>OY740718.1:106773600-107373600 GCA_963513945.1 Hydrotaea diabolus
GTAACCCTCGTATAGTGCTACAAACACTATTTTATAATGGAAAAAGGATAAAAAAAATCCTTCAACTTTGCTTTTTTCGAATCGAATGTCTACAAATTGTACGTGCATGTCCCTGAAAATCATCATCTGTGACTTGTAAATAAAGTTATGACAATTTTTATTCTAATAGAATACAACTAAATGAAAGATGGACACAAAATAGTGTTTACCATTTTCATAAGTTCATAGCACACAACGTACATAAAGAAATCATTATTATTACTTACTTTTCCCTCGTTTCTTGCGCAATACCACAACCACAGGATCTTCTTCATCCTTGGCATTTGTCCTAATTATATCTTTGTCCACTGTGGGATAAATATTTACTTCTTTTAGGGCCAACTCGTCGTCTTTTAATGCTTCAACAATGGAAGATGCCAAACCAACGGCACCTTCACAGCATTCTTCGTCCCCATCGACGTCATCGTGCGCTGACAAACTATCATTGTTTTTAATCATTTCTATACTAACTAATGAGCTATAGGCTGCTGTTTTTAGTGGCGGTTTCTGTTCTTCATCATTCTTTGGTTGTGCTATGGTTGAATGCTGTTGAGGTGGAGCTACTGCTGACGATGAAATTGTCTCTGCCGTCGATAGCATCACTGTTGACGATGATGTGACGTCATTTTCTATTTTCAATGCCTTTTCAAATGTCAATACAGCAAGTTCCGGTTCACCGGCAGCTTCATAAAATGTTTGATTACTTTCATCTTCTTCATCATTATCGACGTCGTCGACGTTGCTTCCCGCTACCACTTTTATATTGCCGTCAATACCACTGCTGAGATCTTTGTCATATTCTTGTCGGTGACGGCTATTGTTTGTGTGTTTGGCGCCGGTAATTTGGGAGGAGGCGACAGCGGTAGGTTGTGAATTTGTTTTCCTAAGTTTGTTTACATTGCTTTCCTGCTTGCTGTTGTTGTAGTATTTGCTACTTCTTTCCACTGTAGTGTTTGTGCTTTGAAAGCTTTTTTGTTTGTTGTTTTTATTAGTTTCTATGTTATTGTCTTCGTATTCGCCACTTGTTGCCGGTGGTGGTGGCAGCTGTTGTTGTTGTGTACTACAACCTCCACCCTCCGCCATAACGGGCTCCATCATAGATCATAGGTCATCTCAAATTTCATCCACTTCTGCTTGACATTGCTCGAAGAATTCAAGAGTGTTCTCAATTGTCTCAGTTGTTGTACGCCGTTTGCTTTTACATTTTTTGTATAAAAAATATTGAAATATCGATTTCACTTTGTTTTTACGTGAACATTACATAATTTTTAAAATTTGAAATTTTAATAAATTTCTCTCTTTAATTCTTAAGTCGAATGTGTAAACACAAGAAATAAAAATTGAATTAAAAAATTTGTTATAAACTACCATTGCATTGTTCCCGTTTACACAGTTTTCTTCCAATTTTTTGTTTTGCTCTCATTATTCTATTGAATCACACATTTTCCATTTGTCATTCTTTGCTCTACTTTTAATTTATAGATTTTTCTAAACGCTTAACGATGCTCCAATTCTTGTAAATTTGTTAATTTCTTTGTAAATCAATGAATTAACTTAATAAAAAGGCTATTTAATTATTATTAGTGAAATAATATCCATTTTAACTAGCACACAAGTTTTCTGTAAATTCTTTTCTCATAATTTCACATATTTTATGTTTTCCGTGCAGGCCGAAACTATTCTTTTTAATATCGCGGGTTATTTCATTGTATAACTTAACATTTTCACATTTTTAAATGAATGATCACTGGCATTATGTAAATATTTTTATCGACCAACTTTCTTTTTCATGGATTTTGATTTAATTGCATTAATTAGGTTTTTTCTTCCACACACATCAATTTTTTTTCACAAATAATTTGGAGTGCCGTACACCCGTGTTTGGCATCTGTGTAAAAACAGCTGATTCAAACATTCTTCTCCAGCAATATTTTGTAGTAATTAAGATTATCCCCAGATGGCTCTGAGTGCTGTTTTGAGTAACAACGACTGAACTTGTTTTAGCCTGTTAAGAGTACTAACCCCTTATGATGTTCACTTATTATTATCTTGAAGCGGGCTCTGCTAAAAATTTGAAACAAAAAAAAGTTAATTTGCACTCACTTGAGTGTAGAATTTGGTTTATATATCTCGCTTAATTCGGTTCCACTGTCATTACGTTATAACGTAAGAATACACAAACTGCATTGTTGCCATATTAGCAATTTTGGAATTTGCTTCCAAAAACCCCTTTTATTATTGTGAATATACTATAATGATATTCAATAATAATTATAATTTAATGATATCAGCTGCTGTGAGAGAGAGCAAACAAATGGCAGCGTCTTATATATGTTAACAAATAAATTAATATGTAACCAATTGGGCTGTGTGGGTCGCTGCTGTTGAGTTGGTCGCTGCTGATTTGTTTGTGGGTGGCTGCTATTTTTTCACAACGCGCTGGCTTGTTGGTTGCTTTGGTTGGTTGGGGTGACCACCGCTACCATTTTGCTACTCCTGGGCAGTGTCTTAACCAAAGACCTGAACAAATTTTTCAATGCTTGCCTTCATTTTTCAGCCAAACGAACAAAAAAAACAAGTGACTTTGACAGTTAAATGGGAGCAAAGAGATTTTAAGCCAGCCTTTATAAACCCCAAAAAAATACGTTACGATAGAAACATAAACTGATTTAGAATATTTTAAATCAGCTTTTTGAAACAATTGTTTCTGGCTTAACCAACCACCACGACCGCTTAATAAAATGTAAAGCATCCAAGATTGAAATTGACTTTGACTATATATTCCGAAACAGTCTTGATACTCTCAACTGCACACAGTTGCTTTCTAACGGTTATCTGCCTATATTGACATTATTCCTTGATCAAGAGGATGTATAATTGCAGTTGTGTTCGGTGGAAGGTACTGAATTTCAATATTTGCCAATTTTATTATGGTTTTGTGACACGAAGTGTTGTCAACCAATAAAACTATGTTTTTGTTGAATTTCATTCCAAATTGCAACGGCAATCCAACAAATTTGCAAAATACGTTACAGGTACACGTACACTTTTATTTTTAAAACATCTTGGTTTGTTAGCTTTTTCGATTACAAAAACTCTCTTATAAGATCCGGTTTAATTACATACGAATAGAGTAGTCAATCTAGATTTTTGCATTTTCCAACCATTTTTCGATGCATTGTCTTTTATATATGTGTATGTAGTGTTTGGTTATGTATGTAGTGTTTGGTAATGCTTTGAAATATAATCCACTTTTTCTCCATCGAAACAAACAGAAGTTGGTTCAAAATCCTCGAATCCCAAAGTCTTTTGCTTTGTTTAATAACATAATGTCATTAAACCAAATTTTTAAAGCTCGTTCTGTGTTATGGTTCTCACTTTTTCTCTGCCGCTTCGACTTCAAGTTGGAAGACTTTGCTGATTGTCGTATTTTTACTTTACTTTTTATGATTTAATAACAGTAGATACGTCCACTTGATTTTTGAAAAATGATTTCGGGCAAGTGGTCGCCGCGGCTGGCTCGAATAACTTCCAACTTAAAGGCCCAATTTTTGCATCATTTGGGTCAGCGCCGAATATTCTCATTGAATGCGTCAATGATGTCGGGTTTATCTGCGTAGACAAGAGACTTCACAAAAAACAGTCCAGCGGGGTTAAATCGCACAGGCCCATGACGCGAGATAATGCGCTCACCAAAAGTTTCCTTCAATAATTTGATTGTATATATTTGTATAGTTATTTTTTTCGAAATTCCAGCTAAAATGCGTTTAATGTGGATTTCATTCGAACATTTGAACAAGGGTTTTATCAGTTAAGAATTACCTGGAAAATTACTGCCATTTTTATTAAAGAATTTCCTGTAAAAGGATACCGTTTCGCTACCATCTTTGGTTGTGTTTTGTCGCAAACTTTTTTATTTTGATTATTTTCGTACTACTAATATGACGATTTTTGTCAAAATGCATCTGGTAACACTGTTTAACGGCATTTAATAAAAAAAAATACTAGAGGAAAGGACGCACAACAATAAGTAGGCTTCTTTCTTTTAAGCCCCCGCAAAAAATTGCATGTTTATGTGATAAAACTTTTCGGGAACAGGTAAAAATCCAATATTTATTGTTTTCTTACTTGCAAAAATATTTTCTACCAAATGTTTTTTTTCGCCATAGATACAGTCGTTTAAATATATAATGGACGACGAATCCGACTATAGTGTGACGGTAACGCATTTCATAAATCCACACTTGTTTTGGTACCGTAAGGTTGGTGGACCTGACGACGATTTCCACGTGTTGACGCAGTTGGAACATAAATTGCAGGAATTGTATAAAAATAAGCCATCGACGGACACGCGATGTCGTCCTGCCGTGGGCGATAAGGTGGCCGTACACTTTGTTGTTTGGAACAAATTTATACGTGCCGAAATATTGCAGAAGGCTGAATTTCAGCAAGAAGAATTCATTGCCTGGGCTATAGATTATGGCTTTCCACTTTTGACCAAAAAGGAGCATGTACGAAAATTGCCAGAAGCACTTGCCTCACCGGTGGGCCAAATACACTGCGGTGGTTTGTTCAACATTCAGCCAGCTGAGCTGGAATACGATCACTTCGAAAGTAATTTGGTGATGATAAAACAGAATCAATGGTTGCAGAAAGCTTGCGATATGCTAGAGAAACTTGTGGCGGACGCTTGTTCCATAATTTTTGTTGAACAATTTCAGTCGGAAGATGAGCATCATTGGGGCGATTTAATTATGGTCAATCATAAAGGCAACAAGTTTAAAGCCAGTTCCTATTTACAATCAGCCAATTATGCCATGGAGGTGGGTGAGACAATATTCCCCGAAATTTGTACCAAACTCAAGACCACCAACATTGCACCGTGGCTTTCGAACAGTCGTAAGACAAAGCTTAAATTTAACTCAATAAAACACAACATCGCTGAACATTCTCAACAAATGAATTCAGCCATCATTGGAGAGTTTGCCAAACGCAAAGTCCAGGATTGGTGCGAACGTAATGCAAAGGCGCAGCACGATAGCGGGCTTTTCAACACTGAACAGTTGGAGACGGGTGCTGAGAGTCCTCATGACCAGAGCATTGATGATATTACATTCGATGATTCGGTTTCGGTGATATACCACAAAAAACTGATGGAGCAGGAAGCTGCCGCCAAATCTCATGTTCGCCGGATGAACGTGGTTGATATATATTCCGAAGAATGCGAAGGCCAAAAAAACTACATCGGCAAAGCTGGGGCTTTGACAAAATTAAAACAGCAAAAGTATGCCTCAAAGCACAATTTGCCACCGCGAGCTAACTCGAAGGCTTTTAAAATGGATTCCAAAGACTTTCACATGGTTAGTGGAGGCTCTAATTTCAAGATGAATGCCGGAAATGACTTCATATATTCACCAGATCCACCTGCAGCCGCTGGGAGCGTAATTTCCTTAAATTCCAGTACAGTACGTGTCTCAACGCGTATGGAAAGACTTTCGCAAATGTGCGATGAAAATGTTCGCAGTTCAAGAAATGAACCACAACAACAATCGCAAAAGCACAACAACAATCGCTCCACAGACTTTAATACGGCTAATTCGACAGTGTCTAGTAGCGGAGGCAGTGCAACCATGTCTTCACGAATGCAAAAAATGGTAGAGTTACGCAAAAAGCACGCACGTTCAGAAGTTGAAACGAAGACTGAGCAGCCAGATGGCAAGAATTCAAAGAATTATATTACATCTCCATCTTCATATTCACAGCAAGTAATTGCTATGCGACAAAAGGTAATGTCTTTGATAAGTATTTCTCTGATGTTTATTCCATTTTTAATACAACATGTATACGCATAATTCACATAGAATGTATGGCATCACAGTATTGAAAGAAGTCGAAAGTCTATATAAAAATTGGCTTAAAAGTGTGGTACCCAATAAATGCACTGTGGAATGCACTTTAACTAAAGATCAATCAAGTGGATTTCCACTTTAGATCTATATTAACTGTTACTGATGTGAAATGTGAATGTAATATGTGTGAGAGGTCGCTTATTTTGAGGAAGCAAAAAATATTTTTAACTCTAGAGCTCTAGGAGCAAATGGTGGAGCCCCCTTTATGGTCACAAATAGAGAAATTATTTTATAAAATCGATCGATTTTATGATAAGAAAAGCTCTATGTGAGAAAACTTAATTTCAAAATTTTTTTAACACGGTCGAAAGTCGTATGTACTGGGAGGAACTCTCATTAGGACTAACATGACTTTAGAGACGATGTGGGCTTACATTATGTATACCCTCACAACAGTGTGATATACGGTTATTACTACTTTGTGACTTCGCTTAACAAAGTATATATAATGCATGTGCAGAGGATCTAATAAGGCTGTCCAATGTGACCCCAAGGATTTTGGGGTAGTTGGTAGTCGGGATGTTGACGTCATCGACTTTCACATTGAGTGATAACCTCATTTCTGCGGTCCATGCAGTAAACAGTGTGGTTGATGATTTGGAGGCGGATATTTTCATGTTCCTCGCAGTGAAAAAACGTGCTAAGTCAGTGAGGTAATAGTTGATTTTCTCGCAAATGTCATCCACTTTAGGTCCTGACGCCAGAATTGTGCAATCGTCAGCGTACGACACAATTTCAACGCCGTCTGGTGGTGCAGGAAGTTTAGAGGGGTAGAGGTTAAACAGAGCCGGGGATATAACTCCACCCTGGGAAACTCCTTGTTTAACTCTACGGGGCTTCGACTTTCTGTCATTAAATTCTACATATGACTGGCGCCCACACATATAGTTTACGACCCAACGTTTCAAATTGGGCGGAATGGATGTTCTTCAATGTCCTCGAACAGAGTGGCATGATTGACCGTGTCGAAGGCTTTTGTTAGGTCAAGAGCCACGAGGAACGTCCTGTCGTTAGGGATGTTCCGGTTAAGGCCGCGACTTATACGTGTGGTGATGGCGTGTAAAACAGTTGTTGTGCTGTGCTGCTTGCGAAATCCATGCTGATGATCAGCACTAGGAAAGTGTTCGATCAGGCTGGTGAGGAGCAGTGCTTCAAGAGTCTTTGCTACTGGAGAAAGCAAGGAGCTCGGCCTGTACGAATCTCCTATATCTGCGTCTTTGCCTTGCTTCAGTAGCGAAACCACTCTGCCCATTTTCCAGGCATCTGGAACTATGTGCGTGGCTAGCGGCTAGTATCCAAGTGCTTTGAAATCAGCATTGAGATTCCGACCGGACCCAGCGCCTTTGATGACTTTGCGCTGCGGATGGCATGGGCAACTTTGCCAACGGTAAATTGTGGTGGTGCCTCTTCGACTCGGAGAGCGCGGATACGACGCAATACTCTCCTTTTCGCCTTATCACACTCTGGGTGCTCAAAAAAAAGCCGGTTAAAATAACACGCGCACCGCTTAGGATCTGTCACTGTTATATCACCGAACGTGACAGCTGTCCGATTATCCTTCCTTACAGGGTTAGAGAGCGATTTGACCGTTGTCCACAACTTACCAATTCCCGAACTCAAGTTGCACTGCTTTAAATGGTCTAGCCATTTGTTCCGCGTATATTCGTTGACCAACCTACTGATCTCGGAGTTAAGATCCCTAATTCTAGGGTCAGTAGGGTTGAGCGACGAATGTCTTCACGCTCGTCTGCGAGTCCCGCTGCCTCTGCTGGGAAGTTTGGTCGTACTTCGGGTTAGAGAGCGATTTGACCGTTGTCCACAACTTACCAATTCCCGAACTCAAGTTGCACTGCTTTAAGTGGTCTAGCCATTTGTTCCGCGTATATTCGTTGACCAACCTACTGATCTCGGAGTTAAGATCCCTAATTCTAGGGTCAGTAGGGTTGAGCGACGAATGTCTTCACGCTCGTCTGCGAGTCCCGCTGCCTCTGCTGGGAAGTTTGGTCGTACTTCGGGTATTCGACCAGCAGGGATATGGCGAGCGGCTGCTGCGTTAATGATGGCCCAGAACTTTTTCTCGGCTACCCGAACATCCGACGGAATAGCTAGATTATTAAAGCTGCGGTTGGTGGCTTCTCTGAAGGCCTCCCAATCAGCCTTTTTTTGGTTGAGAAACGTACGGCGTTCAGAGGTTATGTAATCGGGTGGTCTATTTATGGAGAGAATTATGGGAAGGTCATCCGATGCTAGTGAGATCACGGGTTGCCAGGTGACGTCGTTGATCAGGCCAGGCGTTGCCATAGTGATGTCTGGCGAGCTATGGCGATCGCCCATAATCCGCGTGGGGGCGTCCTCATTCACTGTGCAGAACGTAGAGCTATCATTTTTCTCTGCCAAAGCTATGCCCCTTTGATCGTTGTCTAGGAGCGAATGCCACAGTTCGTGGTGAGCATTAATGTCTCCCAGGACCATGCGGCTATTGCCTTGTAGCAAATTGCTAATGTCAGGGAGATAACGCGGGGCACATCTACCAACCGGCGGGATGTATACGTTGTACATCTCTATGTCCATGTTTCCATGTTTTATTCCATGTATGGGTCTCTAGAGTGAAGCTCAAGCGAAATAGGTCTGTACTGCACAGAATGGTGTAACAGGAAAGCAAGTCCCCCACCTCCACTTCTGGCGCGATCCTTACGTAGCACGTTGTATCCGCCACAACTGTGCAGGCTGCAGGTGGCATTCAGCTTTGTTTCTTGGATCGCAGCGACCATAATGTTTCTCCGACTCATAAATTCTATTACCCCACTGATTTTGTTGCGTAGGCCATTGTAATTAAATTGCAAAATTTATGCACTGTCAGGAGTGGCAACAGCAATCTGTGGTGTAAGATGCTGTATATGTTGATGCGTGGGCGACTGCGGGGGAGTCTCGTAGTTGGATGATGATGACGACGACGACGAAAATGTAGACGGCGATGATAACACCAAATCCAGAGACCCACTGCTAACTTCGTTAATACAGCATGAGGCAACAAAGTCTGCTTCGCTATACTCCCTGATGCAGTTCAGACCTGAACAACTCCTGAAGTGCACCCACTCCATACAAAGATTACACCTTACAGACGGTGCACGATGGTGTATACGGTTCTGACAAACCGAGCAGATCCAAGGTCCGGGGTTTTGTTCGATCACGGCTCGGACCAGTAGCATTCGGAGCAGGTATTCCGGGAAGAGCTGCTCCCAAGACGAAAAAATGGACGAACAAAAAACATATATTGTTGAGGTGACTGCCCCTGGCCGAAGAGTTTCTGGTCAATTCGGTACATAGAACCGGCAGTCGCGGGATTGTCTAGTTTATAATATCTCTAATTATAACGTGTCCTTTTGGTGTTTTTCAATGAAATTGTATAAAAACTAAATATTGCATTGAAAAATGAAAATATCCTCGGCCCATAGGAAATAACTCAGACCCACTAGTACCCTGTCCGATTGGATATAGGGCTATAGGACTTCTACAAGAGATTTCTATCTTATTTTATCGTAACATAATAATTTTACGTCATCAAACGTTTTGTTTTTGTTCTTGACTTATTACACTTAACTAGTTCTTCGCCAAATATTCATTGGGCGATCGGGAAGTTGACTACCCTGAATATTCCATTCAAGGGATTTCCTTCATATGCGTCTAAGAATGATATTAGGCCCGTCTCTTATTTTACATGCTAACACTTCTGCTAGTTTAGTGACAAAAAACACATTTGTTGCTAAGCGAACTTGTCTAATTGCTTATTTTAAATAAGCCAAGGCAATTTATTTATTTTTTTTATTTATTGTCTTCATTGTAATATACAAAAGCCTACAAGGCCAATTATACTATATTACATATTCCAATAAAAATAGTTTTGATGAAATATATTAATTATAAAAAGGAAAATTACAAATAATTGTACTTTAATTTAATTTAAAAGCGGCTCCCCAGCCATCAATAAAAAAATTGAAAAATTTTAAAGAATACTAATAGTGAAAACCCCATGTCAACAGAGCACTTATAGAATATTTAAAAGTGTATTGTCAATTACTTTACGCAGGAAAACGCTGTTAGAATAAGAAAAGTTACGCAGATGCAACGGAAGCTGATTCCAACTACGAACTACTCGAACACGATATGATAGTTCAAAAAAGTGTGTAGAAAACCGCGGTAGTAATAGTTGTGGATTCCTTGTAGATCTACAAAATACAAATTTATCTCTTAATAACGGAGGCGAACCAGAATTTATTATCTTATAAAAAGTCATTAATGCCCGAATATTAGAGAGATGGCTAAACGGAATACCAAGAAATTGTAAGGCATGGTGAGAAATATGATCATATCGACGCAGCCCGTATACATATCGTACAATAGAATTAAAAGCTACTTCCACCCTACGAAATCTAGCTGACGTAGTTGCCGATATGACTTCTAGCCCATAATTTATCGGAGACATTAGAGTAGAATGTGCCACTTTCTTTCTAATGAAATAAGGCAAGTACATATTGGTAGTGTACAATCTCCTCAATGAGAATATTACCTTAGATACAATCGAGTTGATATGACTGGAAAAATCAAGCCTACAATCAAGAATGACACCTAAACATTTCATTTCCTCTACAACTTCGACAGGAGTACCACTCACGAGTATGTTTAAGTCAGGAAGACCACTGCGAAGTGAACCAAATAACATAGCCTTGGTTTTATTATTATTAATACACAAATAGTTACAATCTAACCAAATTTTTATATTGTCCAATGATGAATTAATTGGTCCTATCATTGACTCATAAGAGTCTCCAACGAAAAAAAGGTGAATATCATCGGCATATAAAAAGGGGTGACAATTTCCACCAATATGCTGAACAATATCGTTAATATATAAAATAAAAAGTAGCGGTCCCAAAACAGAACCTTGGGGGACTCCGCACTCCACAGGACGAGTTTCGGATATGACACCTTTCACTGACACAAATTGCGAACGCCCAGTAACATAAGAATGCATGAGTCTACAAGAAGTACTGGAAAACCGAAACCTATTTCTCAACTTACCAATTAACTTTACATGATCAACACGATCAAAAGCCTTGGACAGATCCAAACCAATTAGTATCCCAGACGATCCCCCGTCAACGACTTCCCTTATGGTATCTGTTAAATGAAGCAAGTGCGATGATGTGCTAAATCCATTTCTAAAGCCGTACTGATAATTACTTATCATTCTTCTATCATTGACAAAATTTACAATAAAACTATTCATTATATGCTCAAAGATTTTCGAAAGAGCAGGTAATATATTAATAGGCCTGAAGTCATCAATACTAGGAAATTTCGTTTTAGGAACAGGTACCACACGAGCTAGCTTCCAAGCACGCGGGAAAACAGAAGTAGTGAAAATAGAATTAAAAAAGTGAAGTATATGCCGAGACACATACGGAAAAATTATTTTTATGAATTTAATAGGAATACCATCAACTCCAACTGAATTGGATTTAATACGATTCATAGCCTTAAAAACATCATATTCAAAAATGCAATCAAATGAAAATGAGTCATTTAAATCAGCTGTAGAAATTAAATTGAATAGATTTGATTCTTCAGTCGTATCAGACATTCTATCACAAATAAATTGATTATTAATTTCATTAACATCTACATCGTGAGTGTAATTATCACCAAAGCAACCGCATTTACGGAGCGCTTTCCATACCTGAGAGTTGTCCATGTTTCGAAAACTTCTAATGTTGTAGTTTCTTTTAACTCTTCGCAAAACCAATTTAGCTTTGTTCCATAAATACGCCAATTATCATCAGTAGGATACTTCTGATATTCTTTATATGCAATGTCTCTAAGAGACCTTGATAGCAAAACTTCTCTTGTATGCAGCCAAGGATCCTTCTTCGGCAAAATTCTACGCCTAATAAATGGAACAAATAAAAAAAGATCAGAAAAAAGTCTATTAATAATGGAGAGTTGGATGTTCACATCCGAAGAAGTATAAATAGGCTCAAAATTGAAGGACGTAAGGTAATTGTGGAAACCATCCCAATCTATATGCTTGTAATCATGATATTCAATAAACACAGGTTCAAGTGTAACCTTGAAATGACATGAAGCAAATATCAAAGCATGATGGGACATGATAGGACACTGTACTTGGGAAGAGAATAGGAGAGTAGTAGTCTCACTCAAAAAAGTATAGTCTATCAAAGAGCATGAATTATGATTAATATCGTAATGAGTTGGCAAAGAGTTATGTGATACGGACATACCCAAACTGTTACACACAGATCTAACAGCAACAGCTTCTGGAACTTTAAATAAGTCACAATTAAAGTCCCCGACGATAATTATATCAGTATATCTGGAAAGAACATCACTGTGTGTACTCTCAAATACATCGATGTTCCCATGAGGTAGATACACAACCCCAAAAAGAATTTTTGCTGAGCCATACTGCAACTCAGCAAACAACGATTCACATAGCTGATAATCAAGCGAGCGAAAAACAATCTTATATTTTAAACTTTTAGAAACATAAATGCCGACTCCTCCACCACGAGCACCAGGTCGATCGTTTCGAATGAAGGAATAACCAGCTATATTAAGAGATTTGGTTGATACATAAGATTTCAACCAAGTTTCCGATACACCAAATATGTCAAGACCACTATTTATAAGAATATTCGCCAGTTCATCTAGTTTGTTATTGTAATTGGAAGGTCGAATACTTTGGCAATTGAGGTGCCCAAAAGTTAAATTTTTTTTATGATTTCTTAGCATATTTCTGAAGTACGAAGAATTGCTGACAATAGGGCCGAGGTTAACATCAAGATTCATTAATTAATGAGAATATTGGGCTGGGGAACCACATCAAACTATACGAACTAAAAATAATAATCATTTTATGCACAAAATAATAAAAAAATGATTTGAATATTAACAAAGAAAAATCATTGAACAACAGCTTACATATGTATTATAAAAAGATACTTAATAAAGAAGAATAGTTATAAATTGAGATCAAAGACTGCAAAATTGCTTCTTCATTACCATTAAGCTCGTTCCAAAATTTTAAGACACTCCTCATAACTGCAGGTCGTAACAGAATCATCCAAGTGTGTAAGACGGACCTTAGGCACATCAGAATTTATCAGCCAAAACTTCTTAATAATCTTCTCCCTGATCATGCGTCTGCACACGGAGCTTAATTTACTAGCGACAGGAGTCATGTGATCATTTAAATATACTCTACTGGTAAGATCGCCACCAATTAAATCGCATAGCTTAAGGTCTTTTTCTTTGAAATAACATTTCATAATAGAGTCACGAGCAAAAACAGAATTAAATTTGACGACCACTGTTTTTCCACTGTTTATATAAAACGCGTTATTGATGTCGCTCTTTGTAAGAATGACGTTGTAAACAACCCCAATTTTCATAATGCAATCAACAATGCTTTCCAATCCTGCAGGCAAACCAGAAACAACAATGTCCGAACGATTAAGCCTTCTATGCAACGAGTTATTTTCAGCTTCCAAGTTCTTTATTTTATTTCCAGTTTCCGAAACAATACCCTTGACATCTTCTCTGCATTGGGTTATATCATTACGGAGATTAGCAAAAGTTGCAGCAAACTCCTGCTTTATGTTGGAAACAACTGAGTCCAATTTTGCATTAAGTGTCCTCTTGTCTTCTTCCATAGAGTTGAGAATTCTGTCAATCTTGGAATGCAAAGTGCGATTATCACTTGCGTCTTCAGCAACAGTTGTGTCAGCAGAGGGCCTCGTGCAGATCTTACACTTAAAGAATAGAGAATTTGATTCCCTAAGAACCGCAAATTGCTTTTCGGAAATGTCTGCACAAAGCAAGTGACACCAAAAGGAACACAGCAGACATTGAACAGACCCTTTCGATCTGGTTATATTTTTGTCACATGCCAAACACTTGTAAACAGGTTCTTTAGCCGGCGCCATAATTACAGAGTAGCAGCACAACAACAACAGCAGGGAATCGCAGAATGATTTGGCAAAAATTGCAAAACAAGGTTTTCCTTTTTATTTTCTTGAAAATAATGGTGTACTCCAACAAATTTCGGAAGAATATTTTAAAATATGTCTTTAGCACTTTAATTGGTAATTTTTAGACTTGTTTTTAATTAAAGAAATAGTGTTTTATAAAATTATATGTAAGCCGCAAAAAAAACACAACTATTCAGACATAATGTTATTGAAACAAACAACTTCGAAACATTTAATTAAAACTTATATTTATTCAAACTCATATCTAATTCAAAAATGAACGCGGATTAATGAAGAGATTAATATAAAATTTAGAAAGATAACATAAAGATGCAATAATTAAGCCTTAATTAAAGGTATTTTTTCGCTGCACCATCTTTACACGACGATGAAATTCAATCGATTACAAAAAAATTAACGGTGTTTTAGCTTGTCAAATAAAACAAGCCTATTCTTAAAAAAATATATTTAAGCGTTTTCTTTACTGAAGTACGGATGCATCTTATATATCAAATCGTGTATATTGTGCTGGCATTCAGCTTTACTCTACTGAATTATATTTAATAGGCCCATATTTTAAATCAGGTTCAATAAAAAACGGAAAATAATTGTCACGATGTGTTTTTTGTTATTTTCTCCAGCCAAGAACAGACAAGGTTAGAACACAAGATTTCCCTTGTAAATTTAAAGCATTCACACAGAAATGTGTTCTAGTTTAAACAAACTAATTCAACCTCTTACTAGTTTTTATTAATTTTTATCAAATATTTTCTTTGCTTATCTTTGATATTTATATATATTTATAGATATAAACATGATTACTGTCAACCTTAGCCTTATGTTGCTTTATAATTAAACAGTTTTATGTCAATTTTATAACAAACTATTCTTGTTTTTTTTTTTGTTTAAAATAATTACAGCTTAAAGTTCAAATATTAAATTAACAGCTGGATAAATTGTTGTCATTATAAAATTTTTTTTACTGTAGTTTTCAGGACTATTTATATTTAAATAAGATCTATATACAAATTACGGCGCTCATTTACTTTGCACGAATTACCAAAAGAATTTTCTACTTCCCCTGAAATATTACGCGCCCTAAATATTTTAAAACCCTTTGTTTTATCAAAACGATTTATTAAATTGTGGAATGCCAGCAAATGAAATCAAGGACACTTCCAGAAAACTTACTTCAAATTATACGAAAGGCGAAACCTGAACTCAAAAATTTTAAATGTTTAGTAACTAGTACTCTATTCATGGGCTATGTCTTTATGAGAGATAGAAGAAAACGATGGACGATTTTTAGAGTGAATAGAATCATCTCTGAGTGTTGCTTTCTTTCATCAAATCGAAACTTGAAAACATAAGTTGTGTACCCTTTAGTTAAAAAAGTTCGGTTTTTGATTACGTCTTTTAAAGGTTTTTAATTTTATTATGCTTAGTTCATAGACTGGTTTAAGATCATGTTTTTATTGAACACCTTATTCAATAGAAATAAAGAGTAATTTAAAAAGCAGTCGAAACGACTAAGTTGCAAGCAGTTGTAACTGCAGTTTCGGTGAACGCTACTTCACCATCATCAGACCCGAAGCAACGAATTCGATTTTTAATTTTATTTTAAAGTTAAGTGGTAGTTTAGAGGTCGTAACGTACAAGTCAACAGTAAAGCAAGAAAAATAAAATAATTTTGCCCTAAATTAAAATCAAAAGTAGTGATTTGCTAGTTATTTGTTTTTTTAGCGGTTATTTTTAGAAACAAATTAGCTTATTGGCTTCAGCAAGTTTTGGCCACATTAATGACCAGTTTTATTCTAAAATCATTTTTATGATGTTATATCAAGGCTGGAAATCTGTTTTATTGCATTATGAAAATCTGTAATAATCAGTTCCAATCGCATATACGACCAGTATAAAGTTGCGATGTGTTAAAAAATACTCTGGCTTGTCAACTAGAGAAAACATTTTTGGTAAATCGAAGCTGATTGAAAAGATTTGAGGGTTTATTTGGTATGCAAGGTGAATAGGATAGTCGTGCCTCGAATCGCAAAGTAACAATAGCGGTCTCAAAAGTCGCATGAATAGACAAAAAACATTTTAAACGTCCTATTAGTTAAAGTTGAGTATGCTACCCTGCTACCACTGCATCTAAAGCTATGATACATGAAACAGTTCGAAAAAAATATAAGTAATCCGACGCTTTTTGTCGGTTTAAAGCGGTGTATGCAAAACTCAGTGGGACAAAAAACGGTATTTATTTGTTTCCCTTTCTAGTTATTTTTCGGCGTATGTATAGGGTGGGCCATTTAAAATTTAAGATTTTAATCAGCTATAAAAAAAGTGCTCTTAAAATTTCTGGTTTTATGGGAAACAATGAACTTTGTCATTTAATAATGGAACACCATCCGTGGATTTTGGGCTGGCGGCATTGGACAATTTTTCTTTGAAAATAAGCAAGGAACCGCTGTTGCCGTCTACGGTGAGCTTTGCCGCGCCATGCTTAACAAAATTTTGGTTCCAAAAACTCAAAAGAATGACATGGACAACATATGGTATCAACAAGACAGGTCACATGTCACACAGCCGACGCAATCTTCGATATTTTACGCACTGTTTTTGAAAATCGAATAATCAGTCGAAATTGTGACATCAATTGGCCACCTCGGAGCTGTGATTTAAGCTCTTTGGATTATTTTGCAGTGGGGAGCCATTAAGAAAAATTGTTACGCAAAGCATCCAGAGACAATTAAAGCGTTGAAACATGAAATCGAATTTGCCATTGAAGAGATTCGAACCGAAACAATCGAAAATGTTTTGAAAAATTGGTTTAATCAGATGAGGTAATGTCGAGCCAGTTGTGATGGTCATATGAATGATATTGTGTTCAATTATTGTATGACAAAGTTCAACCTTTCCAATAAAACCAGAAATTTGAAAAAAATAAGGAAAACTGTTACGCAAAGCATTCTGAGACAATTGAAGCGCTGAAAATGAAATCGAATTTGCCATTGAAGAGATTCGACCCGAAACAATCGAAAATGTTTTGAAAAATTGGTTTAATCAGATGAGGTACTGTCGAGCCAGTTGTGATGGTCATATGAATGATATTGTGTTCAATTATTGTATGACAAAGTTCAACCTTTCCAATAAAACCAGAAATTTGAAAAAAATAAGGAAAACTGTTACGCAAAGCATTCTGAGACAATTGAAGCGCTGAAAATGAAATCGAATTTGCCATTGAAGAGATTCGACCCGAAACAATCGAAAATGTTTTGAAAAATTGGTTTAATCAGATGAGGTACTGTCGAGCCAGTTGTGATGGTCATATGAATGATATTGTGTTCAATTATTGTATGACAAAGTTCAACCTTTCCAATAAAACCAGAAATTGGAAAAAAAAATAAGGAAAACTTACGCAAAGCATTCATAGACAATTAAAGCGCTGAAACATGAAATCGAATTTGCCATTGAAGAGATTCGACCCGAAACAATCGAAAATGTTTTGAAAAATTTGTTTAATCTGTGGAGGCAGTTGTGATAGTCATATGAATTATATTGTGTTCATTTATTAATTTATGACAAAGCTCAACCTTTGCAATAAAACCAGAAATTTTGAAAAAAAAATATCAGTACTGTTAAATGTTAAATCGCCCAACCTGTATATGTTTTGAAGAATGTTATATATTGCTTTCTTAACAATCTAAGTTGTGTTGAACAACGTGCATTCTCTTGCGCTATGCGATAATTTTCTTGGAATTCAAAGGAGTGATGACTATGTTGCGGTTGTTTTTAAATCCGCAACATGTTCCTAAAAAGCACTTCCTGAATTATCATCTGGACTTCTTCTAGATAACCTTAAAACGGTGAACCGCAACATGTTCCTAAAAGCACTTCCTGAATTATCATCTGGACTTCTTCTAGATAACTTTAAAACGGTAAACACGGCAAACATTTCCGCTAGATATGGCTACAGTTTTAAAGCGCTTTAAAAGAAAAATTAAATAAAAGTTATTTCAGAATATTGACTTTGAAGACAAACTAATACTGTTGAATTTAAGAAAGGTTCAAGCAAGCATTTTTGAGTTTAATGGCCAAAACTTATAGTTTCGCAATTATTCCGTTTTAATAAAAACTTAATAACTCAATCGACAACTAACGAATTGAAAAAACAACGTTGTGTTTTACTCCTTTGTACAAATATTATTTAAATAAAATCACAGTTCGTACTTTTCACTCATAAAAAATGTAAATCGGTAAAGTTCAAAAATTGCAAAAAAATATATACTTAGTAGGGACATAAATACTGTTACACACGTTTTATGCTGTAAAATAAAAAGTACTGAATGTTTTTGTACCAAATATGTTTTAATATATTTATTGGTGTATATTGTATCCAAAAATAATCTACTTATTCGAAATGTCCGCCTTTTGCCTTTACTCACGCCCTAAGTCGCACTGGCCAATCGTCAATAGCTGCACGATCCTCGTCCATTGGAAAATTGGTCACAGCTCGAACCAAAGCAGTCTTAAGAGAACGAACCAATGTTGGGGTATCTTTTGAGACAAACCTTGTCCTCTAAAACCGTCCACAATTTTAATCCAATGGGTTCAAATCTGGAATACCTAAGGACCATTCTTCAGAGGAAATGAACTACCTCATGTTAGTCTGCGCCTGCTTAATGCAGAATTTATAAGTACTTCGGTCTTGGGCGTACTAGCTCCTGTTTCCAAACCAAGGATACGCACTCGAAATAATACTTCTCCTCCATCACCAAACTCGTGGGTCTTTTTTAAGATTTGGCGCGGTGTGAAGAAGAAGTCACGCCGAAGGATTCGATTAAGTCGGTCCTGAATATCAATGCGTTTTTTTCGTGTAGACAAATAGGACTTACAAAACAAAATATGGGCATTTCCATCGGAAGGTCCACCGAGACCACAAAATGAAAAGTTATTAAAAAGACTATGTTGTACCATATTTAAATAGGGTAACAATCAAATTTAACTAATGTAAACGAATTTTACATACTTATATACTCATTGCCCATTTCGAGACATTCCAACGCAAAGTCGCGCTTCCGCAATTTTCCTCAATGGGATAAATCTCTTGCATGTTTTGTTTTGATAAAAGTTATTGAACAGGGACATTACGCATTGACTTTTGATCTCTTAAATACTTCTAAAAGTACGAAGATTTAAAAAAGCACGCATAAGAAATCATAGGAGGCTATGCCATTGAAAAAAAACTAACGGGGTATTGCATATTTTTAAAGTCCCTCGCGACACCGAAAAAAAACATTTGTCATTAGTGCGTCGAAAACATAAGCAGGAAGTCCACAAAGAATTGTTTCCAGACAAAGTTTTTTTAAACAATTAAATTAAAAAAATTGCCAAAATATAACAAGATTTGCGATCTTGGTCATAGTATAAAGTTTGTCCCGTGCGACACCGTAAGTTTGAAATTAAAAATGTGAGAATCATAAATTTATGAACAGTGAAAGAATGCAAAAGTGGAAAAATGATGGCAGTAATGAAATGGTTGAAGAGTTGAAGTTGAAGACGGGAAAACCTGGTAGAAAATGCGAAATGCACAACAAAACCTCAGCAAGCCGTATAAATGCAAGCAAACGTTGGCAAAAGCTGTAAAAAGTGGAGGATGTGTTGCCAAAAGACCTGCAGAAAAAATAATGATACTTGAAGTTTTGATTAAAAAATATAAGCAACCTTTACAAAAGGAACACAACAAAAAAATCCAACGATATACTGTCAGAAAATGTATGCAAGATGAAGTTAACTGGAAGCGATGGCAGATAATAGATAATCATATAGCTCTTACCAATACAGTTGGAACTTTTCTGAACTAATACTCGCTGTGGAAAAAATTACCCTCATTTAAAACTATTTTTTTTTGTGAAAAGAGCTCAGCAACAGTATTTTGAGGAAACCAAAATCAACTTAAATCCTACTGGCCATTCAAATAGATTTTGCCGAAAATTAGAGGCTAACAAACTAAAATTAGGTCCAATGTGATTATTTTAGCTATAGCCAGGTATCTTTTTTCACTTGTGTAGCTTGGTTGGCAGGAGCGTCAAAGTCTTTACGTTTTTATATTTTTGTTAAATCTCTTAAGAGAAATATAGAAATCTAATGGATGTTTTTCAAAAATATTTATTTTTTCCGATGGCAGCTTTGCTCAATTTAAAAATAAATTTATAAAAAGAAGCCTAGTTGACTTTAGCAAACAATTGGACTGTACCTCATTAGAATGGATTTTTTTTGCAAGCTCACATGGAAAAGTGCCCGTCGATGGAGTCGAAGCAGTTGTCCTGATATTTTCACTGAAATTTACTTTTGTCGATCATTATATTTAATACTACACAATAAATAAATTGAATTTTACTGTTGATTTAAAAAGATTTTTACTAAATTACCCATAATCAACCTTAGCACCACTTAAAAAGATCCCGCGACTGCCGGTTCTATGTACCGGATTGACCCGAAACTCTTCGGCTAGGGGCAGTCACCTCAACAATATATGTTTTTTGTTCGTCCATTTTTTCGTCGTGGGAGCAGCACTTCCCGGAATGCCTGCTCCGAATACTACTGGTCCGAGCCGGGATCGAACAAAACCCCGGACCTTGGATCTGCTCGGTTTGTCAGAACCGAATACACCATCGTGCTACGTCTGTAAGGTGTAATCGTTGCATGGAGTGGGTGCACTTCAGGAGCTGTTCAGGTCTGAACCACATCAGGGAGTATAGCGAAGCAGACTTTGTTGCCTCATGCTGTATCAACGAAGTTAGCAGTGGGTCTCTGGATTTGGTGTTATCATCGTCGTCTGCATTTTCGTCGTCGTCGTCATCATCATCATCTAACTACGAGACTCCCCCGCAGTCGCCCTCGCAACAGCATCAACACTTACAGCATCTTACACCACAGATTGCTGTTGCCACTCCTGACAGTGCATCAATCTTGCAATTTAATTGTAATGGCCTACGCAACAAAATCAGTGAGGTCATAGAATTTATGAATCGGAGAAACATCATGGTCGCCGCGATCCAAGAAACTAAGCTGAATGCCACCTGCAGCCTGCACAGTTGTGACGGATACAACGTGCTACGTAAGGATCGCACCAGAAGTGGAGGTGGGGGACTTGCTTTCCTGTTACACCATTCTGTGCAGTACAGACCTATTTCGCCTGAGCTTGACTCTAGAGACCCATACATGGAATGTATGGGGGTAGCAGTCAAGTCTGGAACTGCCGAAATAGAGCTGTACAACGTATACATCCCGCCGGTTGGTAGCTGTGCCCCGCGTTATCTGCCAGACATTAGCAATTTGCTACAAGGCAATAACCGCTTGGTCCTAGGAGACTTTAATGCTCACCACGAACTGTGGCATTCTCTCCTAGACAACGACCAGAGGGGCATAGCTTTGGCAGAGCAAATTGATAGCTCTACGTTCTGCACAGTGAATGAGGACGCCCCCACGCGGATTATGGGCGATTGCCATAGCTCGCCAGACATCACTTTGGCATCGCCTGGCCTGATCAACGACGTCACCTGGCAACCCGTCATCTCACTAGGATCGGACCACCTTCCCATAATTCTCTCCATTAATAGACCACCCGATTTCATAACCTCTGAACGCCGTACGTTTCTCAATCAAAAAAAGGCTGATTGGGAGGCCTTCAGAGAAGCCACCAACCGCAGCTTTAATAATCTAGCTATTCCGTCGGACGTTCGGGTAGCCGAGAAAAAGTTCCGGGCCATCATCAACGCAGCAGCCGCTCGCCATATCCCTGCTGGTCGAATACCCGAAGTACGACCAAACTTCCCAGCAGAGGCAGCGGGACTCGCAGACGAGCGTGATGACATTCGTCGCTCCAACCCTACTGACCCTAGAATTAGGGATCTCAACTCCGAGATCAGTAGGTTGGTCAACGAATATAAGCGGAACAAATGGCTAGACCACTTAAAGCAGTGCAACTTGAGTTCCGGAATTGGTAAGTTGTGGACAACGGTCAAATCACTCTCTAACCCTGTAAGGAAGGATGATCGGACAGCTGTCACGTTCGGTGATAGAACAGTGACAGATCCGAAGCGGTGCGCGTGTTATTTTAACCGGCTTTTTATTGAGCACCCAGAGAGTGATAAGGCGAAAAGGAGAGTATTGCGTCGTATCCGCGCTCTCCGAGTCGAAGAGGCACCACCACAATTTACCGTTGGCGAAGTTGCCCATGTCATCCGCAGCGCAAAGTCATCAAAGGCGCTGGGTCCGGACGGAATCTCAATGCTGATGTTAAAGCACTTGGATACCCCGGGAGTAGAGTACATGACCAAAGTGCTCAATCTGTCGCTAGCCACTCACGAAGTTCCCGATGCCTGGAAAATGGGCAGAGTGGTCCCGCTACTGAAGCCAGGCAAAGACGCAAGTAAGGGAGATTCGTACAGGCCGATCTCCTTGCTTTCTCCAGTAGCAAAGACGCTTGAAGCACTGCTCCTCCCCAGCCTGATCGAACACTTTCTTAGTGCTGATCATCAGCATGGATTCCGCAAGCAGCACAGCACAACAACTGCTTTACACGCCATCACCACACGTATAAGTCGCGGCCTTAACCAGAACAAGCCTAACGACAGGACGGTCCTCGTGGCTCTTGACCTCACAAAAGCCTTCGACACGGTCAATCATGCCACTCTGTTCGAGGACATTGAAGAAACGTCCCTTCCGCCCAGTTTGAAACGTTGGGTCGTAAACTATATGTGTGGGCGCCAGTCATATGTAGAATTTAGAGACAGAAAGTCGAAGCCCCGTAGAGTTAAACAAGGAGTTCCCCAGGGTGGAGTTTTATCCCCGGCTCTGTTTAACCTCTACCTCTCTAAAATTCCTGCACCACCAGACGGCGTTGAAATTGTGTCGTACGCTGACGATTGCACAATTCTGGCGTCAGGACCTAAAGTGGATGACATTTGCGAGAAAATCAACTATTACCTCACTGACTTAGCACGTTTCTTCACTGCGAGGAATATGAAAATATCCGCCTCCAAATCATCAGCCACACTGTTTACTGCTTGGACCGCAGAGGTGCGGTTGTCACTCAATGTGAAAGTCGATGACGTCAACATCCCGACCACCAACTACCCCAAAATCCTTGGGGTCACATTGGACAGCCTTTTTAGATCCTCTGCACATGCTACAGCTATCTGCGATAAACTCAAAAGTAGGAACAAGGTCCTCAAGTCACTTGCCGGCAGTACTTGGGGAGCCGACAAAGAAACCTTGTTGACCTCTTACAAAGCGATAGGTCGGTCTGTAGCAAACTACGCAGCACCTGTATGGTCGGCGAACGTGAGTACGACGCAGTGGAAGAAAATTCAGACATGCCAGAATGCCGCCCTTAGAACATCAACAGGGTGTCTTCTTATGTCCTCTGAGGACCATCTACATGAGGAGACGAAGGTCCTTACCGTGCGCAGACACAATTTCCTGTTGTCTAAGCAATACCTGCTAGGGTGTTTTCGCAGCAGTCATCCTAACCACCATCTCTTGAACAGGATGCCTCCACCCAGGCAGATCAGGAACGATCTTCATGATCTAGAGAGAGAGGTCCAGCGGTATAAGAGAGAACCTTTAGATCATCGAAACTATCAGGCAGGTTTGAACAACATTCACGCCGATGATGTCGCAGCAGCAGTATCCAGCTACCGTGTGAATGCAGTGCTAGGGGAACATCCCCCGGAGATTTCACCTGAGGAGAAGGTACTACCTCGGCAGACGCGCGTGGTTCTGGCGCAGCTGAGATCCGGATGGTGCAGCCGCCTCAATTCTTACTGGGCACGAATTGATGCTAACGTTCCGGACATCTGTCCCGCCTGCCATCAGGGACCACATGATGTACTGCACCTCTTCAATTGTCCGGCCAAGCCCACTCAGCTGACCCCCAGGTCTCTGTGGACGCATCCAGTTCAAATGGCGCGTTTCCTTCACCTGGATATCGAAGCAGATCCCCCATAGACGAACAAGACCTCAAAATAAATATATTGTTGTTACAACAACAACAACAACTAAGAGTTATACGTTAAGACCATTATCAAAATATAAATCCGTTTTATTATGATTTTTTTTGACTTGAAGTGCGTACGACTGTCCCGTGCGACACCATGGAAATCTCCATATGTGACAGCGCATAGAAATGGAACTAAGGGTAAAAAAATCAATTTTCATTTTTTTCTTTTTTTGATGTGGACAACATCTGAGCATCGAATGAGACCGATCCCATGCCCCAAAAGTGTTCCCTCCCAGAGATATGCGCGTTGTATGAAATTGAAGTCGACGATTCTAAGCGCAAATAGAAAGGGACCTAATCTTTAAAATGGCTCTCCTGAACAAAACTGGTTTTTAACCTTAGGCCGCTTTCTATTTTCCGCGTTACATATATTGTTGTTACAACAACAACATAAAATCGACTTGGGCTTCAGTTATTTTCGCGGTAGTTGGCTAAAACAGTCTTTTGTCCTTTTTGTTAATTGGCAAACATGGTACATTGATGCTATACTTATAATCATCAGGTGCAACTAGCTGACGTACGTGTCTATCAACTCTTCCGGTATTTCGTCGGCAGAGTGTTGACGCTTTGTTCTTCTCAAACCAGGCATTTCCTATTTTGACCTTTTTCTGTGCCAGGTGTTTACATTAAACCCCATTTTTGAATGGGAATTGAATGATGCTTTTATCGTCAGGATCTTTATTCGCTTACGAATTGAAAAAAATACTTTACAGATTGTTAGCACAATCGACGTATCATTTTCCAAGTTCGCATTTGCATCTAAACATCCAAACCAAGGATGCGCACGGTATAATGAATAACTATGCCAGTAATCGAGTCTTTAGTATTGTGTTTAACTTGTAGATAACATTTTTTTATTACCGCAAAACGTGATCTTCTCACATAAGCTTCTTTCACTTTGTCTCTTCCTTTCGATATCGCAACAAGACAGCTTGCGTCGCCATTATCAGTGTTATCTTGTTAGCTACCGTTGATTTCTGCCTTGCCCTTTTCGATAATAAATGTTTTAAGTGATTTTCGTTGTGGTGGTTGTCATTGAGAAGTGCTGTCATCAGAAAAATGTTTTTTTGCAAGGTACAGTTTAGATAGCTACATAATGCTGCTTTTTGACGTCTATGTTTTCTTTGCTGCACTAAACCTAGTGCTTACCTTTGCTGTTCCAAATCGATGTTTGTCACAACATGTTAAATCGGATTTTTCGTCCTTGGGCATGGACTTCCAGATGTTATAAGCTTCAAAGACGATATATCCAAGGCCGGCATAATGAATGAAAGCTTTTGAATTTTGAGCGGTAGAAAAACTTTCCCATTTTCTAGACAAGGTATTTACTCTTGTCGGACTTTTGTCAATTTGCTTTATCTTACTAAGGTCCATATTATTAAAATCGGAGTTAACATGTGGCTTCTAAGGATTGTTTGAACTGATCGGTACTAGCAGAAAGTCCTTTACTAAAATTTAATTTTCTGAAACGCACATAATTAAGAGGTGTCACTAATAACAATGAAACTGCAACATATTTTCTACCAAATCAATTGATTTCTATCTTTCGATAATTGTGCAAGCGGTTCGTTTTTCATAATAAGACAATTATTTGGAATAACGAACAAAATCCGCGTAAGAGATCGTTTTAAGTGAGATAAAAACGTAGCATAATTTCGCCATTCATTTAAAACTAATTATATTATTAGTACGTCTGTTGTGTTACAAAACGAATAAATTACCTTATACCAACATAACCCTTTTATGAATAATCCATTAATATTCTAGTTTAATCAGGCTGTAAAAAATTTCATATTTTAATTTTCGCGTTTATCTAATAATGTTCAATCTTGTCTTCCAGTGTAACTCAAATGAATCCACACTTTCAACGGAAAGTCGCGAAGCTATACTTCCATATCAGGAGCTTGAACAATCACTGACATGTAGTGACATCACGATAGACAAAAATAAAGTAAGTTGTATATTAGTACGAGTAAAACGTAAAAGAAATAACCACATTTTGTTATATTCTCAAAGGACACTGCAAGTGAATTATCTGTTACAAATGCTCGCGCTAAGCGCTTAATTGAAATGCGACGTAGATTAAATGCACCACCACCGTCAACATCGAACACAACAAATCATAATGAAACAATTTCCATGACTACCGCTAACAATGCACAATCTCCATTGGTCATAACAAGATCAAAATATAAAGAAGATTTGCGAAAGGTAAACCAAATTAATATAAAAAACAAAATCGAGTAAAAAATGTGGATGTGTATTTATAGATCAATGAAAAAAATCGCATCGAAAACCCATTAGATGTTCTGAAGTCTATCGATTTTAAATTGCAGCCAAAAGCAACACCAAAGGATGAGATAAATCCATCAATTGAAACTCCAAGATTACCCCCAATGCAAAGTACTAAAGAAAATCACAAAGTGCGTAAACGCAATGTTCTCTATTTGCTTGTTTAGACATTTTTAAACAAACTGAATTTTTTATTTTGTGTAGGAATCACCAGCAGCCTATGAAGGTTTTACTTTAGTTCCAGCTGGGTTTGATGTTACCCGTTTGCAAACCTATCGAGATGAAGAAAACCACTGGCATCGTAAGAAAAGTACACGTTGTGAACGTGTACCCCATGACATAAGTACCGTGTCATCTGCCGAAGAATTTATCAATAGTTCACAAGATCAAAGTTCCTCATCATCAGATTTTTTTCAAATAAAACCACCGGCTATTAAGCAAAAACATTCATCGTCTACACATACAAAGCGCTTAACGCGGCCACTGTCTTCTGTGTTGCGTTACGAAGCATTAGATGTACCAACTAGTGAACAAAATGCCGCAAATATTCTTGATCGATCTGTGCCTTGGTCTAATAATAGTGTTATAAAGCCGATCAAATGTTCGCAGCAGCAAATGGAAACAAATTGTTCTGGTCGTGACGCTACCACCACTGCTCGTTTGAGTAACGGAATTAATGATGCCCTCTACTCGAGTGAACTTTCGACGTAAGTCAATGATTTTTGAAATGAAAATTTTGCTTTCCTTATTATTTTTTTATAACAATGAAATTTTGTTTAGTTTTATTCCAAGAATATTATAAATTTCTCTTTATAATTGTCTGCTTCAAGCATATTTTTGACTTCTCTTATGTTTTATTTTTTATTTGTATTGAATAAATGTTTATTTCCTTAACATTTTCTTAAAAATTGTGCCTTTTATTTTCTCCATATGGATGGATCAAGTCTTTGGAAATCACAAAAAGCAGGGTGTGCTACCATTTCTATTGGAGCATTCCAATCTGGATTAAGCAAAAGGTTATTTAATATTTGCCAGAAAGACTTTATCCCCTTTTAAAATAAAAGGCACTTGGGGTGTTTAATTACAACAGAAATTCATATCGAAATCTACATTTGCAATGTAAAAAAACTTGAATTGAAGAATCCATTACATAACCTAGTCAAAATAAGGTTTTTTCAGACATTGAAAATAGAGATTTTGATAATGGATTATGTGACTAAGCCCTTAAAGTAAATGTTTTAAGGCAGTAAAGATAACATTATCGTCTGTATATTGAAAATACTTAAGCGCCGAAACCTATTAAGCTTTAAAGTGCTCGCGTCCATGAAATCGAAGTACACTAAAGTGCTCTATTCAGGTATGTGATGGATTCCACTAGTGATTCACAATCACAAGTGATTGACAAATCAGCACTGAAAATTTGTTGTGACTTCACCAAAAATCTGCTGTTTGGAAATTCTTTTCCAAAAATCAAAACATATGCTTGCCTTAACTTTTGCTGATGTCATAAAACTTTTTTGATACTGCGATAGATTCTAGGACACTGTGGAACGAGGCAGTAGAAAAGGCTAAAACTGATAGCTATAGTAATTTTAGGGGTGCTTGGAGATTTGTAAATAATGTAAAAGGATGATCTATGCGTCATCTTTTCATCCGTCGGATAGTTATAACTTGCTCTGTTATCTTAGGGATCTAGTTTCTAATAATTAAAGTATGTCGCTACTAGTTCAGGCCATTGATAAGCCCAATTTCATTTTCTTTTGAGGAGTATTACGGATTTTAGATGCCACAATTACCCTTTATGGTGTTTGAATATGATTGCAAATCACCCTCATTTTATTGATTATGAAATGCAGCACAAAAATGTAGTCAACCATCAGTAACCCCGTTTGAAAAGTAAAATCCAGCACATAACTGAAGTTATGAATGTGAACAGAATTCGCTCACAAATGACTAAACTATTGCAGTTTTGGTATCCAGTCTATGTTATTGAGGCTAACCAAAAAACGCCCCACTATTCGCGTAGAATATGTTAAATTTCCTAGCACCTTGTTGGTGTCGATGTTTCTTATGGGTCCTGTAGGTCCCAAACTAAATCATTAGCGATTTTCAGTATGTTTTCCATAATACGCGGTAGTCTCGCTGTTTCGGCTCTGATGTTTTTTAATGGTATCACGAGATTAAACTAAAATTTTATTGGTCTTCAGTATTCCGTGGAAGATGGTGTTTGATTTATCCAAATATATTTCGTTTGTATTGTACCGCTGGAAGGTTCTGAATCTTTCAAATTCTTTATCACTCGCAATGGTACAAGTGACAAATTGCACAAATCTGTGTTCGAAGGAAGCATTTTCAATTACAAATTTCTTGTAATGTTTTTTTTTTCAGAAAAGCCATCACATCACAGTTTGCAAAAAAAAAATACTTGATATTATTGTAGCAAGCGCTGGGTTGTGTAATTAAGAAGAGCTTATAGTTCCACCTCTGCCAAAATCGGTACGATTGTTATACCTTTTGGTGGTAAACCGGCTGATGTATGATGATATGAAGAATGTTAAATGTTTTTCATTACTTGGCGTAAAATAACTTTTCTATTGTCATCAGTTGACAGCGATAATCAGACGGACGACATTGTTTTGTTAATTGACAACCCCTGAAGATGATTGACGAAGTCAATCGAAATATTGGGATAAATAAAAATTAAACAACACATAGAACAACGAGTTTAAATAAATGACCTCAAGCCGAAAAATAATTTTATAAAATAACAACACCAGAGGTCAACTATTCACTTACAACTTTTAAGAATTCTTTTGTTATCATTGGACTAGCGACAAACACGTTTTTAATGCTATCCACTTTTGTGACCGCATTTGATATAGCAAAGTTTATTCAACATTTTCACATCGCCTCTCCAATCTATCGCTATAGCTTTCCAGTGATTTTTTTAATCTGCCACTGCCAAACTAGCCTTCTTACCAGTCTGCATTGCGCTTAAGCAATGAACGAATAAGAAACTACACACATTATTTGCTTGTACAATTATCTTATTTTTTATAAATAAACCGCCTCTTTAGACACCAATTTCTGTAATTTTCGCTGATACTTTGCACTTTAGAACAAATAGAATGGTCTAAAAAGCAGGTACATATTTCAACTCAAAACTTTCTCGCCAACTTTTTCGAGTCCATCCATAACAATGCACTCATCAACATCTTGGTTTAGCAGGTAAAACAATTTTCGGAGCCGCGTTTTTCTTGTTTTTACCCTATTGTTCCTTTTTGTGGGAACTTTAGTTTTTTTTATAGGTGTTCAGATGATGTCTTCTCTTTGCCCTATATAACACGATGACTGGTGTCCTAATTTTTCGCTAAATCACTAAATGACTTTGGCCTTGACCTTTTTTGTCTAGTAAGGTTCTTTTTTTGACTAAAGGTTTGTGTCATTTTGACCCTAATTCTCCCACTTATTGGCAAGTCTTAACAAGAACATGTATTTCCAAATGTAATTATAAAACTGTTGATAGAATTTGGTCGATCTCTCTGCGAAATATTATTTTTAATGCAGTAATTGTGCACAATTTGTATTAATACCTTTAACTCGGTTCGTGCCACCGAGAAAATTAACATAAGGATCCCAAAGTATAACGACACGATAAGCGAATGTTGATCACACTTTCTGGTATATTGTGAAAAATAAGTAGTTTAAAGTGTGCGGTTTTTCCTTTCGGTACAGTCCCTATAAAATGTGTCTTAGTTGTATTAAGCTTCTTAAACGCGCTTATTTAATTTTTTTACGAAAACATAATTTATTTTTTAGCCCAATTGTGATGCAGCACTGCAGGAATTTAGATTCAATTTTCTTTGAATGCAACTTTAAACATCATTTTAGTATTTGTTTCTAAAAAGCTAAGGTCAATTCGTCATTTCTAAAGCTCTTCGCACTTTTACGAATTACTTATATTGTTTTAAATTATGGTTGATATTATAGCAACTAAGTTTGTAACTGAAGATAACTTGCCTTTTAGCCTTTTCATACTCGGATTACGTCACAGTGCGCTTTATTAAAAAGGTTTAATAAATAGGTAAAATGAAAGGATATAAAAAAACAAAAACGGTCTAAATAAAGTTTTGAAAATATTAAAGGGATTACACAATTATATATCCGTAAATATCATCCCCAATATTTCCTTTTGTATTCTTAACTGCCAGAGTGCACATACAGGAACTTATTGGGCAAAATTATGAGTTTTGAAACTGATCGCGCTCACGTCTGCTGCCAAAGAAATCCACAGATGACTCCCACGTAGCGTTTGTTTAAGGTGGTAAAGGTGCTCAGATTGTTTTTCCTGCTATTGTAGGTAGCATTAGCTCTAAGGCGTTGTGGGATCGTCTTCGAAACAATAGTTTGCTTAATGATATTTTATCACCAGAGGTGGCAAACGTTGACGTCGAGGTCTCATTCGCCCATGTGCTGCATTTCGACTTGGCTCGAATGTGAACCATTTTCCCATTTTTGGTGTGCGCCATTCCGAATACCCAAAAACTATTAGGTATTCAATTCGACCTCATCTACCCTTGGGGTTCGTATTAGAAATAGAAATTTAACAACTTTATAAGCATAAACACATTAAAATATGACACATAGTCAAAATTTTATATCTTGTTGATTTTCATTTGCAAAAACATTGTTCACATGAGCGTTTAATTAAAAAAATAGAATAAATAAATTTAAGTTAATTACTCGTATTTATCAACCTTTCTCTGCGTGTTTAGTAATGGCGACGAAAATGGTTTTTGTTCAATAGATGGCATTTTTTTTTATAATTTACTGTTGTTCTAAAATGTTATTACTTTTTAATGCCATCAGGCAGTATAAAATACGGAAATCCAAATTTTTCAACAACAAAAATTATTTTAATTACCGTATTTCATCTTCGCTTAATTTTTTGTTAATCCAATCCGCGCTCAACTTGTCTTCCAGGGCGTTAATGACCTTCCACGAAATTCTACACATTGTTGTGCGTCCAATACTTATACAGACTACTACACTCTGGAAACAACCAACAGCCAGAAATCGTAAGGTTGCTGCAAACTGCAGCTTCCCAAGTGTGGAGCCCTTATTTATGAAAGGGCTAACTTCTCTAAAAATAGCCGTAAAAGCATCTTTATTTATTCTAAAGGAAGCAACAAATCTGAAAAAATGTTATTGTGTGCCTTGGGGTGGCGATGCAAAGTACTCACGAACAGTTCTGCATGAAAAGTTCTGTATTCGATGCATCCCTTAGCCGACGACTTTTAACACGTTCAAGACTCATTTGACGTCTTAGGAACAGCTATTAACAAACCCTTATTAAGTTTTTTAAACTAAAATTTATATTTTTGTGTGGCGTTCAGCTGTAAAAGATGTTTTTTGTTTTTATTTATTGAACATAGTTCGACCAATACTCAACAAAGTTTTTCTCTCTTGAATTTTGAATGAGTAGTTTCCCTCGAAATGAGGCACACCAATTTGGAAAAAATAGGGATTGAAAAACTCTCGGAACACAGCGCATTGGCGATTATTTATTAATAATTAACTGAATACTTCGACTAAAAGTTGTTTTATTAACCAATTTATTGGGGATTATGGGTTCTTTATTTATAACGTCTCCTCAAATGACTTGATGTAGGCTTTTCTGTCAGTCAAGTCTAACACCTCTGGCTGTTAAGAGATATCTCTAAAATTTCTTAGAGTAGTATTTCCATATACATACGAGTATAATAATGCCATCCAGCTTTCCTGAGCATTTTAAAGTAGCCAAAGTGACCCCAATTTAAAAAAATCATGCCCAATTTCTACTGATAACTTCAGACCGATTTCTTTGCTTCCCGTCCTGTCAAAAGTTGTGGAAAATATTCTTAAGCGCCAGTTATTGAATCATATTGAAAGTAAATCGATTCTGAATGATTGCCAATGTCATTTTAAAATCGGCAGAAGTACTTCTGCTCTGTTAATTGGCCTTACGGACTTAATAAGGAAGAATACTCATGATCATAAAATGTGTATGGTTTTGTCTATGGATTTAGAAAAAGCATTCGGAATTCTAATGAACAAATTGCATAAAGATTTGGGCCTGGAAAAAGTGCCTGTAATTTAATGTTATCAAATTTACGTGGTAGAAAGCATTTTGTTTGTGTCGTTGGAGTCTCATCGTCAGTTTTGCCTGTTAGATGTAGGGTCTCTCCAGTTCTCGACCTTTCAAAATTTTAGGCGATTGGTGTGCACTATACTCGTTTGGTGATGATGTTCAGCTATTTACTTAGTAGGGACATAAATACTGATACACACGTTTTATGCTGTAAACTAAAAAGTCCAGAATGTTTTTGGACCAAATATTTTTTAATGTATTTATTGATGTATATTGTATCCAAAAAGAATCTACTTATTTGAAATGTCTGCCTTTTGCCTTTACACACGCCTTAAGTCCTGAGCGGTAAAATTTTTTTCATCGGTGAACAAAATTTTTCTGTGCATGTTATCAGCGTGATTCACTAAAAGACGTTTGCATTTTTCAATCCAATTTTTTTTAAAGCTTCAGTCAATAAATGTCCGGTACGTCGTTTGAAAGTCCCAAGTCTTTTTTAATGATTCGACTCATGGACTTTTGCTTGATATTCATCTCACGGGCCATGATTTTCTGTTTTCGGAGCGGATTTCTGTGAATTCTTGATTTAACGGCTTTGATGACATGCGGTGTTCGAACAGAGCGTGGGCGGCCTGACCGGTGGCGGTCTTTTACATCTCCAGTCTCCTCAAACAGTTTTATGCATCGGTAGACGAACATACGGCTTATCCCTAGTGGCCGGTGCGTTTTGAATATATCGCTTTTTTCATTTCACACTTGAAAAGCGCTATAACAGCGATACGGTTCTCATTATCTGACCACTTCATGATGAAAATTGGAAACAATTTTAAAATCCCGTTACAGACTAACGCTATTGAGGTTAGCTTTCAAAACCCATATGACATTAACGGGGTATGTTCAGTTCTACTATTGAAATGGGTGTGTTTAATGTTGTAACAGTATTTATGTCCCTACTAAATAGAATCCAAAGTGTATTGTTTTAAAATTATTAAGCTTTATGTAATTGCTTCTAAAACAAAGGCTATACTGTTTTGACCATCCTCATCTATGAACTTAGATTTTCAATTCAATGGTGCGACTCTACAGATCGTTCGAAGTATGACGTGTTTAGGAATATTGCTGGATAACAAATGTTGCTTTGAGCAGCATATTCGCTGTATTGATTTACGTATAAGTGTCACACTTTGTCAGCTGTACAACACAAATGTAGTTTTACCTCGTTGGATGACAACAAATCAGGTTCATCGCTTAAGTAAGCCAATTATGTTGTACTGCCTAGAAGTATACACTGAACTATATATAAAGTAGTATAAATATAATGAAGTCAGTGCTGCATAAACGAGGCAATTAAACGGCATGCCCACTTTTTAGGCTGTTTCTTTGTAAATTTGTGCACTTTCGCATTCTATCCTTTTTTTACAAGAGACAACAAAATTAAATCATCTTTGTTCCTTGCTTACTCGTTTATTTTCAGTCATTCCACTCGACACACACAATTAATTATTCCAAAAGTAACACCACTCACATGGATCGATCATTCCTCGTTAAAGTAGCCTGACTATATAACATATTGTCAAGCAGTTTAAAAACGTTAAACGAGTCTGCCATGCCATTTCGTATAAATTTATTGAAACATTTTTTTTCGAATGCAGAGTAATATTTTTCTAGATTTTTTTCTTTTATCACTTTTTTGTTTTCTTCATTTTTTTTTAAGTTTTTAAAGGAAATTTAGTATTATTGTTTTGATATTTTTATGTTTTCTATTGCAATATTCCCAGTAGTTAATGTTGTTTAATTTAACATTTCGAGCCACATTGTAATTTCGCTTTAATTGTCCCCAAATGGTCTTCGAATTAAATGTCTATAAAGTAATGAAAGTGCGCGAAATTCATTTTAATTTGAACGTCCATTTCAGTGTGTAATTTGACATTTTCATGGTTGAATTTGTCAAACACTGAACAAAGAAATGTAAAATTAAGTTTCTTGAATCCCTTTAAGTCTTCAAGATTTGTCCAAACAAAAAATACCATTAAACTTCTAGACTATACACCAAAATTAAATTCGAATGCATTATATCCCTCTCCTATTGTTGCAGCACCAGTGCTCCTTCGACCAGTAACAGTCAGAAACAACAGAACCGTAAACGCCGCCAACTAAAATCGCCTACATCACAAATATCTAAAATTGATGAAATTTTAAAACAACACTCTCTGGAGAAGGAAAGAGGTAACACAAATATATTGGATTTAAAGAAAATTGCCAGCAGTCCTCAAATAGCGCATGTTTCCGATAAAGGAAGTACGATCACATCGACATCCAATGATACATTTAGTGACAGTCAACATACTAGCACCGCATCCAATGCTAGTATCCTAACCAGAAATCGTAATATTGGCATGCTCAAACCGAAATCGCCAGAAAAATTCCTTATTAAAAAACAAATAAAAAATATTTCCAACTTCACAACTTTGATGGTGGTGAAGCATACTGATCATTTGCCCATAGTTGAAGGGGAAATAAGACTGCAAACGAAATTCATCGATCATTTGGTGTTGGCGCATTCCAGTATACCTCTAACACCCATTGAAACTGTAGCTGACGCTGCGTTCTTGCCCCAAATTCACGAGGAAATGCAACATATGCGCGTCAACAAAGTTTATCGCATACAGGTGTATTCGTGGTCTCATGTCTTGAGAGGAAATTCTTTGTTCGTGGTAAATCCTACAAGAACAGGTAAAACCTGGGCATATCTCCCGGCTTTGTGCAGTTTAGTTTGTTGCCGATTCGGCAGACTGAAACCGTCCTATGGTCCTGTGGCTATCATCTTAGTGGCATCTTCGAGGCACGTTGAGTCCACATATGGTTACTGCCGCCGTTTAATGAGTGGTTTGAAGACAGAAGCTCCCAGTTGTGTGCCTTCATATGGCATGCGCAATTTTGTTGACACAAAAGTGCAACTTCTTAATGGTTGTGGTATTCTAGTCACTACGCCTTCCTCTCTCTTGCGGCTGCTGAAAGACAACGAGAATGAGCCACTGTTCGACGCTGAACGTTTACAGCACATAGTCATCGATGACATGGATATAATGCTCTCGCGGTCCCACGAAGATTTCGAGTCGGCGGTTCGTATTATCTTCAAAATGTCCAAAAAATCCAAGTATAAGACATTGGAACCACAACTGATTGTAACATCACGCGACTGGGATGGCGTCATGGTACGTTTAATGCGCAAATCTAATCAGCCTCTGCTTTTGATAGGCGATTTCCTAGAGGCTGCTGTATACGGGAGGGCCACACTTGCTGTGAAATTGAAATCGCGAGAGGAGAAAAATAATACCATATTGAGGTTTATAAAAAAACAATCGCAATCCCTACAAGGAGATTTGGAACACAATCGCATACTAATCATGTGCAACGGCGATGATGATGTTGAAACGGCAAAGCATTTTTTGACAGAATGTGGTTATCCCTGTTTGGCTTATTACGATCGATCGACGGATAATGAGCTAACCAGTGTGCGTGAATGGAAGAATAAGGTAAAACACTCTTAGTGCAGCATTTCAACATAGCTTATTAATGATTATGTAATCTAACTGTTTCTTTACAGGTTTCTTCTCAAATCCTTATATGTACTGATGCTCGATTCCCCGAATTGCAAATACAAAATGTACAAAATCTCATACACTACTCAATGCCTACATCGTGGACACAATTTACAAGTCGATTTTCGGCCTTGGCCCAAATCTATGATAACTTTGTATGTAAAAATTTCGAACAAACGCCTGTCGTCGCTGCAGCTGCGTTGGTGACCAATGAGAATATAGCACATTCCATGATTTTATTGGATGAAGACAACAGTCTACAATTGCCTCGTTTAGTTGATTTCATGCGTAAGCACAATCAACTTGTTCATCCTAACATTTTGGCTGTATCAAAGCGTGTTTTGGTTAAACGCGAAGAGTCGCGCATCTGTATGGGCGCACTACTGTGCCCGCAGCTACTTGAATTTGGAGAATGTGATGAGAGCCGCTGTGATAATCGCCATGAACTGACACTATTCGATGTGATCGGAGAACATGATGATATACCATGGGAGGGAGAAATGCGAATACATATATTGAAGGTTGGTACTACATTAATAATTTTCTTACTTAATTATTTCCCTTAACATTCTATCAAATCAGTGGTGTGCGCGTTGTACAATTCTTATATAACCAGGACCTACTGTTTACTGCCGGCTTCGAACGGCGTATGTATTGGAAATGAAAAATTTTATATGGCTAAGAGTTTTAGGGAGTTAAAACCCGTCGTTGAAAATTTTTTTTTTGATGTTCTAACCGAGTTTTGAAACTCAGTTTACTTGTATGATAGCCCTGTTTACTAAGCTTCAAATAACGGCGACCCACTGCCTTAGTTATTTCACCATATTATTAGTGCTATTTATGCCGAGGTGAAACTGATTAAATAAGACGAGTATTCCTGAAATAAAGGACTAAAAAATATCAAATAGGGTTTTTTCCATGGGCAATTTTGGTTTTGGAATGGTTACGTTTTCCGATTTCCCGAGAATTTTTTACCGGAATGCCTCGAATTTTACGTACTCTCCTAAGACGATTTACTTCAAAAACTGCTAATGAATCTAACATAAAATGAAGTGCATTTTATATTAGATACTTTTACTCATTTGAGTTGAATAGTAAAGTTAACTAAAGTAGTAAATTTATCTATTCTTTCAAGCTCAAGCTCTCAAAGTAAGCCCCAGCAGTTCCGAGTTCGTTTTATGAAGAAGTTTGGTTTTGAGTTGGTTCAATATATATTACACAGTATTTACGTTTGTTTAAAACACTACGACAGGAAGACTTCAGCATAAGTAATATCATTCTGAACTCATACTGTACAATGGGATCCAATAAAACATTGTATTAAAAAATTACTCATATTTCTCCGTATGTCAGTTAACCGGACGATATTAAAATGAGTCTTAATGGTTACTGAGACTATTTTCTTAAAAAGGGAAGAAACGACAAACAAGACGCACTTTGTAAGTGGCACTGTTATCGTTGTTGAAATACGACTGTGTTAATTACGACAAAATTAACCCCAGTAGAATTTCGAAAACGACAACCGTAAAGCAAGTTAAACGTCGTAAAGATCGGTCAGGACGAACCTTATATGCTTCCTATCGTCTCTACGCTACTAAAGCGCCAAACGGTCCGGTTTTGGGTCCAACCCTAATCTCAGCCGAAACTTCGAAATTACTCCATATTTGCATTCGTTGTAAATTTTGCGTTAAATTGAGTACCCACTTGTCCGTATTGACTATTGATCGCCCGTATTGACCAGGCGAGATGAAAATGTCCAGGAAGTATGCTCTTTTTGAAAGTATTAAGTGGGTCCCAACTTACAGTACCCATTTAAATCATTGTTCGCCCACAAAAAAATAAGATTTGTTAGCTAAATACTCAAATATGTCAGTCATGTGCTTATATAAGTACAAAAAGATCGAAAGGCAATCAGGCTCACCAATAAATTTCCCATTAAAGTCATTTAGGCCTGTAGACGGAGATTATTCCGTTTACTGGAAGTATCACCGCTTACAGACTCCGCCTATAATTGTTTTTATGGCTGTTTCAATGCGCATATGTCATTAAGTTAGTGTCCCTTTTAATAAGGCTTGTTAGATTGTAGTGGGTAATGCTGTTTTTAAATTGAACTATTGGTTTTTAGATGTTGATCTTTTCCATCCATTCCTTTAATTTGTTTAATGGTTATACAGACGGCCAGCGGCAAGATATTTAATAAACTCCATACTTAAACGGTATTATTTTAAACTAACAATAGAGTCGACACAATTTATTGCTTTTTCTCAAAAAAAAATGCTGACATATTTTCCAAACTCACAAAAACAAATTAAGAAGAAATAAAAGTGACTTTGAGTTAATACGAGAGTTCTTACAATAACTGAAAAGATATTCCATACTTTCTTCCAAAGAGCTAATTGATGAAAATGAGTTCGCATGGTAAAGTAGAACGCTTCTTATTTAAGTGATTCAAATAAAACTACCACAAATGCTGCAAAAGTTACCGGCCGGCTCTGATCTGCCAGTCGCAGTTTTTAAATTAATTAATTAAAAAAATAAATCACTAAAATACAAACAAAGAAATACACTGATGCTTCTTACTTTTGGCTATCGACATTAATTCCCAAATTTTCTTCATTTCAGGTATTTTCTCCTACACACTACGCCGCACGTCTGCTGCAACATAAACCGCTGAATTCCACAAAATGGCATGAAATTCGTCGTTCAGGTGAAACCTTAGCATTTACATTCAAACTTGACCTACACTATCGTAATGAGAACAATCATTCTCTTCACTGGCCACCACACATAAACGATATATGTATATATAAATATGCGGAAAATTACCGAAGAGCTCTGATTTTGGACGCCCCAACGCTGACGGGAAAAAATACAAACGTCGTACAGGCAAATTTAAAGGTCACACTCAAACTTATAGATGATGGCACTGTTATAAGTGCCGTTAAATGCAGTGAACTTTTCATTTGCGATGACAAATTCAAGGACTTTCCCGAGCAGGCCATTGACATTCGATTAATGCATGTCGTACCGTTTGATAATGAACGTTCATGGGATTCGAAAACTACCAATCAAGTTCAGAAATGGATTATGGACGATTTAAAACCAAGTCATGTCGTCCAGGTGGGAATTCAGTTTTCATTGGCCAAAACGGTATGGGTGAAGAATCTCGTAGTCATGGAAAAGTTGTCAACCGTGGGCACATACAGATCATATGTTAATTTGAAATTGTCCCTGATTCAAAAGAATTTTGCTATGATATACAATGGCGAACGTAAGCATGTGCGGGAAATCGCCGAAGAATATGGTTTGCTAAAAGGGCCTATCAGTGAAGCTGAAGGTGTCGACGAGACTCGGCCTAATTCTTCTTTCGATGACTATGAGTCATGTCAAAATGATAGTGTCGATCTAATTAAATTCTCTTCGTCAAATGGAGATGGTGTAACGAACAGTAGCATGGAAACGGCAGATAATGAACTGATAACTCACTCTGCTGTTACGGTAAAGCGTAAGGAACTTGGCAAAGATAAATCAATTACTGTATCTAAATTGAGTAGCACAGAGGAAAACTGGGATGAACTGGGATGCAATGATCAGACTGATGGCAAACAACATGGAGAGGTACTTTTAAAATTTATACAAATATATATATACATATAAATCGTACCCGTTTATCAAAGTTTAATGACCAGTAGTGACATTTCAGAACAGCAAAAAAATGTCTCTAGTTGAAAGTTAAAGTAGAAAATTTATTTTGTATGGCATGCAGATCAGTCTTAATTTTAATTTTGTTGCTTTATTATATATATTCCAAATTGACAACTAATTCGAGTGTAATCGAAACCGGTGCAGATTTAGGTTCATTATATTCGTCTGCACTTAAAAATGTGTTCTGGCGAATTGTCATTTTTTGATATATTTACTGTAAATTTCTTTTGGAATAGAGCCCAACGGAAGCTTATTTTCTTGTTCCTATGCCGAAAAATTGTTCCTTTGCTCGTCTACGGTTGTTTTTCATTCCATTATTTTTTTGTCTTAATCTATGCATCCGTTTTCTTGAAAGTAGCTCAATAGTATATGTTGAACAAAGATTTCGTCGAAATCAAACACTTGCAGTCCCATACGGACAAACTTTTCACCCAGCGGGTAAAACCAAAAGTTCATTATGTGCAAAATGGGATTAGGAACGGTAAGGTTAGTAAGGGCGTTGCAATAAACATTTAACCAGCAATAAAACACCTTAGTACTATTATGCATTCCTTTTTTTTAGCTCGTTTGTTTTATTTCAATCCGTTGCTTTTTGCACAGGGATTAACCGGCTCAAGACCTCTTGCTTCTATATTTAAATAGAAGGCAAGTTTTTAACAAAATGGCAAAGTGGTATTCATTTTCGTGGCTGCACACTGCTTTTATCATGATTTCAGGTCCATGACAACCCTCTTCAGAAAGCTTTGCTGCAATTGTTGCGCCAGGCTACACTTAGTGTTTAACATAAAAAGAACCGTTTTTTGGAATTATTATTATTTATTTTTCAACATAATCTCCTTCCAACTCAAAACACTTCATCAAACGTTTTTCAAGTTTTTTAATTCCATCCGAAAAATTAGATTTTTCAAGACCTTCAAAATTTGCCTCAGTTTCAGCAATAACCTCGCTATTGGACGAAAATTTTTTGCCATCGAGAAATTTTTTTAAATTTGGAAACAAGAAATAATCAGAAGGAGCTAAATCTGGACTATATGGTGGATGCGGAGCAATTTCAAATCGTAATTCAGCCAGTTTTTGTTGAGTTAAAAATGCAGTGTGTGAAGGAGCATTATCTTGATGAAAAAGAACTTTTTTTTCTAAATGCGGTCGTTTTATCTTGATTTCATCACTCAACCGATCCAATAATGCACAATAATATTCACTATTTATAGTTTTTCCTTTCTCAAGATAATCAATAAATATTATACCCCTTGCATCCCAAAATACTGTGGTCATTACTTTTCCTGCTGACTTAACAGTTTTCGCCTTCTTGGGACCACTTTTACCAGCTTCTATCCATTGTTTTGACTGTTCTTTGCATTCTGGGATGTAGTGATTCATCAACTGTTATGAATCGGCGCAAGAACTCTATTGGATTACGCTGATAAATCGCTAAAAGATCCTCGGAATTGGTCCAACGGACCAAAGTCAACAAACGCGGCACATATCTTGCGGACAGCTTTTTCATGTGGAGTTCATCATGTAAAATACTCCAAACTTGTTTTTCGTGTATTTTAACAATATCAGCAAGTTCTCTGAGCTTTTTTCGTCTATCTTTAGTCACTTCATTAAATATTTTTCTAATGTTTTCAATAGTAGTAGCAGTTTACGGCCTTCCAGAGCGTTATTGATCTTCCGTACTTGAACGACCCATTATAAATTGTTGAACCCAGGATTTCACGGTGGAGTATGATGGTGCATTATCACCATGAACAGAATCCAATTCATCTTTGATTAATTGTGGCGTATAACCTTTCATATAAAAGTGTTTAATTACCGCACGAAACTCTTTATTTTCCATTTTTCAAAAATTATAAAACTTGTTTACTTCAATCACCTGTAACAAAGAAAATAATCATTAAATATTTCGGCAAATTTTGACAGATGGCTTATAAAAGATTGCTTTTAAAAAACAAAACAAAAAAAGTTGCTAGTAAAACAGAAAATGTGCCAGGCCAGTTAGTTTTGCGGTCGCCCTCGTATGTATATGAACCCGAAACAAAACAGCAATCGACCGAATGGGTCTTCGAAGACGAGCCAAATCCAACGAAAGTTGTTCGTGGAAGAAGCACTTCGAAGCAAATAGTCGCCTGTTTTTTCTGCAAAACTGTTCATGTAGCGACTGTCCACTTGAGCAACGAAGGACGGTCAATTCTGATAGGTACACCACAATTTGTTTGTCTGAAGTCTTCGGAGAAATTCGAAAAAGGAACAAGAGAAGACGAATCATTGTGCACCATGACAATGCGAGCTCTTACACATCGGCTCAAACCAGCGCCTTTTTGACCGGCAAAAACGTCGAATTGATGGGTCATCCGCCGTACAGCCCTGACTTGGCACCCAATGACTTCTTTTTATTCCCGCACATCAAGAAAAAATGCGTGGTCAACGATTTTCGTCGCCAGAAGATGCAGTTGAAGCGTTCAAAATCGTGTCTTAATCGGAGTGGAAAAGGTGCTTCGACAATTGGTTTGAGCGCATGCAGAAGTGTAAAAATCATGCTGGAGAACACTTTGAAAAACAATAAAACCATTTTTGATAATAAATATTCGCATTTTCATTATTAGGCCAGAAATAAAATAAATAAAGCAGCCCTCGTAGCTTACATTTTGCAGCGGCAACGTTCTTCACCTCATGAATTCCGGCGTCACTACAAGTAAGAGATAGGTTTTGGTTTATAAACATAATTCTTTATTGAATGTGTTAGCTTTTCGTAGACGGCTAGAAGGACCAGGGACCGGGGCTCCAACAGAATCATTCATTGACACTTGGTCGGGATAGTATTTTTTGCACAAACATTTCTGCTTAGAGCTATGCACTTTTATTTCCTTTTCCGATTTTGTCGCCCCTTCCAAAATTTCTCGCTTCACTATCTCATCGTCATTCAAGGGCATCCGTGGAATCTGTTGCTAGACATTTTTTTGTTTCATTAGCTTTGTCTAGACGTAGTTGTTTTTTGGAGGTGGATATCTTGTATTTCTTTCCCTTGGTAATGATTCGAATTCTATATGGACACCTCATTTTTTGAACGTAATTTGATTTGCTTACACGATAATTGTAGTGGGCAACAGACAATACTTTACCATAAAAAAATTATTTTTTAAGTTGTCCAGTAAAAAATTGCTAAAACGTTGCGTGTTTTTTTTAAAAAAGCTGGGGCAAAATACAGATTTTGGAGCTTAAAATCTAAGATTGACTGCACAATCATCTTCCGAATGTAATTCTTACTACGAGTATAATAAAATATTTATAATTGATTTTCTTTTTTCAATTGATTTTCAGGTTTTTCTACCTCTAAAAACGAGTATGTCTAATAATGCTAGAGAAACAATTCCTACCTCCAATGAGCCCAAAGTAGAGTCTTGGTGTCAGCTACCTTTAAATGAAGTCACAAAAGTGGAAATTGGCGATGAAGGAGAAAACGGTAACTGGGAAAATATCTTTCTGCAAATAATCGACAATAAACACATGGCAATGTTTGACGATTTGGTCGCTTTGATCAATAAACATGTCACAACATTGAAGGCGACAGCGACGACTGAAGACGAGCCAAAACGCGTTTATGACTTTAAGCCATTGCAAAATTGTATTGTTAAATACAACAACATCTATTTGAGAGCCAAAGTTCATGGTGTATTTGGAGCCAATGTCAAAGAACGTCTGTATAGATTTTTCTTGTGTGATTATGCCTGCTTCACCTCGGTTAAATATCATGAGTTGTATAATGATTTCTTTTATGAAACTACCGAGGAAATTGTTAACTTCATACCCTACCAAGGGGTGCACTGTACACTGGCCGGTATTCAATGGGATCGTTTCGCCAAAAGATATCAGGTGACCAAAGAGTATCTGTATGCATGTGCAGTGGAAGAACGCAATGCAGAGGAAAGGAAATTGTTGAGTTTACATAATTTACCTATACGTTCGTATAAGATCCTCTTGTTTGAATGTGAGAAAGAAAATCATTTTGCAAAGGCGGAAATGTTTAATAGTACCCTTGTTGACAAGGGCATCACAACATTTGATGAATCGACCAAGCACTATTTGGATTATAAACTAAACGTAGAAGACAAATTGCAAAAATGTGAATATGGAGAGAAAACGCATGAAGAGGAAAATACGTCCAGCAGCGAAAGTGATGTTTATACATATGATCAGTTGATGGAATGTATACAAAACTCATTTGGACTCGATTATATTGATAATAATCTTTTAGCAGAAACCAAAACTAATGTCATAGATAAAGTCAGAGATACGGAAAAGATGGACACCAACGTAGCGGAGTTAGATGAAACGGCGAAAGAAACGCATCAGAAGAACACAACAAAAGATGACCGCGAGGAATGTTTTAAACCTAAAAGGCCTTCCATTTGTAGCGATTTAGATGATGACGTAGAGGATCATTGCTCCACAGATGACTCTGACAATAAGAAATCCTCGGTGTCTTTAACATCATCAAATTCGAACATCGTACCGCCGCCGCCCATATTAAAAGCTTTATATAAACGTCCCATGACGACATGGTATGAAACAGATTGTGTCCTTTGTATATCGATATATGCACCAGATATTACTGACTACACTTTGGAAGTGACACAAAGGACAGTAATGTTTGCCACGCTCGTAGGGGATGACGAATATGTGGTGTTTTTAAATTTATTGGGTTCGGTCGATCCACAATGTGTCTCCCACGAGATCAAAGGTCTTAATGTGGTTGTACGCTTAGTAAAAAATGTTTATATTAAGTGGCCACGCCTCCTACGGGAAACCACAAAGTATTCCTGGTTAAAATATAATTACAATGCCTTCGATTCCGCCGAATTGGAGTACATAATGCCGCAGCAATGTTTACAATCCATGTTAGAGAATGTATCGCACGTTAATCAAGCCAACATTTATGATGACCTGGATTCGGACGACAGTGAACAGGACAGATTTCAAACATTTAATCCCATTGAGAACAACGACGAACATTACGACCCGTTTTCCTAAAGGATCGAATGCAATGAGAATTTGAATTTAAAACATAATTTTATGTTTCTATGAATTATTTTTTTTTTTGTTTGTGAAACTTAGAACAGAAATAAATTACTTTACGTAAGACATTTAGTGCAGAAGTTATTGAATTGAACTCACATGCAGGTATATAAAATGTTACTGGGACATTTTAGTTTTTGATTGTTTTACTAGCTACTACTAAATAGGCAGAAAATAACGATCCGCAATTTATCACTGGTGACTTTAAAAATAGTAAAACAAAACATCAACGTATGCTACATCATAGAATTAATTACCTGGCCGAGTGTGCGTTGAAACCTTCACATTCTTATCTTCTGCAAATCCCACGACAGCCGCTTCTATGCACCGAATCCACCTGAAGCAACAATTGTCAATGGGTTGTCACGCCGGCACTATGTGCCAATACAACATCAACGACTTTCTTGTGCTCTTAGTATTTTGTATTTTATTAACTAAAAATTGGTTCAATTCTCTAGACAAATCGTGTGTATGAATAATTTATGTATTACAATTCTTCACTTAATTTTAAATTTCATAATTAAAAGTGAAATTCGAGTTAAACAAATAGAAAAGACCATTATACTGCTTCAGTATTAGGAAACGCAACGATTTTCAATCAAAAATTACACCTTCGATCGATGTATTGAAGAAAATAAACATTCAGCAAAAAAGAAAATATAACTAAAAACTAAACAATTAAATGTTCATTATAAAATTAAGCACAAAATATGTTAACAAATTAACAAATGACACATTCCATTTCACCGTGTTTGGGAACGCAATCCAAAACTAAAGCCACTGCACGGGCCATATATGTCATGGTTCCAAAACTACCGCTAGGAGCACTAGAAAAAAAAAACAAAACAATATTAATTTTCTATTATACCTCTCAACTGTAGTAGCCCATTCTTACCTGTCATATAAGTGTTGGCAAATATAAGCAGCACCACCACATAGCAACATACCGGAAGCGGCCTGATGCTGTTCTTTGCTATCCTTCGATTTGGCACAACACAGCGTGGCATCACCTTGCACTTTACGTTGGTCTTCCAAAAACAATTGATTTGCCTTATGGACCAAATGTTCAACATAGATAATGCCACCCAAATTGGGCACCATATTGTGTTCGGTTACCAAAGTCAACACCATTAAGGCCTCTACCACCAACTGACGGTATTCCGGCTGGGGTATTTGATTTAAAGCCGTTTCAACTTCTAAAGCAAACTTCAACTCTCCAGGAGTCATTTCTTGTGTCAAACTTTGTTGCAGTATACGACCTTCGATAGCCAAGCCTTGACATTTCTCTAAAACGCTCCAGACGCGTGAATAGAAATCACGTGGTACGCGATTTAGAGCACCATCCAAACGTCGGCGACGCAACCACTGTCCTTGTCGGTCATCAATGGTGGCGATTATGGCGTCTTCGCCTTCAGGATCTCCCAAGCCAATTTGCGATTTTTTACTAACGCGGCTTGACTTGCAACTAACAATGGACAGATTGCCACGAGCAACTAGAGAAGAAAAGAACGTGCGTATAAAATAAAATTGTAACATTTTTATTTTAAAAACTCCAACTAAACTTTGTTATTTAAACAGCAGGAATGGCATGGATATTTTACCAAAAATGAAGATATGTTAAAAAAGTTATCTCAATAAAGTATTTTGCTTTTAACATTATTTTTGATAAGGACATTATAACCCATAAGTTAGTATTTTGTATGGTAACCCATGTTGGCCATAACATCATATTATCGTTTGGACTACGACTTCACCAACATGCGGCATGTTTCTATCGGTATTTTCCTATATTCTTTTTGCGATAATTTCTTACTATTGTATTTGATAAAATTTTGTGATTTCTCACCTGAAGTGTGAAAAAGTTTCGTGTTATGTAACATCCATTATTTGACGACTTTAGCAGTGTGCTTGGGGTAATTGCCGTATTGACAAAAATAGTTATTTATATTTTCTATTTTACAAAATCTAGTATACCTCAGGCAATTTTAGGATTATCAAAAAATGTACCACTCGAATCGTGACAGTGCGTTCTTTATAATTTTGTCCAAAAACTGGCGGGAGAGCTTCCCACTCCCAGTGTCGACTTGCATCCCAATACCATCACCGAGCCTCGCCCATGTTTTACATTTGGTTTGATGTTTTTTATGTTGATAGCTTCATTGGGTATTTCTGTTCTACACAACGTTCATTCTAGCCAAATATGTATATTGTATTTACTTTTGTCACCAAATAACACAGATTTCCAAAAGTCTTTATTTTTCTTCCTGTTCGTCATGGTGAATGAAAATCGTTTCTATCTATTAAATTCTAAAAACAGTAACTTTTACTTTGTTACATGACCGTCAATTGAGGACCTTACGAACACTTTCGCGGCGGGCACTAGTTCCTACATTCATTTTTAGAGAGTCATTATAGGATGGTGCTTCATCGCCATACAAAGATTTAAGTTCATCGATGCACTCTTGTCGTGATAATCCACGTCGAAAGTTGTAAAAATGAACGCACGAAAATGTTCACGAATTAATTCCATTTTTTTTTTGCCAAATTGATTTTTTCAAGTCACTGTAAACAACACAAACGATGGTCGTACGCCAAAACGTTCTGAGTACGTTTATGCTAAAAAATGTCAAACTTTCCAATTGAAATGTCAGAAGGCGCCAAGTAACACTTAGTGTTGCCTAGGCCAGACATATATATATAGCAACCCTCGTAACCAATTAGAGTTTCACTGTTTCTTACAGAAATTGGATCCTAACATACCTTCGAACATATTCAGGGCTGTCATAGAAACCAGTTCAGTTTTGCTAATTGTCTTTTTGCAAACCAATGATGGTTTCATTTGGTGTCATGAAGCCAAGTTGGTTTTGTCCATTTCGAAGGTAAATAAAACCAATGCTCGAATCAGCTGTTGCTGATAAAATCGATAACATTGGTTTTCATGACACCAAAGCATTTTTTCTTATCGTTTTCAAAACCAATAGTGACGACATTTGTTTCTATGACAGCCCTGATTCTGTCAAAAATATTCCATTAATATTCTATATGTAGCTTGTTCTACTCGTTTACATTGTATTTTTTTTAAAGAAGCAACCTACTTTTTTCAAAACATCTACAAAATGGAATTTCACTTCAATGCCATTTTTTTGGTTTGACTTTTGGTCAAATAAATTACCGAATATAATTGAACGGTGCGATTTATATAGTTATGAAATTTGTTTTTACGCTTGAAATATTGCGAGCTTTGCGCAAATTTTCCTTTTTTTTTTTTTTTAGTTTTTCATAGACATCAAATTTATAGAAAGTGTTTTGATTTTTATAGGCGTTCTAAAGCTTTTTTTAATAGAGGGCCGCCGTGGTGGAATGGAAGTGTGCACGACTATCATGCCAGTAAATCCAGGTTCAACCCCGGGTAAGAACATCTAACAATTAGCGGCGGGCTTCGATCTTGTGTATGTCGACGACATTACGAGTAAGAGATTTATCTTTAAGTCATGTAAAAACTTCTCTAAAAATGCATTAGCCGTTCGAAGCCGGAGTTAAGCAGTAGGTCCCGATCAGTGAGTAAAAGAATTGAATCATGCACAGCTCACTGATTTGAGAGAAGTTCCCCCTGGGAACTGGGAAAGATGTCTGTGGCCAAACTAAAGCAGTGTGAAGAGCCCTGTAGTGCCAGAGTTATCTTTTCTTTTATTTACAACATTGCAGCTGAAAAATAAAATTTAGTTTAAAATTTATAGAAATGTTAATAGCAGCGGTGTTTTTATTGGAAAGGTATGACAACGTAGACCAGTACGCAGAGTCAAGGCACAAACTTCGCCAGCTAAATAACAACTTAGAAAAACGTAACTACGTTCGTAATGTACTTAGTAGGGACATTAATACTGTTACACACGTTTTACGCTGTAAAATAAAAAGTACTAAAAGTACCAAATATTTTTTAACATATTAATTGATGTACTTAGTAGGGACATAAATATTGTTACCACATTGAACACACCCATTTCAATAGTAGAACTGCACATACCCCGTTAATGTCATATGGGTTTTAAAAGCTAACCTCAATAGCGTTAGTCAGTAACGGGATTTTAAAATTGTTTCAACTTTCATCATGGAGTGGTCAGATAATGATAACCGTATCGCTGTAATAGCGCTTTTCATGTGTGAAATGAAAAAAACGATATTTTCAAAAAGCTCCGGCAACTAGGGACTAGCCGTATGTTCGTCTACCGATGCATAAAACTGTTTAAGGAGACTGGTGATGTAAAGGACCGCCACCGGTCAGGCCGCCCACGCTCTGTTCGAACACTGCATGTCATCAAAGCCGTTAAATTAAGAATTCACAGAAATCCGCTCCGAAAACAGAAAATCATGACCCGTGAGATAAATATCACGCAAAAGTCCATGAGTCGAATCGTTAAAAAAGACTTGATTCTTACAAAAGACGTACCGGACTTTTATTGACTGCAGCTTAAAAAATAGGATTGAAAAATACAAACGTCTTTTGGTGAAGCACGCTGATAACTTGCACAGAAAAGTTTTGTTCACCGATGAAAAAAATTTTACCGTTCAGGAAAAATTTAACAAGCAAAATGATAGATGTGTATGCGCGGTTATCTAAGGAAGCATCTGAACTGATCCCAAGGTTGGAACAGGGTCATCACCCAGCTTCATTCATGGTTTGGTGGGGTGTCTCTTACGATGGGGTCACTGACCTGCATTTCTGCGAACAAGGAGTCAAACCATCGGCCAAAGTTTACCAAGAAACCGTTTTGAAAGCTGTTGTGATGCCTCTTAACAATTCCTTGTTGCAAAACCAGCCATGGACTTTCCAGCAGGATTCTGCGCTGGCCCATAAGGCTAAAACGTCCTAGGCCTGGCTTCGAAACAATTTGCCAGCGTTCATTTCCTCTGAAGAATGACCCTCAGGCAGTCCCGATTTGAACCCATTGGGCAGTGCCAATGGTAGGGTTCTAACGTTAAACGGAGACCTATTAAAATGTTCGAATTTTCAACCAAACCCTCGTTCTTAGCCAGTATTTTTCAAAACGAAAATCGAAATATTTAGTAGACATGATTCACAGTAGTCTTCAGCCAATGTAAAAATCTTACATCGCGAAATGATACTCAGTGTTAGAGTACTTCAAAGGCTTAATCATATAGAGTTTTCCCCTCTACATAAAATGTAAAAATTTTTAGTTTATTTAGAAAAGGGAATAAGAAAAAAAACGTCGCTAAGTTCGGTTAGGTCGAACCTTAGATACCTTCCACCGTACCTACGCTACCTAAGCGGAAACAAATGGTATTTTTGGGCCTATGAGTCCGTCCCTCAGCTCAGAAAAGACTTCAAAATTACTTTATATTTGGATTCCCAAAATATGCTTTTATTTGAGTATCCATATTGACTATTGATCATTCGTTTTGACGTCCAGAAACTATGCTATTTTTTGAAGTATTTAGTTCGTCCCAACTAGCAGTACCCATTTCAACCATTGTCCCAAAAAACTAAATGGAAACTTTCCCATGAGCCGATTTCGCCCCTTTACAATCCCAAACAGCTTATGACCAAACGCCGTCACCATTCAAAATTTGCAAGGGCCTAGGTTGATTCGTTTGACCGCTATCGTGCTTTTAACAGACACACGGACGGACGGACATGGCTGGATGGGTCTTGGAATTTTTCGACGATCAACAATTCCTGTCAATATTTCATCGTGTTACAAACAGAATGACAAATTTAGAATACCATCAACTCTTTAGTGGGAGTATACAAATTTAGTTAACACATGGGAATTTTATGAAATGTATCTTTTAACACCAGAAGATGCATCAAAAATGGTAATCATATTTAAAAGAGTCACTGTTCATATCTATTCAATTTTAGTGGGCTGACAGAAAACATTCACTATTAGACGGTACATGGTTGTATAGTCTCGTTATAAAAGCGCTCAAGAAATATAGTACCGGTTTGCTTAGTTTATACTTAAAAACTTGAAGAATTTCTGTTGCAATGCAGAAAAGTCAAATCTAAAGGTAGATTAAATAAACCGGCTAACCTTTTAAAATCACTAAATATATCTGCACTCAGTTTATGAAAATAAACTATTTTGGGTCAAATTGTCACCACCATTCCTAATAGGGAATAATAGATTGCACAGTGTAATTTTTTACTGCAAAAATATACGGAGTTTAAACTTACCACTGCTTACAGCAAACTCCTTGCCACTTAGTATGTGATATAAAAGATTCTTCATTTCGAAAGGAGATAAATTCAACAAGTGTTCCGAAGCAGCTTCACCATCACAGTTCAGGGTGCGTGACAATTCCTTAGCCATAACTTGAATAATTAAGCCAACGCGCAAACGTAACATTTCATGGAACAGCTGTGGTTCGGTACGTATAAACATTGCTAAATAAACCATTAACTCTTGAGTCAACATAGCTGTACTCTCATCATCACCATAGGCCTATTAGAAAACAGTAAGAACAATTAAAATATACATAATCATCCAGCTCTTACAAACATTAACTTACATCATGTATCAATTGCCTTAGATCAGCTTCGGGTAGCGGTGCCGTTATAGTATATTCATTATTCGGAGGCATACCCACGGTAACCTGTTTCTGACGCACCAACAAATCCGTGACAGCCTTGGCCAGATCTTCAACGCGTTTACCCAACATACCGGCTGTGTGACGCACCAGGCCCCAGAGTTTCTGCTGGCACGCCTTTTCGTATAGACCTTTGAGCAGATCGCGTACGGTGACGACGCGACCTTCTTCCAGCATTCCTTCAGATTGAGATAAATTAATAGTAATGTTGTTGGTGGTATTGACATTAGCGGTGGAGGAGCCTTCAACAACCACCGATGGTGGCAATGGAGGTTTAGCGAATAAAGCACTTTTCGAAGCTGATTCTGATTCAATTACTTCGTCCACAAATGTGTTATCAATATCTTCTTCAAATGCTTAGTTTTTTTGTTACCCAAAGTTAATAGTTAATAAAAGCAAATAATTTGTTTATGTACATGCAAATTATGTTTCAAAGATTATTGGGTGATGTTTATAGAATTTGATTGTGTTAAAAGCGTTAGCAGATGCACGCAGCAGCCCCATTTTAATTTAGACGCCAGCAGCCAATTTTATAGATTTTTAATTTGTTTTTATCAAATGAACATTATTTTTTGAATATATATGCATTTACAATCAATAGGCCGAAAAAAGACAGTGGTTGTACAGTTTTTCGTTTGTTGATAATATTTTATGAAAGAGAAGAGAGAAATTTTAAAGAAATGTTAAAATGTCTTGTAAGATTATTACATTTTTTAATAAAGCATTTATTAATCTAGAGAATCAGTCGTGTTAAGAAGCTACAATGTTGTTTTTTTTATTTATGTGTTTCAACAGTATGTCAACCCAGTAAAAAAAAGAAATTAGAATACACACCACTGAATGATAAATGGATTTTTTTGGCAGGGCCAAACCTTGGCGCTGCTGTTATTCGCTTTTTATTCCGACGATCTTGGCAGAAGTGCCTAGTCGGAAACTCAACATCTTATTTTATAAGCCGTCGAAGCCTCAAAAAAAAACTGACAAAACACTAGGTGACGGTATAAAAAGTATAAAAAACACTGGCTGGCAATGCATCGGTTTTTAACGGTTGGTTTACATATGAATCAAAATCTAGTTAAATTAAAAACCCACGTTAATTGACGACAAACAAGACTGTTCCTTTGCGATTACGAAGTAACGGGATTCTACTGGTACCGATGAGCCGTCCCACACCAACGGCGACACGTGCTTTTACCAGAGGTGATGTTCTCGTACAGAAAAATCGTCAGTTGGACTTTGCGTATGCTAAATCAAGCATATTTTCGTATATACAGAACGTTAAATGAGTAGAGAGAGACCTAGTCGGCGGCACACATATATGGTACCGAAGAGCCGTCCCACATCAAAGGCGAAACGTCCGCTTAAAAAAATAACAACAAAAAACCAACGTTTATTCAATTGCCTTTCGACTTCCGGAAGTTAAAAAATAGGAGACGTTGGAGAGAAAACTGTATGGCCCTAAGAAAAGTTTCTCATTCGTTAAGTAAGGCACAAACCAGGACATGAATGTATGGCTATGGTTCAAAATCTTGTTTCCTTAAGATTGTTCAAAATGTCATGACAATATAAATCGAATTTTAAGGGGGTTTAGTGGGTCACTTGCTTAGAATAAACCACAAATGTGAAGTGAATATGAGTTTCAGTAATTTAAGATCCTCTAAAGGTACTGTGGTCACATAACCGGTTATACCAAAATAAAACTCGACCCTTTTGCTTCGATGTGCTTCTTTTACGACCAACTTTGCTGGATTTGGCTCGTCTTGAAGGACCCATACGGTCGATAGCTCTTTTGTTTCGGGCTCATGTGTTTATTTCCATGATTCGTCACCGGTGACGATGTTATTTGTCAAACTATGTGGGATCCCACGAGAACAAATCGTTTACAATGCCATATGAACATGCAATACGTTAGATGCTTGTCACACTACAACCCAAGGATAACTCAATCACATGGTATGTCGCATTTTAGTCATGATTTATCAGTTCACGAAGTTGGGCTACCTGCACAAAATTCAGCAAACGGCGTTCGACACTGAACACTTGGTACCACTGATTTACAGTGATTTTTGATTGTGCTTCATCGCCAGAAGTCGAAACAAGTTGATTGAGACAATCTTGTCTTGATAATCCGCACCGAAAATCGTAAGAAGACATCGGAATTTTTTAACACACCGTAAACAAAACAATTCGCGCTCAAATGAAAAAACGTTCTGAGTGAAGTGATGCTAAAAAATGTCCAAATTTCCAATCCTCGTAAACGACTCAGGGGATGCCCCCTATACATGCGGTGCATTGCGTTGGCGAGGGGAAAGTAAAGGATCGGAGGGGAGTAATGTTTATTGACACTTGTCTTGAACTTCTGGATGTCGCAATTAGTGGGAAACACATTTGCCGGAAGTCGATTCCACATACGGACTGTACGAGCGAAAAACGAATTTGATCTGTAGTGTATAGTGCGGTCAACTGGCCAATCGATAACAAACGGGTGTGAATTCCTAGAAAGTCGCGTATCCCTGCCGGACATCCTCCTCACGTCAGGAATAAGGCGACGGATGTCTGATGAACACACACCATGAAAGTAACGATAGAAAAGCGTCACGCAACCCACATTCCGACGATGCTCAAGGGAAACAATAGAGTTGGATACCCTACTGTCACCTATCAGCACCATCGCTCTCCTTTGAACACGGTCAAGTAGCTCCAAGGATGATTTTGGAGCACCTGCCCATATATGGGAGTTGTATTCCATCTTCGGCCTGATGTAAGTTGTATAGATATTGAAAAGATCAGAAGGAGTGAAATATTTCTTGCACCGCTTTAAAAAGCCTATGCACTTGAGTGCTTCTTTCGACACTTCGAATACATGTCTCGCCCAACGAGCGTCACATTGTACTTTCATGACCAGAACATCAAAAGCTTCTGATTGTTCAATATCCGTACCATCGATATAAATTGCCGATATTGTTGGGTCAGCGAATCGCTCGTGAGACAACAAGCAGCACTGTGTCTTACGCGCATTAAAATCTACTATATTCACTCGACCCCATTCGGAAATGGCCAGTAAATCCCGGCCAAGTGTCTCATCCATAATTCGCCTTTTGTCTTCAATATCTTGAAGACTCGGCCTACGTTCGAATGAATATGAATGACAGAGGTTACTGTCATCTGCAAAGGAGTAGATTGGATTCACGGACAGACCCAACAGATCATCAATGAAAATTAAAAATAAAGCGGGAGAAAGGACAGAGCCCTGTGGTACTCCTGCAGTAAGCCTATGTTTGTTGGATGAGAACCCATCTACAACTCTTATAGTGCGATCTCTAAGAAAGCTCGATATAAAACGAGCGAAAGTATCACCGACACCAAAAGCCATTAGCTTTGACAAGAGTGCACCGTGCCAGACTCTATCAAAGGCCTTGAAGATATCCAGAGCCACAACCTTACTCTCACCAAACTGGTGGATAGACCGACTCCAGCGCTCCGTCAAGAAAGCCATCAGGTCTCCCGTAGAGCGATTTCTACGGAAGCCATACTGTAATTTACTTGCATATTCAATAAATTTTATTTAAGTAAAAACATTTAGGTTTTTCGACAACGATTTTTTTTATTTTATTTGCGTTTAAAACTATTCTACAGGGTGGGCCAAACGTTTGAATGGGGTTAAAAACTTGATTAACTTTTTCGTTTATTAATTTCTCAGATTATATTGGGTGAAACATATAGAGGTATTTTTTTCAAAAATAAAATACTAAAATTCAAATCAAGTGTGGAATCTTTTTTATTCATTCGAAGGTAATTTTATGCCATTTATTATTTGAATATAGTTTCCTTCAAATATTGGCCGCAACGACACCTCAGAGTGCCCTCAGAATGAGGGTGCAATTTTGGATGACTCATTCGAGCATTTGGACCGGTATGGCGTGAATGTCAGCATTTTTTAAACCCCATGGTAACTTTTGTCCCACCCTGTATTTGCTCCTTCCTCTTCGCTCTCTCATAACAACGTACATAAGAACCTGTGTAACGACACGTTTATCTTTACATCAATACCAATTTACCATCAGTGGTGTGTTAACATATAGCCAATTAATATATTTTATTTTAGATCCATTGTAAAGCCCATAGTATAAGTGTGTGTGTGTGTATGTATGTGTTTTTTAAAAAACGACATTAATCAACATTGAAACCACAAAAGAAAGACACACATTAAGTATTCGATAACCGGAATAGAATTCAGATATCGAATGGAAACAAGAACAAAACACCAGAATGACAACAAAATAATAGCAATCCCAATTACATGATGATATCACATCAGCTAAAGTGCATTTTGGGCAAAGGTGGCTGGATTCGGGTAAAGGAGTGGTAGGTACGGTACTTGATTTCGGTTTGACATATGAGAAAGTCTGAATTTTAACTTACCGGGCGTAGAAGAAGTTGAAGATGATTTATTTTTAAGTCCTAAGCCGGCTAATAGTATTTGATTTTGATTTACAAAAAATTAATGAATAAGCATTAAAATAAAATACAAAAATGATTACCATATACACATTGGAATTGTAACGATACGTGGTACTTTGTATGTAAGTGTGAGTATGTAAGTGTGTTTGTGTACACAAGGTGCTTGCATTTTGGGATGACATTGGACAGGACGAAGGGTAAATGATGTTAAGCTTTGAGGGAGTTCTTTAAAAAGTTTTTGTATGTGTATGTTGTTTGGCAAGTGTATAAAAAATATTCTTTAAACTATTGTTTCTCATTTCAAAACGCAGTTAAATTTCTTTTTATTTGTCTAGAAAACTAATTTCAAAATTTTTCAACTTACCAGTATTGAAGTCCAACCCTTGTGTGTCAACCAAATATTGCAAAATGTCACCTTGCTCTTCGAGATTTTCCGTTTCCCTTAGCATTGCAATTAGCTCCTCCACCTCTGTATCGGCAAAATTTGTTTCCGTACGGTGGCGTTGTATAAGAATTTTGGGAATAGTTGGTACTGAGTTTTAGTAATTTCATTTTTTCAGTTTTTCACCGCACACAGAAATCAAAACAAAACGCAATAAATCGATGCAAACGGAAGACCATGTGGCAACGAAAATTTTATGAAAACAAATAAATAAAAAACAAAGACAATTAAAAATAAATTCAAAAAAATATATAGTAAAAATAAAAAATATATAAAAAAAAATAGCTTTTAAAAAAAGTATAATAAAAGTAAAATGACAACTAAGCTTCTTATATAATAAAAGTAAATGACACCGAAGCTATTTTGTTTTGCTGGATTTTATTCCAGTATATGCTTTACACTTCAAGAAAAGCATATTTTTTTTCTAAGCCACAGAAATTAAAATTTAGTTTTTCGGGACCTACTTCGAAATGACAGATGACTTTTACAGTTCACTTCTAAGAAATTTCGCATACTTGCACAAGTAAACAAAGCATGTGCAATGCACCCGTCGATTTTGAAGTACTTGAACCACCGTGTATTGTCCGAGAGCAATAAAATGACATTTTAAGTTTTTTACCAGAGATGTAGCCAAGTCAAGCTAGCTTAGTCAGTTAAGAAAATAACCTTTTCATACATATCCCTGACAGGCAGGGACCCATTACAGATAGTAGAAAGTGCATAGGCTTTTACACTGATGAACATTAATTAGATGGAATTGTGGGTTTAGAAATTCACTCGAGATAGAATGACTAAACCAATCCACCAGATTATTGAATTTTTTCAGACATAAATTATGGCGATTGAAGTATTCGTGGCTGGCAGCCAGGCTACTTTCAATTCTCTGCAATCTGAATTCCTAATTTCTATTACTTTTCACAACTGCCGCTATTCTCTAAATTAGATCTCCTAATTTGGGTGCCGGAGCATTTCAGGATGATTGATCAGACAAGGAACAGCCTTACACGTTCCACTCGACCTAGGACATTTGGTTACTCTCCTCTTTACAGGCAACCTCAATCTCATATATGCAGCCTTTAGATAGGCGATCGAAAGATGGCCTAGGGCCTGGGCATGCCGGAGTACAAAGAAATTTAGGCCTACAATTCCTAAATATCCACAATAAGGGTAAATGAGGAGTATCAGCTGATGTCTACTACGAAAACTGTTGGGACGATAAGGGCCTTACATACTCTTGGCAAAAAGGACCTTCATGCGAAAACTCTACCATTGTATGCACCGCTTGATTAAGTCGTTAAAAAAGTCGTATCCATATTGGTAAATAAATGTAATTAGTCTTTCCCTTAAAAATAACGAAAATAAAAAAAACCTATTTTAAACGTAAAAAGGTGTACAAAAGAAACGGTAAATAAAAGTTAAAATGAACATTCTAAGTCGCTTTTAAACTCACTGCGTTTTTCCATGGACGAACGGCTATGATTGATATCGATTGGATAAATATTTTCACGAATAATAACTTCCGTATTGACATGGTTGTTACCACCTTCTTCCGGAGTAGTTGCAAAAGCACAGGCAAGTGCCTGCTTATTGGCCTGCAACCAAGGTGGAGCTATAACCGATGATAATCGTCTTTCGGATAAAGGTGTGGGACCCTCCATGCCCAATGTATCCGCTAAAATATGAAAGATATAAAAACAGCAATGCTTAGTAAGTCATACATCTTTAATTTATAAAAAAGTAAGGTGATATACACAATATGTTATAAATCGCAGTGTATGGGTGGTTTTACTTACAATCGACATTTATGGATCTTGTTTTCTTTATAGCACCCTTGCAAGACATACGTCTTCTCAGATGTCTCGGTCTCAATTGGGCACCCTTCAAATTCATCGTATTACGATGGCTAAAGGAACGCAACAAATGTTCATCCAAATAAGTCTGCACATCTGGATGCAAACGATCCGGATAACCGTCTTCGGTACTACCCAAGAAACTCAAATCCGTAATAGCCGATGTATTTAGAAAATCTTTAAGATTTCCCAGCATAACACGAGTACCATTGATATAGCCAGATTTCAATTTACGCATCGTTTGTATCATGGCCATGGGTATTTTATCTTGATCTGAATAAGAAACACAAGGAGAATATGTCAGTTAAAGATTATTATAATTAAAATAAATCCATAAGCAATAAATATCTTTTTGAACAACATCATAACATTCATTTTTTTTTGTTTTGTTAGTGACAAATCTACATTACACATATATTTTAAGACTCTATTTTGTATAAACAAAATAAATTTAATTTGCCTTTGCAAAATATCCTTTTTATTTATTTTGAATGCTACGTTTTAAGAAAAGGAAGCGAATGTTAACAAAACTATATAATAAAAGATAATTGCAAATACAAAATTAAATACTATGACAATTTAGTTTTCCCGAACATTATTTCCCTCTCTAGATTTTTATATATAGTTTTAAAGCATGATACAAACAAAAATTATGGAAGAAGAATAAAAATACGATATAAATCTAGTGTACATTTAGTTTTACTTTAATATCTAATGAACTTTAAAATTCGCCAAGGCAATTCCGATCGGAAGAACTTTTAAGAAATTCACTGTTTTTTAATCAAAATATAAATGTATATATTGGGCGATCCAAGTAGAGATACTTTTTTCAATTGCCTTTTTTTGACAGATCACGAGTGAGTCGTGTCATGCTGTCATGTTATTTTTGTTAAGTATTGTTTGGCATTTCACCATGGAAAGACTTACGCCTGAACAACGTTTACAAATCGTTCAACTTTATTACGAAAAATCACGTTCTGTGAGGAATGTGTTTCGTGCACTTCGTTCAACTTATGGTCAACATAATCGGCCTTCTGAGCGTACTATTCGCAACACCATTACCCATCTTGAGACCCAGCATTCATTATTGGATAATCTTCGACCAAATAGACCACGTCCAGCCCGCAGTGAAGACAATGTAGCGGCCGCAGCTGAGAGTGTACCCCAAGACCGTGGAGAGTCGATTCGACGCCGTTCGCAGCAACTCGGTCTGACGTATGGAATGTATTGGCGCATTTTACGGTGATATCTTTAATTGAAAGCGTACAAAATACAGCTTGTGCAAGAACTGAAGTCGCTCGACGTTCCAATGCGGCATCGTTTCGCTCTATGGACTCTTGAAAAGTTCCAAGAAGATCCGACGTTTTTGAGCCCATTTCTGGCTCAATGGGTATGTAAACAAGCAAAATTGCCGCATTTTGGGACGAAGAGCAACCAGAAGATGTTCAAGAGCTGCCACTTCATCCAGAAAAAACAACGATTTGGTGTGATTTGTGGGCCGGTTGAATCATCGGTCCATATTTCTGATACCGGTGAAAACGTAACCGTCAATGGCGACCGTTATCGTGATAACCGACTATTTGATGCCTGAAATTGAAGCTCGTGATCTCGGCGACATTTGGTTTCAATAAGACGGCGCCACTATCCACACATCGCATCAATCAATGGATTTATTGAGAGAATACTTCGGTGAGCAGATAATTTCACGTTTTGGGCCGGTCGATTCGACACCAAGATCGTGTGATATCACACAGTTAGACTTTTTCCTGTGGATATATGTAAAGTCTTAAGTTTATACGGACAAACCCGCTTCGATTCAGGCCTTGGACCAAAACATCACGCATGACACTCGCCAGTTACCAGTCGAAATGCTCGATCGAGTCATCGAATATTGGACTCAACGGATGGACCATCTGAGACGTAGCCGCGGCCAACATTTGATAGACATAATCCTCAAAAAATAAATGCCAATGAATGTTCTTTCAAATGATAATAAACATTCCATTTTTTGTTTTTTTTTTTTGTAATAAAGTAGAGAACCTCGAAATGGATCACACGTTAAATGTAGACGTTTCAAAATTGGTATTTTTTCATTTTTTAAACTTTATTACAATTCAGACCGGCGCGACACGACAAAACAGAGCTAAGTGTCGAAATCTATTTACACACGATCTTAATGTTTTAAAATTATTATTTTTTGTATTAGTTTTACTGAAAACTGTTAGCGATAAAAATGTTTTGGTTCAATTGTGCAGAGCGGCTATTGCGTGGACGACCCGATTGCCCGTTTAGGTTTTTAAAACACGAATTGAGCTTTCAAATAGAAATTTTTTAAAAGTAATTTTGTTTCTGTTGACATTCGAACTCTTGTGATTTACAAAAACCTTTTCCTTTTCTACTGATAGTTCGTTGCGTCGCAGAAAAAATCGTTTTATAAATACGGGCTGTTTATTTGTAATTTGATTTTTTTTGTAATCAATAGAGGAGTGATATCGTTGATACAGCATTTTATCAACACTTTTGTAATTAATTCAAAATTTAAATTATATATACATTATTCGAAATTAGACTATCTCTCTACAATGTTAGTTACAGACTTCTTAAAAAAGTATACGTTTTCATAATAACAAATCAAAAAAGCATGCAAAGTAACATATGAAATTTAACAATTATTTAAAAACAAAAACTCAATACAAACATTATTTTTTTCGCATAAGAAAAAAGCTAAAGCAAATAATAAAATAAAACTCAATTTGTTAACGAATATTTTTGCAGATTATTATTATTTTATAGGTGAGAACGATATAACAAGCCTGGTTAAAATTTTCGTCCTAATATGTCTTCCTAAAAGTTGTATAAATGGTAAAAAAAAATCTGTATGGGATTTAATATCCAAATTTTTTTTTAATCAAATAAGAAGTTACGCAATATTGCCACAGGAAGTTACTTGGCTTTAAAATCGAGGAAAATAAATTGTTTACTGATAAAACATTCTGTAACAGAGATTCACCTCAAAGAAATTATATTTTCCGTATTAGGAGAAAAGATGTTTCAATTCGTTGAAATTTTAATATCTTTTAACAAAATACATATAAACAGGTCATTTTTCTATTTATCAATCTGGGTTGACTTGTTGATTATTTTCAACTTTTCAATTATTTCAATTATTATTGCGTTTTTTCTGAGACCAAATCTCAGTACAGAACCCACATTTTTGTGATATTTTTTGACAGTAAAATTCTTTGTGTAACAATAATTTTAACCAAATAGTACCAGATAAGGAATTAACACATAGTACGAAGCTGGAACATTTATTTACTTATCCCCATAAGGTTAAACAAGGAACATAATCTGCATTCGGACAGGGACAATTGTTTGAAATCCAATTATTAGATTTAATACGTAAATGAAGAGGGAGCTTGTTTCCCCTGCTCAAGCACTACTTATATACCCTTGTGTGGTGTACGGTAAAAAAAACCAAGTTTTACATTGTCCAGTGATTTTTCCTTTTTTTATAACTAGATTACTCTATATTTGGATTCGTAGCAAATTTGATTTAACTTGAGTTAAATCAAATTGAATATTGATCACCCGTTTTGACCAAAACGTCCAGCAACTATGCTCTTTTGTGGTTTAAGAGCGTCTCACATATAATTATGAGTTTATATTCAAAAAAGTGTAATTTTTCCGAGGTATCTTTAGTCTCTTAAAGGGGAAATTTTTTTCTCCCTTGGGTAATTTTGTGAAAATTTCTGGATCAAGGACGGATGTGGCTAGATCGTCTTAGAATTTTACGATGATCAATAATATTCTTTATAGCGTCTCCGATCAATATTTCGTGGTTTTGCAAACGGAATGACATATTTAGTAAACCAACACTCTTCGGAGAAGGATTTATACATAACTAAATTTTGGTCCACTTTTTTTAGAAGCTTTTTGAATTTAGGCAACCCTGTGTATATCGCATTTGCTTAGCAAAAAGGTATTTATTAAAAATGTTGAGCTATTCAGGGCTGTCATAGAAACCAATGTTGTCACTATTGGTTTTGAAAACGATAAGAAAAAAATGCTTTGGTGTCATGAAAACCAATGTTATCGGTTTTATCAGCAATAGCTGATTCGAACATTAGTTTTATTTACATTCGAAATGGACAAAACCAACTTGGTTTCATAACACCAAATGAAACCTACATTGGTTAGCAAAAACGAGGATTAGCAAATCCGACATGGTTTTTATGACAGCCCTGAATAGCTCTTTCCATCGCTAAGAACTTCTCTCGATTTCTCTACATGGTGCAAGTTTTTTGACTCAACTTTACATTTTTGACATAAGACCAGTTTACTGAACAAGAGCGATATCGCCTTAGTCAACCACACACGAGTAATTCCGAGTCTGTGTCCTGTAGTAGTTGTACCAAGCTTGTTGTAACGCTCCCATAATGCTGTAGTTCTATTTTTTTTTGTAGCATTGTAGGATAATGTATCTGTATTTGAGTGTATATTGTGTATTTGCACGAATGCTGTAATTTTAAGGGGACGTAAGGGTAATTACCTAGCATATAATGTGTTGCCATTAGAGTAATGGTAGGTCTTCCTAACATATGACGCCAATTGTTTGTTAGGAAAGCTAAATTGGTGGTGAAATTACTTGCAAGCAAGTCGGGATCACGTGTAGTATAATATTCTTCATAATCGATATGCTGAATTGAATTAATATAAAATGATAATAAATATGATGTATTAAGAAGATAGCACAATTTTTAAAAATAATATAAAATGATACGATTTAGACTACTCGTAATTTGTACTGTCAGCGGCTTTTCTCTAATGATTGATATTCGAATTTGGAGGTAAGGTAGAGGGTAGGTAGTATAAACGCACGCAATAGTTCAAAAATGCAGTGTGTTGTTCGTTATTAAAGAACACAAATAATCATACGAAATAACATATATAATACTAAAAATGTAAACTCTCAGGATGTTACAAATGTAAATTTATAAATAATACAATTGTTAAATGCAAACCACAAAAGCAAGTTTCTCTACAAAACCCAATTTGACAGACAACAGATTTATAAAATCGAAACATTTTTGGAAATCACTTTCTGGTAAAATTAAGATTATACTTTTAATTTTCAAAAAGAAATAATTGCTCTTTGGAACTTTTAAAACAAACGAAACACACTTAGTCAGAATTGTCATTTTTTGGAATTAAAAGTTGTAAAAACCACGTGTGCAAATTCCATTCGGATGATCTGACATACAACCATATTTTAAAATGTGTACATAATTTAAGCGAAATTTGCAATACCTGAAACCTCAGCAGATTACCAATGGAATTGCCCCAGACAATAGCATTTGACCTATTTAGTTTAGTGATAAGCACAACGTTCCGCATATACAGGGCATTACGTGATACAATGCCTGTTTTGGTCTCTTAAAAAATGGACTTAAAATACAAGTTTTTAAATGGCTTTTAGACAGTGTTGGTTATTCTCAGCCAATGTTCGACATTGGAGTCCGAAGTCTAAGCGAAGCACAGGTACTTTAAAAAAACATAAAAAAATCAAAAATATTGTCGCTTTTTTCGAAATATATCATATCCAGCCGTACAGACAGACATAGATAGACGTGACTTAAATTATCATTAGACAGATTTTGTCGAAATATATGTAAGGTCAACGATACATTTTTGATTCGTGCCATTTTATTTTCTAACTAATAAATATTTTACCTCCTTCTTAGTAGGGCAAGGACAAAGGTGCAGCCCAAGTCGGCTAATAAAAATTTTACCGGCTGCGGTAGGGATCGACAGTCAATATTAAGTCGATAGGTTAAATACAAGTAGGGTATACCTACCATTCTTTTATGTATTACAACACCAGCACTAAGCTACCCGGTACCACAGTGTGACGTAGGGTTTTGGAATGAATGCAAACATATGTTTGGAATCTAATCTTACTAAATTTCAACCGCCTTCATATGAACTGAAAACAAAGTTTATTCCTTTTGTTTTTTCCAACTTTACTGTTACCAGAAATTAATCAATTGCCGGTATTATACTAATTATTTTAAAGATTATCTATTTCTAAAGAAATTGTCCCAATTTATATACTTATACTTTCGTCCTTGTTTTTTATTAAATGTAAGCTGAGTCGATCAAGTCGACGGATAATTGTAAGATGTGACTGGAGTAGAAGTAAGCGGCGACGTCGAGCCTGCTTTTATCCACGCGACTTGAACCGCTGGGCGCGGTTAAAAAAATCATGATAGCTACTTAGATAAACTCGACAAAAACTAAAGAAACAACGATCCAAAAATCAACTTAATACTAAACGTAGATGATTTGATCCATTGGTGTTTTTTTTCTTCAGCCATATAACCACGGAGATAAGAGGTATCGGGACCTAAATTAAAGGTGGTTTGACATGGTGTGGTGGTTACGGTGCACGACTATCATTTAAGTAACGAGAGTTCAAAGCTGGGTATGAATATCTAATATTTAATATAGACAGACTAGGAGTAAAAACTTTAAGTAAGATTGGGGAATATCACAAAGACTGGAATATTTTTCGCAACTACCTATTTTTCAATCTTTAACTTCCTCGCGTTATCGACAAAAATAAGTAATCGGACTTATAAATTAATTACATTCATTCTTGCTACTACTTCAGCCGAATATTAGGATTTGGGTTAAATGTCTATTTAGCTGCGACCCTGAAAAATCCGCTTAATTTGGGCTCTGGTTTACAGAAGCCTAATTCTTATTTTTGATGCTGTTATACACTTTGAAAACAGCTATCTTGAGTTACGTTATTTGCTTAAATTTTTCGGATTGAAAGGCTGCGATTTCATATTAGGACGAGTAAACAGCCCATAGAGATAAGCTTTTACAAAAGCCCACATTGGAAAAAAATGGAAATACAATTTCGATTTAAGATCCGACTGATCAACAAGTTTTTTTTAATCACTTTAAATTAAACTGCATTGTTGGCTGCTTGTATAGGGTGATCCATCTAGAAGTATTTTTTCAGAACAAAAAAAAACATACTTATATAAAAATTCAAATCAAGTGTGGAATCTTTATTGGTAACTCGAAATGGCATTGTATGGCACTTATTTTTTGAAAATAATTTCCTTCAAATGTTGGCAACTGTATTATGGAAATGAGAAACGGGAAGATCCGTTGTTTTCGACAAAATTGTGTTCAGTGATGAGGCCCATTTCTGGCTCAACGGCAAAGTCATTAAACAAAATTGCCGCATTTGGGCTGAAGAGCAACAAGAAGAGGTACAAAAGGTGCCTTTATATCGCTATCGCGCCATGACATCGATCTTTCTGCTACCTGAAATTGAAGCCCGTAATCTTAACGACACATGGGTTCAACAGGACGGTGCCACTTGCCATATAGCTTCTCAAACAATATACCTATTGCGAGGAAATTTCGAAGAGCCGCTAATTTCAGGTTATGGACCGGTAGGTTGACCGCCTAGATCGTGAGGTATCACACATTTAGACCTTTTTTCTTTAGGACTAACTAAAGTCCAAAGTCTATGCTGACAAACCTGCTACGATTCAGGTTTTGAAAGCTTACATTACGCGTGTCATTAAAGCCAAAATTGGACCCTCCGAATGGAAACCTGAGGCGTAGTTGCGGCCAACATTTGAAGGAAAATATATTCAAAAAATAAATGCCATAAAATGTCCTTTAAATTACCAATAAAGATTCCACACTTGATTTGAATTTTTATATTGTTTTTGTTCTGAAAAATACCCCTAGATGGATCACCATATATTAGTTTGCTTTTTAGATAAAAATTGCAACTAAAAACACTTACAATTGTTTTTTTTACAATACGATTTTACAATTATAGTTTGTAATCTTACTTCTTCAAAAGTTGTTCCTTAAAAATGTTTCGTTTTTGAAATAGCCTAATATTAAGGACATTTTTTCTTACATAGATGTAGGGAGTACGAAATACCAAAACCAATTAAGTAAACCATGTTTAGTTTCTAGAAAGTAAAAAACCACAAAAACTTGCTTTTGCATAGTATTTATATGAAAGAAAAGGAGAATGGAGAAAAACATGAAAATTAAACAGTAATTAAGAACGCATCCCTTGCAATAAATTCACTTTCTCGTACATATGCAAACAAATATTTGAATTTAGAACTGTGGATGACAAATTAAAAAAAATATTGAAATTCCAAAATAAACAAAACCAAACAGACCTAAATGAATCTTTTTCAAAACTAATGTAACCAAGGGACGTCCAAGCAAATCCCAAGCTGATTTAAGAAAATTTATTTCGCCTTTTAAAATATCAATCATTAATTCGTTATCGGAGGCGATATAGAAACGTGATAGGTCGACAAACTAGGTTTTTTTGGTATTGAAAGAAAATAAAAATAAAATAAAATTAAGAAAATAATATTTTTAAATATTTAATCAAAAAAATGTCAAAAATATAATATAAACGTTGTCTGCAATGAAATAAGCCGTTTGAGTAGACTTACCTGCGGTGTAAAGGCAAATATTCTGTCTTTCAACGAGTACAGTTTACTTGTACTCAAAATACCCACATCACGAGATTTACGACCGGTCAAGCCTAGTTTACGATTTCTTCCCAAGTAGGTGTATAAATGACTGAGGACACGTGCCGGCTGCACTTCGATGGGAGCCACTTCGGCTATGGTCTGTACATGTAAATCATATTCGGCCAATTTATCGCGTATTTCATTGTCTTCGGCTATGATGACAACTTGCACGACAACATCGGGTTTCTTCTGGGCTCCTAAACGTCGATTTAGAGGATCCAGTTCACCAACGGCTAGAAAACCCTAAAATATAAGTAAATATTCATATTAGTTGTCTTACTTAAAAACGTAAACTGTCAATATTTTTCTGGAATAACATTACTTCTTGCAGTAGTCTACCCAATATAAACAATGATTGACCCCATAAGAAGGGACAACGGCCTACTACTTCTCTGGGTGCCGAACCGGGTTGTTGATATTCTTGTGCAACTACATCTGGGCGAACAGCGTAACTCTCTGGGACTAAAAGAATGCCATCATCACCACGAACCATAATTTTCTGTAAAATCAAAAGGAAAGTATTACTTTGATGTTAAATTATATATTAAAATACAATAATAGGGTTTTAGTATACAGTAAGTAAGAACATATTTTATAAGAAAAAACCGCATAAAAAAATCTTTGCAAAACACCGTGTAGTTAGTTTTAATTGCTTATAAGAAAAAATCGCATATAAGAAAGGAACTTGTGATATTTCATGACTTTTTTATATCCGTCATCTACTGTACAGAAAAACGACAAGCCATTCTGCGTCGATATGTATGAGATTTGATACGCGACAAATAAATGTTTCGTAGTTTCATCTAGAGTTTGCAGATACGGTTATGCGCTTGTCAAGGCACTTAGGATTTATATTATCTGTAATTCAGCTTATAAGTCAGGTGCGAGTTCAATCACAGCTGAAAATGTATTCTTAGTAAAGTTTATTCTAAATAATGTTTAAAAGCTTAATATACTTATATAAATATGTAATTTAACGACATGCACCAAACTCGGAGAATACGACACCAAAGTCTGTCAGAAGGCTTCTCTTAGGATTCGTTCCGATAAATGCGCTGTATACTAGATATTGTATTATATTGTTGTAAATTTGATGAAGAAATTTGGACCTGCTCTGTGGCGCGGACTGGGCAAATTTACAACTACAATAGCTTTCAAACGAATTAAGATAGAATCCTGGAATTGTGTACGATGCTGGCTTTACGCCATAAACTGTTTGGGATAGTAAATGGTCGAAATCTGACCAAGGGGAAACAATTTTTTCCTAAGGAACTAAAGGTAGCTGGGAAAAAATACATTTTTTAGAGTATTTAATTAACATGTCATAATTTGTTTGTGTACGAACTATGACTTAAATGGAAACTGTTATTTGAGACATACTTTAATATCGCAAATAGGAGCATGGTTGCTGGATGTTTGGGCTCTTGCGCTCCCTATAGTCCTAAGTAACGTTTACTTATAAACATGGTCATTAGGTCATTTAAAGCTCATCGTAAAAACTACAATTCGGACGTGTAAGTTGTACACTATATAAATCTTATACTCACTGACCGGGACCTAATGTTTAACGCAGGTAACGCATTTTATAGAACATGGCCGTACTGAAAATTTTTTAAATGATCTTACCCGGGTTGACTTATTTAATTTCTGTACGCACACTATCATCACACTACGGCGGCCCACGCATCGAGTGTTGTAAAAGGTGTTCAACTACGACTTCTGACTAAAAACTAATGATATTAAAAAAATAATTTCGAAAAATGTATAATTAAATCATCATATGATAATGTTTATTTTTTATCCTTCCCGTAGATAATTACCTATATTGCCCTTGTCCGAGACCTTTAGTACCATTTTATTGTGAAATTTCGATAATCATTTTAGTCGGATTCATTTACTTATTTCCATGCATTAAATAGGTTTACAATAGTGAAAATTTCTACTCAAATACTACGTCAATATCACTCTGCGACAAATGGTAAGGGTCAGTGATCGGTTTGGAATGAAACCACCGGGGAAAGTTATATTGGTAAAAAAAGTCATACGTGTTCCAGCGTTTCGCTGGGTCTCATCTAGGAATCGAGATATATCGATTTGAAGTTAGTAAGTATCGTATAGGGGAATTTGTCACGTTTTAGGCTCTTTTGTTTGACATAACTCGAGAACCACTCGTCCCGACAATGAAGATGAAGAAGAAGAACATACAATGGGAGTTTCCTCCGAGGATGAAGACAGATCCTCATCCGATACAGACTCTGAACAAGTAGGCGAACCACCACGCAAGAAAGAAAAGGGAGCAAACAAACGAAAATAAATGTATTTAAAAAAAAAAAAAAAAAAAAAAAATTTTCTTCATGCGCTTATTTTTAACTTGGAAACTATTACTTGTAAAGGAAAATAATATATGAACAGATTATTGGTTTTTTAAAATTTATTTCAGCTAAATCGGACGAGTGGTTCTCAAGTTATGTCAAACAAAAGAGCCAAAAACGTGACAAATTCCCCTATACGATACTTACTAACTTCAAATCGATATATCTCGATTCCTAGATGAGACCCAACGAAACGCTGGGACACGTATGACCTTTTTTTGACCGATATAACTTTCCCCGGTGGTTTCATCCCAAACCGATTGTGGCTGTCGCACAGTGTATTTAACGAAAAACCTGAATTTTGTTCTACTGCATTTAAAATTTTAGCCACACAAAAAAAAATATAATGAATTGGGTATGAATGAATAATATCAACACCATTCATCGTAGTCTTTTCAATTAATGAGAAATTAGAAATGCTATTTCCTTTTAAAATTTATTTACAGTTAATTTAGTTTACTGCATTTTTATCGGTTGAAGAAGAACTTTAAAGAAAAAAAAGGCATTTTATTTAAGGAACAGATATTACAAAAAATCGTAGGTCGTAGGTGTGATGGTTTGTGTGCACGTCTAATAAACAAGTAAACCAGGTACAAATTCCGGTAGGAACATCTTACATACTAAGCAGCGAATTTTCCACGTCGTTAATGCTATTGACCATGTAAAAACTTTTCCATATAAAATACATTAGGCGTTCGGAACCGGCATTAAACCATTCAGTGAGTATAACAATTGTGTTGTTAAAGATTCCTGTTTTAAATAATAGTTGTATAGGGTTCATTGATTGAAACATATACATACATATTGAGTTAAAAGTGCTTTAGTTAAGCAACAACAAATATAGGTTTGCTGAAACTCCTTTTTCTACAATTACAACGTGGCTACCCAGTAAACCAAATTTGCCGACAATGTCTGATATCAGACAATTCTGAACAATATCTGAACTCTATCGAGAATTCATACTGAAATCGTTACAAATTCTGTTCGATTTGTCTGAGGATTTTTTATTTATTATGTTAAGAAATATCTGAACGAATTCGGCCCGAATTCTGTTAGACTTGTCTGTGGGATTTTTTATTAATCTTTTGTTCAGACTTCTCTTATCGAACTCGCAACGAATTCTGAAATATTTATCTGAGGTTGTCTATTCGTTGAAAATTTTTGTTATTTGCTTCATATTTTACAGTTGTTGTTCTTGTGTTCAGACATATCGGAACTAATTCTGAACGAATTCTGTTCTGTTTGTCTGAGGTATTTTTATATTTCAAATTCAAATTCTGAACGTTTGGTTAGCTTAGCTGTGCTAGGGATTTTTATTGTGTTCAAAGGAAAACACTACTGCCGGCAGTTCTCGTTAAATGCAAAACTGGTTACCCTTAAGTGTATAGCCACGAAATATAGTTACAGCACAATTATTGCTTGCGCAACTGCAGACACCCCTGCTCGTAACTAAAAGTCGTTCCGAACGCGTTTTGAAAATGTTTTACAACTTTTTTTTGTAGAACACAAATATTTTCTTCTTTTTGATTGTGTACATTCAGAATTTACCAAAAACATAAGCTCAGTATTCGTTCAGAATTCGGTTCGTAATGTCGGTAAAAACATCAGAATTTAATAAGACTTAATGCCAGAATTCTGACCGAAGTCGTTCAGAATTAGTTCAGAATTCGATACGACAAATCGAAATTTCCTTTCGAATTTCCCAAGACTACAGTTCAGAATTCGGTCAGAAATCGGTTCGAAATGTCTGCAAAAACATCAGAATTCCCTCAGAGAAGTAGTTCAGAATTCGTGTCAACCCTCTCATATGTTTTTCGTTACGAACTCAGTAAGAATTCTGATCCGAAATCGGAACATTTTGCCGATTATCGTACAGAATTCTGACCGAATTCTGAAAGTTTGGTTTGCTGGGTATGTATGTATGCAAAATTATTTCGCCGTGTTCCTATAGATGACGTGAAAAGGGGTATTGTATATAAGTGTATGCCTTACACGAATTGATATGTTCATCAGTTTACATAATTCTTTAATCAACTAAAGGCACTTTGTGCTGTTCAGTTGAAGTAAGTCGTTCTAAAACAAAGGATAAGAATAGAGTCCGAAGATCTTATTGTTAAAAACAACAATTAAGGTCCTAATTCACCTATCCACTAGAGAACAATTATAATAATTTTGATGGAGTGCGAAAATAGAATCTTAATTTTTTCTTGACAAACCATTGCTTTACCGTGAACCATGAGCGCAGACGGGCTCTTGTTGCCTCTTTGGATCTAATTAACGTATCTAATAAACATGGTCACATGGTAGCTTAAACTTACGAGTTACGTGATATGCTCTCGTAATTTAACTTCGAGAATTTTCGACATTTACGAGTGCTTTCAAGATCTGTGTAAAATTAGAAATCAGACGCACGCACAACTAACGCTTAAAACGCTGCCCTTCAAAACAAACGGCCAATGGTTAATATGGACATTTAGGCTGGCTAATTCCCCAATAGCAATAGGAAAACAATGTTACAGAGTAGTTTTGTTCATGTATGACATGGCGGTCACCGTTAAGCAACGCATGGACCACATTTTTGCTTATCTTCAGAACCGTCAAAAATGCAGCCAACTTGAATCGCGTCGAAATACGAAATAATATATAAATATTACAGAAAAATTGGTTTCTTCAAGGCAAAAACATCGATGTATCACACTTCAAGATTCAGCTGCAATCGCAGAAGATATAAAGAAAAGTGTAAGAGCGCGACCCCTACGTTCGGCAAAAGAATTTATTTTTTCGAAACTACCTTGCAATATACTTCGTGGTCGAGGGTGTATGGTGAACTTTTTTTGTACCTGTAAGGATTTGTCTATGATTTGAGCTTAATTCATAAATATGACAATTGTTCTTTGAAAAGCGAGTAGGTGGTGGAAAGTTAAAAGGCCTGGCCGAAATTAATGTCAATTTTACTTGGCTGCCTTGATATCCTTTACATTAATTTTATTGCAAATATATATGTATTGTTTATATTTGTACAATTTTTAACCAAAATTAAAATTGATATGTTTGGAAGCGTATCCTGTCAAATATTTGTGCTCTAGCTTGCTTCATTTGTGAGCTGGACCAGTTGAAAAACTACAGTATTCATATATAAAATAAAGAAGCCAATACGTGGACTCTGTGTTAAATTAATTTTATAACTTTTATTTACGCTCGAAATATTAATAGTTTTGTGCAACCTTTTTTGTATTTTATAAAACGATTTTTAGTTTATTTTGTACTTTTTCTTTATTTTATTTTCGATTTGAGGGTGCCGTTAAAAACAAAACAGGTGAATTGGTGTTCTATGATTTTTCAGACTGACACCAGATTATTATTTTTTAATAATAATAATGCAACGCGTTGGCACCGTTAAAACCGAAAAGGTTATTAAAGAAAAACTTTTTAAACAAGTCCAGATCATGAATGCAGCCAGCCGAAGTATTTTATGAATCACCTTAACACATCTTCATTTCTAGAGGAGTACATTTTTAAATATTTTTAGGTACTCTAATATCTATATAAAAAAATAAACAGAAACTCATTCCAAAATTCAAAAACAGGAATAAAGATTGTAAATCCTGGTAGAGCTTATTACGAAACGAACATACAGAGAAGAAAAAGGTAGGAGACATAGAATTGAACACCCGAGCTATGCTGAAATAAAATGCGTGCTCTATGTTGCTCGTAAAAACATTTTAAAACAAAAATACTTCCACGTCAAATAAAAACTTCAACGTCACATAAAAGAAATGAGACCTACCAGGACCCTGTTTTTTTCGAAACTGACTATACTCAGTATCATTCATTTCCACATATTGACTTTATTTCAGTACGAGAACATTCTTTTTTTAACTGAAATATCATTGTTTTAAAAGAAAATTTTAATTTAGAGAAAAAAATTGTTAAAGAATAATCGTTATCGCGATTTACCGGAATTTTGCGGAGTCGAGCAAATGTACTTAGCGTTTTTTGTTGTATAATACTATTCCTTCAAATTTAAAATTATTTAGACAAACTAAATCAAAATTTCTTTATATGTGACGCGCAAAATAGAAAGGGGCCTAAGGGTAAAAACCAGTTTTGTTCAGGAGAGCCATTTTAAAGATTTAAATACGTGTATCTTTGGTGTACCATCACTTTCATAAAACGTGCATATCTCTGGGAGGGAACACTTTTGAACCATGGGATCGGTCTCATTTGATGCTCAGATGTTGTCACATCAAAAAAAAAAGTGAAAATTGATTTTTTTACCCTTAGGTATCTTTCTCTATGCGCTGTCACATATACAGATATGAACCACAACGTAAGAAACTAAAATCAATTTTTCCTTTTTAATAAAGTTTTTAAGTTATAACTTTAGCAAGTTAGAAGCGGGATTTTTGCGTACCACATTAAGCACGACTAATGTCTTCTTAAATGACTGCTACTATGTAAAAGAAAAGCGGAAAAGTATACTGGATCATGATAATTGATTTTATGAAGGCCTTCAACAATACTTATTTTAAGAAGAGACTTTGGATTGAGTATGTGATTTGTATAAATTGAGAGCATGGTCGTACCGCAGGCCTTCCTTTAATAGCGACATGAAAATGTGAGCGATACTATTTTTTTCAAAAGAGACCTTCTGCAATGTTCATTAAAAAAGAATAATTTTGTGTCCGCCATGAAAGTCTTCTAGGACACAAAAAAGACGTGCAGCATTCATATCTTTGGTTAATCTGATTTGAATATATTGTAAGGCAAAAAAGGGATATCAGCCTAAATATAAATCAAACTTTTCACATATATTCTGTAGGCAGTACGGAGTTTCACAAGATTTTTTTAAAACGAACTCAACGAAGGGTAGGCCTGCACACCCCCGACTCTGCCAAGAAGAACATTCACCAATACATGTTTATAAAACATAGACGCTGCTTTACGTTCTTTCCAACAGAAGGACAATGTGAATGTCTCTTGGTTGTCCTGGTAGGTCTGATTAGGTCCTGCTTAACGAACTGAGCAAATATGTATAGCAACATTTTATTGTCGAAAGGAAGGTGCAAAATTTTTGCCACATGTCTGCCAGAAATTGCATCCCTCTTAAGAAAAGTTCTCTACGCAGTTAGAATAATCAGAGACACACGGTTATAAAAATCGCAGTAAATACGCCTGCTGTTACTTTAAGGGATCGCATAGCGAGAATTATTTAATCTTACCTCTAAACGATCTGCATACTCCTTAACCGACAATTTGTCATTTTGAAATGCATGGAACAGTATTAAATAACAGTAGAACAGCGGCCACTCGCATTCAATATTTTCGAACATGCGCAACTCCCAACGTTCATAGTACAGGCGGCTGGGATCCTCTTTTGGTGTACGATAACCATCGCGCAGAAAACGTTTACAGCCATATTTACCCTGCAAACGTTGTAAAATTGCGTCTCTAGTATTGCGAATCAACTGTGGATCGTCCACAGCAAAAGCCGGAAATCCAATGACGCACAAAAGACCAGAGTCTAACTCTTTTGAATTAGATTCACGGGGCAACATAGATTGCAAGACCGCTTGACATTTATGCGCCTCATCGGCCAGTACATGGATTACACTGGCTGGACCACCGCGGGCGCCGAATAAATCCAACTCGTTCATGGCTTCGAGAGCCGCTTTCGCCATGCCAATAGAGCTGGCATTAAGCTCGGGCTCGCCGTGATTGGTTTTGTCACCTCTTTCCCAAATACCATAATCGGGAATGCAGTAGGCCGACTCAATGTAGAAAACCAAATTTTGTATAAAAGATACTTCGTCCAAGGAAAATACAATTTGTAAACCAGATGCAGTCATTTGGGCCAAAATCAAGAGATACAACGACACAGCGTCGATTTGCAAATGGCCCCATTCACCGTCACCCACTACGGGTTGGCCATTCTTACTGGAGTACTTGGCATGCAAGGAGTCCAACGGATTTTGTGTCATTTTGAATTTCTCCACTTTATCCTTTTGATTCATCATGGCCATTAGCAGACCACGCATCAGCTTTACACAACTTTGCTCTAGCTCGTAGCATTTGGCCCGGTCTTCATCTTGATCAGCAATTTTCTTATATGCCATCGAAAGGCCCCAAACCGCCAATATACAGTAGACATTATCTCTTATCCAAGCGTGAGAGTTTATATTTGATGCTGGAAACAAACCAGTTACTGGTTCTTGGTGGTTCATTATCAAACGATGGACAATACGTTGGTAGTAGTCCAACCGTACTCCCGAATTGCTGCGGGAACGCATTTTGTGGATGGTTTTTTTTTAACTCCAAGGATCACACCGAATCTTTGCTAAAGTGTACAAATACGCAGTAGTTTTTCTCAAATCGTTGTATATACGTTTATTTCAGCAACATATACCTCATGAGGCAACTTACATAAGTTTGTTTGCTACTATCTATTAACTATTCTATATATTTTCCGATGCACTATTTATTTTTTCCTATTAATTTGACCGCATTTTATTGCACATTCTCAAAATTTTACGAAATTTGCTTAGATGTCGAGTTGTATCGAAGTATTTTTTAGTTTTTTTTTGGAACACAGAAAGCAGTTTATTCGTTAATGGAAATATTGCAAAAATCCAATTTTCACAAAAAAAATTTTCACTTGTAAATGAAAATGTCACGTCAAAGTCAAATCAATCGCTGCATTAAACAGCTGATTGTCATACAAAACACATACACACTAGCATTTCAAACATAAACAAAAAAGAACAAGTGGACATAACCAACATAAACAATAAAGTTAAGACTCAGTTAGTGAACTACGTAGCGCAAGTTATAAAGCACCTAATTGTTGCTGGTTCCCAGACACAATTGGAGTCGCTAACCTTGGCGACCGTAAAATAACTAGCTATATGTGACGCGCAAAATAGAAAGGGACCTAAGGGTAAAAACCAGTTTTGTTCAGGAGAGCCATTTTAAAGATTTAAATACGTGTATCTTTGGTGTAGAATCGTCGACTTCACTTTCATAAAACGCGCATATCTCTGGGAGGGAACACTTTTGGGGCATGAGATCGGTCTCATCCGATGCTCAGATATTGTCCACATCAAAAAAAGTGAAATTTGATTATTTTTTTTTACCCTTAGGTCCCTTTCTCTATGCGCTGTCACATATGCAGTTACCTTTTTTTTTAATTGCGGTGACTTTTTGAAAAACTCTGTAATGTTGTATCTTACTTGTTTTTTACTGTATTTCGTTGGTTTTTTTCTTAATAAAATTCATTTAAAAACAAGTTTCCACTTTTTTCAAAAAATCCCCTTTTTGTGACATTTTTTGAAATTTCTCAACGGTAACGCTTGCTATATCGCGACCTAAAAGGAAAAGTCCGAGATTTGATATTTTACAGGAGAGACAAAATACTTTCTGTTAATGTTTGACCATATACTTTTTGAAGCTATTGAATGCAATTTTGTGCTATTTAAGCTATTTTTCGAATCATTGTAATAAAATTCTTTATTCTAATCTGGGAGCATTTTTTTTAACTTCTTCGCTTAGTTTAGACAAAAATACCATTATTTTTAGCTTCCTTTTACCATATCGTCGCATATGGTTTATATATATTTTGTCATTCCGTTCTCTTGATTATTTTGTGCAGCATGACTGGCCATCTGAGTCATTAATCATCCGTTTGCATCACTTGACAACAACTACATACATACATGGTTGATTCTGAGATTATGGGCCACTTTGTTGTCTTTGGTTGTTTCAAGCGTGAAAAATAAAATATATTATACTTTATTATTTACTATACAGTAAATCTTTATAGGACCTTTAACGTCTTTAAAATTGTTTTTTAAAAAAATTAATTGTTCTTCAAAAAATTTCCTACCAAAGTGTTCCAATATCATTACCCTGGTTGTCCTTAACACTACCTTTAATTGAAATTTTCTCAATTTTTTACAAAAATATTAATTATTTATTTAATAAAACCAGTCCATAGTAAAAAATAATATTCAATTAATATTTTTGCTATTAAAGATTATAATTTTTTATTTAATTTATATTTTTATGGATGTTTATTTTCTGTCCCTGAAAATACACAGTATTCCCCTGAAAAATCTAATATTCGCTAAAATTCAAATTTCCAAACCAATCCTGATTTCATGCAACTCAAATATGATTGAACACTGCATGAAGTAGGAGCACATCTAATAGTTTTTTCCGTCAATAGTCTTATTAAAATTAAGTAAGTCGTGTTTTGTCACTAGTTACGAACATTCACACTTAAGTAGGTCATTCCCCTGTGTTGTTTTTTAAAAAGATAATTAATACTTTTTATAATATTGTGTTTCTTGCAAGTATAAACTTCGAGCTCAATCCATTTAGTAAGGGTAAGTACTTAAATAAACCTTTCAGGGGGTTTTGTAGAGATTCATCATTTCCCTGACATCACTTTTTCACAGGAGAATGACGACTAACAGATTTTTTCTTTTTTTATTTTTACAAAAGAACTGAATTAAAATGAATTTGTTGATTTTAAAGAAAAAAACTTATACATATATTTTATTGTCTTCGTCATGTCTCTGTTCAATGAGTCATTACCCTAGACGTCATATTTTTAAATTGTTGCATGATTCCGTTAAAAATTAAAATTTTGATGTGTACCCTTTAAAAATGATTAGTCTTTCTTAGAACTAAGACATCTACCTCAATTAAATATTAAATTCTCGAAAAAAATCGAATGCCAAAAATGATGTCGAAATTGGCCCATAATCTCAGAATCACCTATATAAGGAATGTGGTTTTAAAAGTTTATTCTACAATCGAGTATGACTCCGAAATATTTTACTGTTTTTCCAAACAATATCGCTGTTTGAAAAGTGGAGATTATTTTGTGGAGTGTAGCAAGGTTTTCGCTTATATATATATATATATATATATATTACCTCAGTTTTATCCAAATTTATAAGAATACTCCATTTATTGAATTAGTTTTTTAGAACAGTTAACGCTGACTGTAGATTACTCTAAATGTTGTTCGAGTAAATATCGGAACATAAAATCGAAGTGTCATCTGCACAGACAAGGTGCATCCAGGAGTCGTGGGAACAGCCGAAGTGTAGATGTTGTATAAAATAAGAGATAGGCATGATCCTTGTAGACTTCCTGCAGTTTTTATTATTTTCAATGGAAAATTTAGTTTTTTTAGTTTTAAAATTAGGTCGTTATACCAGACAGAATCAAATGCCTATTTGATGTCCAAAAACACCATCCCTGTGGATTTCACATCATCAAAATTTGTATAAACCATATGTTTGATTTTTAACAGTGGTATTCTAGATTGTTGCGGCTTCTAGAGTGGCAGAATATCACTAATGTTGGTCTCTTACACCAAATTTGGTCAGAATCGGTTGTAATATGTAGGTTCTGTCTTCTACCATATTTAAATTTTATTGAAACACATAAAATAAATAATTTATTGAATAATTGTATAAAAATTGTATAAAAGAAAATAAAATTCACTTAACTATTTAAACGCATTCGATCTATTGGACGACGACCTTGAATACGGAAACGTTTTGAGGATGTATTAAAATCGGAGGTTGGTGAAGTAGCTTCGGAATTATTTAATTGCGCTAAATATGCTGATGCTGATTGATCACTCACGGTAAATGTACGCTTTCTTTTTAATGTATTCAATTCATTTTCATCGACTAGGGAAGGTTTCGGACGGACCAAAGAACCTAAAAAACACAATCAAAAATCTAGTTTAAAAAAAAAGGATGAAACCAAACGTTACCTGCTATAGAAGCGCATCTCTTGATTATTGAATTAGAATTGGCATCAGTCCATACGGAAGATTCATTTTTGGGTGACAATTTCGTATTCGACCCTTTTCGGGATGGCAAGCGCATAACAGAGCTCATGATTGACCATAGACCACTTGTGGTTTGTGCTTGATTTTGGTTTACTTTAGCTTCGTCCCCTTTTCCAGTAGGTTTGTCGGGTTCTTCGGAAGCAAATACTTCATCTTCAATTTCCTCATAGTCATTGACATCAAACGTGTCGGTAATATTCTCTATGCGACTGAAAGCAGTGCTATGAGCGCATTCTTTTATTGACGGCTTACGTGGCGAAGAAAATCGTCCACTCAGGTTTTGTGGCACTAAACGATTCCTGTTTCTTATTTCGGCGGAACTTCTATTTCTCTCAAGCGTTAAACTACTTTTACGTATTGGCGTTGCGTTGGGGGTGAAGAAAACTTCATTAGGTGAATGTTGAGATTCACGCGAGTCGGATGACTCAATTTTGGGAGTTTCGAATTTAATTAATTTCTTATGTATGACTGCGCCAGGAATGCGAGTTATAGGTGTAATTGGTGGCAAGACGTTGCTTTTGCCATCTGTCGCTTCAACAGATTGAATTTGTTGTATTTGTGCTGTTATTATTTCAACACTGCTGCTGCACGATTTGTAAACCGAACCACCGGAACTATTTGAGGTTGCCGATTGATATGAAGAGTTTGTTGACGTATGAGGCTTCACTGAATTTATACTACCATTTGAACTAACACCCGATGACGATGAAGATACGCTAGACAAATGTTCGGTGCGTGTTATAACTATAGATTCGGTTGTTAGTTTTTGGGCCGACAATAGAATTTTACGTCTCATATTGGGTAAATCGTTGCGCTGCAATCGTTGTTGGTCATCAGAAATTTGGAGCTGCAATGATTCTTCAGACTCACTTTGACTACGCCTAACTGCCGGCGATAAACGTAAGTCAAGGGCTGGTGGTCCCGGTGACTGCTGCTGTAAGATAGCTTCTCCATCCAAACTAGGCGATGACGTGGAATCAAACATGTTTTTGCGTTGAAAAGCTGCAGAAGAACCTCTAACAGCCGTTGAAGCTGCGGGTAGGCCATGTTCGGCAAAAGCTTTTTGTATACTTTTTGACATGACTTGTCGCAAGGGCGTAACGGCCGACATTTTTGGGCGTCCAGCACCACCTACCTTACGATAGCGGTTCATAGGTTCAAGGGCTTGACTGTAAAAGCAAATACAAAATAGAGTTTGGATTTAAACAAATTGTTTTGCAAAGTTTAATATCGTCTGAAATAAAAAAATATTAAGCTGCTACTGTCGTTCTGAGCGCAAAGCGCAAATTATTACATATTATATTATTAAACAATACTTACTACTTAGTTTATTTATTCAATTCAATTTACTCTAGCTTATGGCAAATAGTATGTTGTATACTTGAATACGTAAAAAATGGGTCGGTGGGGTACAAGATTGGTTGTTTTTCTATCATTTGATACTCTAACAAATTAATTCTATTTCGGAGCTAAAAAAAAGTGTTCTTGAGCGGTTGTATGTAAAATCGGGACGAACGTTATGGACTGTGCCAAATTTATCAAGATTGGATGTAATATATTCCTTCAACAGCTTAAACATAACATCTGCTAAAATGTGTAGAAGCTGTATTCAAAGCCAAGTTTTATCAAGATTAAAAGTAATCTGTGGCTTCCAGAGCTAAGACCATAAACTCGGTTAAGTTCAATAGCGTCCGTCCTGGTCTAAAAACAGTATGCCAAGTTTCGTTTCTTTATTGACATGAAATTCGAAGCCCATTGGGGGCCTTTTAAAGCTAAATTACAAAATGCATCAAAATGTTAAATAGAACATCAAAGACTACTAGGAATATTACAGTATAAAACAAAAATATAAATAAACTAATCCTAAATTTCCCTAATAAACAGAGATAAGAAAAAACTGATGAAAGCATATAAGTGATAATCGTGAATCCAAGGAATACAGAAAAACATTATTCTGTACTTAAACGAAAACGTTCCACTAAATTTTAACGAAATGTAATAGAAGACAATTTAAAAGTTTTTAAAATTGGATGTAATCTGTAGCTAAAACATAAAATCGGGTTAACATATAATTGTGGCAGCTATAACTTAATCTAAGCCGATTTTCTTTAATTCTAATAGCGTCCATCCTTTTTGCTTACTCCAAAATATTTACTCCTGCCAAATTTCAGGGAGATTGAACTACAAGCTTTAGATGTACGGAAGGCCGAAAGAACAAATTAAGGTTGTATAGGTCGATTTTCGACTAATCGATTAATCGACTTTTGGGTATAAAAAAGTCAAAGTCGACTTTTTGTTTTCAAAAATGTCTAAAAGTCGTCTTTTTTACTTTAACTCCGAATATTTTTAATTATCATTCAAACAACGCGTATTACTTAAATTTATTATGCGCTTTCATTTATTTTCGCCGATCGAGAAATACTTAAAAGTTGTACTTGATAGTAGTGGCAACGTATGCCTTCAAAAATGTTCTAGATTCATCCAGAGCAATTAATCAAGTCGGTAAGTATACTTATACTGAAATTATATTTATCCGCATAAAAAGTTTTTTTTATAATTTTAAAGGCGAGCTGAAAAGCACCGAAATCAGAAATTCTCGATAATGATGTGGCCGAAGAGATGGTGGGTTCCGAGGCCAACGAAGAGAATAACATATGAGGGTTCCTTGATAAGAGTGTAAACACTAGGCGCGAAAAATGCCATAATAATGGCAAAGGTGTTTCATTACATTTGAAGCACTAAACACTTACCCAATACTTACAAGGAAAACAATGAAAAGCGAGTACCCATTTTTTGCAAAAGTAGCGAAAAATACTTGTCAATCGTGGTCACATCTGTCCCGCGTGAGATTATTTTCCAAACAATTTAAATGTGATCATCTTTTTGAGATTAATTGATGCGAACATGTGGTTTCGTGTATATCAATCAACTGCTTTAAAATAAACTTTGTTTTAAAATTTTTAAAAACTTAAATATGGATTATTATGTACACCTTTCCTTTTATAATAAAAGTTTTTTACACATGGAACAGGAATTTACACATTAAACGGGAACAAAATTTTTTTATTCTTAGTAGAGACATAACTACTGTTACACACGTTTTATGCTGTAAAATAAAAAGTATTGAATGTTTTTGGACCAAATATTTTTTAATATATTTATTGATGTACTTATATATTGTATCCAAAAAGAATCTACTTATTCAAAATGTCCGCCTTTTGCCTTTACACCCGCCTTAGTTGCGCTGGCCAATCGTCAATAGCTGCACGAACCTCGTCTATCGGAAAATTAGCCACAGCTCGAACTAAAGCAGTCTTAAGAGATCCAATGTTGGGGTATCTTTTGTTACAAACCTTGTCCTCTAAAACCTTCTACAATTTGTAATCCAATGGGTTCAAATCTGGACTGCCTGAGGGCCATTCTTCAGAGGAAATGAACGCTGGCAAATTGTTTCGAAGCCAGGCCTGGGACGTTTTAGCCTTATGGGCCTGCGCAGAATCCTGCTGGAAATTCCATGGCTGGTCTTGGAACAGGGAAATGTTAAGAGGCTTTACAACAGCTTCCAAAACGGTTTCTTGGTAAACTTTGGCCGATGTTTTGACTCCTTGTTCGCAGAAATGCAGGTTAGTGACCCCATCGTAAGAGACACCCCACCAAACCATGAACTGACCCTTGGGGTCAGTTCATATGATTCCTTAGATGACCGCGCATACACTATCATTTCGCTTGTTAAATTTTTCCTGAACGGTGAACATTTTTTCATCGATGATCAAAATTTTTCTGTGCAAGTTATCAGCGTGCTTGACCAAAAGACGTTTGCATTTTTCAATCCTATTTTTGTTTAAAGCTGCAGTCAATAAATGTCCGGTACGTCGTTTGAAAGCCCCAAGTCTTTTTTAATGTATCGACTCATGGACTTTTGCGTGATATTCATCTCACGGGAAATGATTTTCTGTTTTCGGATCGGATTTCTGTGAATTATTGATTTAAAGGCTTTGATGACATGCGGTGTTCGAACAGAGCGCGGACGGGCCGACCGGTGGCGGTCTTTTACATCTCCAGTCTCCTCAAACAGTTTGATGCATTGGTAGACGAACATGCGGCTAGCCCCTAGTGGCCGCAGCGATTTGAAAATATCGCTTTTTTCATTTCACACTTAAAAAGCGATACTACAGCGATACGGTTCTCATTATCTGACCACTCCATGATGATAGTTGAAACAATTTTAAAATCCCGTTACAGACTAACGCTATTGAGGTTAGCTTGCAAAACCCATATGACATTAACGGGTATGTTCAGTTCTACTATTGAAATGGGTGTGTTCAATGTTGTAACAGTAATTATGTCCCTACTAAGGACAAAGAAAATTGGTTTTAATTCCAAAATATTGCTTTTTCATTTCTTTAAAGAAAAAAGTCGACTATTTTAAGCCAAAAAGTCTAAAAGTCGACTTTTAAATTGCACGTAGTTTTACGAGGTTTACTTAAGGGTTTGGTTAGTTTTACGGACTGACCGCAAGTTTCTAGAGTTCGAGAAACTACTCTTATTTTGTGAATTGTCTAACGAATTAATTTTAATGACGAAATTTAAGGGTGATTTTGAAACTTTTTACAGGACAATTCAGCTGAAATATATCCGTTTACGAATTTGGGAGTTTATTATTTGATCTTTAGTGGAATATTGAGGCAAATAAGTATGTTTTCAAGAACGAAGGCCGGGATTTTTAAAATCGCAAGTTTAAGAGACATTTTTCTATTAGTTATGGAAATCAAAATATTAAATTTTACCGCGCATTAAGTTCCTTTAACAAATAAAAATGTATAACCAACACCTTTTAATTGAGGTATAAAGTGATTTAAAAAAGAATAACCCAAATGTTTGACACCACCCTAGCTTATGAAAGTACCAGACCATTTTCTATTGACCGGTGACTTTGAAGAGCACACATGCTTTGTATAAAATATCTTCGCAGTATTTTTTCCGCTTACCTGTTTGGCTGTGGCAATGCAGGACTAATATCCGAATCACAACCACTATTATATATACTGGACATATGACCACCTCCGGTTGCATTAAATGTCTGCTCCTTAGGCTTGGAGAACACCATTTCCAAATGTACCGGAGTCGATGTGGATCGTATAACTTTGCCCTTAACCGCTGAAGCAATACCAATACTACGACGAATAGACGAGCTACTGATGGACGATATATTTTTAATTGACGAAACACTATCACTGATGAACTCCTCATGAGATGCTTTACTACTCTTAGCCTTCCAGCGCATATTAATAATCGAAATCGGTGTCATATGGCTATCATTAAACTCTTGACGACGCATTGGTGAATCGTGCATAGATGGCAATGCTCTCGTAACTGTAACCTTAGATGCGTCCTCTGTATTACAGGATTGATTGGATGACATCGATTCCCGGGATTGGCACACTTGGGAGGGCCGCATACATTTGGTGAACTCTTTTAGATCATCGATGTTGTTGTACATTTTAGCACATTTCTCACAACGCAATGGCAAATGATGAGTTTCCAAATGGACCATCATTTCAGCATAGATCTCATTTTGCAAAGGTAGAGGACGTTTTTCGCAAATAGGACAGAAAAGATAGATGTCTTCGTAAGAAGCTTCCTGTCGGTGTAGTACTTCATTACGGGCATTGGGTTGCCCGCCATCATTAACAACAGACGAAGTACTGGCGCAGGTGGTAGTAGCAGTTGTGATGCTAGTGCCAATCATTATCGGCTGGCGTACAACAATGGCGTGATTTTTTATAGCATGCTTTTGACAACATTTGGCACAACAAAAAACGCTTTGACAAACTTTACAAATAGTCTGCAACAAAATAAACAAATCGAATTATTTTCAAATGAGATCAATTATCCTTGACGACTACGGGATAGATATCTTACATCTTCAGGAAAACGCATATTGACATTCTTATTAAATTCGTAGTAAAATAATTTTGACACAAATCACATACACATATTTTCACATTGATGGTAAACTAATATGTAGCCATAACGGTTTTTCTTTCGAGTTTATTGAACAATATGGTCATAACTCAAAATATTAAATTTTTCGGTATGGGCAAAAAAGTGCTCGACTTAGATAGAAGATGTTAAAATATTTAGATTGTGCCATTTCTTTTTTTCTGCGAAAAATTGAGAAAACTATATAATTTTTATCCTGGAGTTTAATATTACTACTGTGTCACCTTTTAAGAAACTGAAAATTTTGAGTTACAAACATTTCCTTAGCATGTGTCGTTTGTTGATTAAATGGTATTAGGGGTGTTCCTGTAGTAAGATTACCTAGACAATATATCTGAGCATTTTGCCGAAATAAAATCACCGGCGGTATGTGATTTTTATCGGCTGCGACGGCTTGATATCTTCATAAATTTGGAACCTGCGAAGGCATATATTCTTATTGTTTTTTATGCCAATGTAACTACCGAATTACGTCAGTAGTAACGCCGTTTAAGGATTGATCCAAATTTTTATTTATTTATACTTATAATTATAACAAAAGAAAAAGACATTTGTGTTGGCAAAGATGTTAGAGTTGAAAGATACTTCGTTGCCACTTATTTGTTAAATTCATTTGTGGGCACGGAATTTTTGACAAATTTCGATGAAAGTAAATTGATATATACAGGCCTGTCACAGAAATTGATCGGAATGATTTTAATTCCGTACTTACCATTCCGTTCGGGTTTGTTTTACATTCTTCAGATTCCGATCGATTTAGGTAGTTCCGAAAATTTTAAAAACCCTTATTATTCTAATTTGCTATGGCAACTCTATGCATATAAGAAAACAAAAACCATATGTTTTAAGTAAAATAGTTTTACAAAAATTGTTTAACAAAACTTCATTTAATTTAGAATGGGTTACGAAAATATTGCACGGCCTATCTAATCTTCATTTTGTTAGTGCATTTCATCGCGCTGTTCTTCCATAAGTTGGACAATATTTTCAACTTTGTTGCCGACACGTTGCTCTTCCAGCTACTTAGCAATTTTCCCCAAGTGTTTATTTTATTCTACTAAAAGGCTGCTCAATTCGGGTTGGATACATGTGGAGTACGTGATTTGTGGCGCTAATCAGTAGGAGACGGTGTGCGGGAAAGACGCTTCTTTGATGCTAATGGTGTTACACTTTGCTTTCTTGCAAAATCATTTTCTTCTTTTCCCTAGCACTGTCAAGATCTTCGTCGTTTTCTTTGTCAGATTCACAAATGTACGCGATCAGATCCGCTTCTCCAAAACTTTTGGCGCCAGCAACGCCTTTTACATTTCTCTGCATTCCGGAGACTCTAACAGCAGCTTCCTCAACCTCGGACAATACATATTTGTTATATGGGCCACCACCTTTTTACAAATTTCGTTTTTGTTGTAGCACAGTTTCTTCTTCACGCATGTTTTTCAGTCCGTCCAGGTTTTCTTCCATTCATGAAATCTTTGCGTGGTGTTTCAGAAGAACTCAATTTTTCTGTTAATTCTACCCAAAGCGCTCTACAACCACACGATCTCCTTTTAGGAATCCTCTGGCTATATCATTGTGTCACTCCATGAACTCGACAAAAATTTTATCTTAAGCAACGTTTCTCTGCTTTCTCCTAAAATATTTATTTGTAAATGAAAATATTGGGAACAAAATTATAAAATACTCACATTTATTATTTCTTTTATTTTCGTCAGCCAGAATATTACTAGCCACAACAGAAGACGATCACAAACAATACAAATTAATTTTCCAACGTTTTTTTTGATTTTAGTTTATTTCGTTCAAGGCAATTATTTGGCTTGTATTGTTGTCTTAGAACTATTGAAAATATATACATTAAGTATAAATATAATATATAAAAATTTAACGTAATTAAAGATTACAATAATTATTCAGAAAAAGTCTTTTATCAAAGTTTTGTGTGTTTATGGAACAAAAATATCAATTCCGATCACATCAAAAGTGGTTTCATTCCGACCAAATTTTCGGAATTGGTTTTCTGAAGAAGCAAAATAAGGAATTGAAACGACTTTCGATCGGAATTGTGTTCTGTGACATGCCTGATAATGAAGTAATCAATGATATGTGTCACACCGAATAACTGGAAAATTTTGCATTACAAAAACGTGGAATATGTCTTTTAACTATTTAACCCATCTTATGTGTGCATGAACACAAAAGAATAGCGTCTTAATAAATTAACACCTTCTGTTTTTTTACGATGGCAATTTTTTAATTACTTTTGGCCACTGATAAAGCAGGCCACAGACGGCAAACATGCATGAACGATCTGCTTGAATGATGTTGGCCACACACGACAAACTGAATGGAAAACTTAATTTTCATTGTGTTTCTTGCGTGGTAAAAATAAAAACTAACTGCGTCACGGCTGTCAAAATTTTGTCACTTTTATCCGTATAGCTAAAAGACAAAATTTTATTTACCATACCAAATTTATACAACCAATTTTTACCACCGATTAAAAAAGTTCAATTCGTACACGGCTTAAATGGATAATTTTTGGACCGTGATGAAATGTTCACTATGCACATCTTTTGATAACAGCCCTTTTCGTTTGGGGTAGCAATTTGGTGGTCAGGCAACATTGAACAGAATTAAGAGAAGTATGACAACATAGTGGTGTTTTTGGTTAAAGGTCCAATTAGTCTTGACGGTTGCTTCTGAAACCTGCAGAAGTCTACCGTCGTTAACCGTCAAATTGTAGTTATCTCCCTCTAACACATGCAAAATGCAACCCTCAACTGAAATAGCTGATTGCCTTCCATCAACCGTACACCGTCAAGACTAATTGGACCTTTAGCCGAAAACACCACTATTGTTCCGCCTTGTACACATCAAAAGCGTTAAACAGCAAGAGTGTTCATCGGCGAATTCGTCAAAAACAAACAAAAAACTATAAGTTGAAATAAAATAATCAAAATATATAAGAAATCAATCAATTGCTACACTTTTGCTTTGTAAAATATCGTTGAACTATATAGTTAACTTATCCCATCTCGGACAGACCACATACGAATTTGCGATGACTAAACTTCTTGTTAGATTATTTTCTAGTGTACATACAAAACAAAAAAGGATGTTTCATGTTTGAAAAAGTGTGGTAATTCGTACTTTAGCCAGTTGATGACAACTCGCTTTCTAACCGAGTTACTTCCACGCAAATGCTAGTTGTGTAATCTGAAACGAAGACAGCTAATATTACTGTTTTCAACAACTGCTCGGCCTACATTAATGGGTTCATAAAGGCTATTCCAGCCGTTTCAATATGGCAGCGACGAATCAAGTGATTGTGCCAGTCATTGGTACAATTATAGAAGATAAAGTCATTTGCCCGACAACAAATACATGAAATACAACTCTGCGTTATTTATAAATTCAGATGACATTTGTGACGTTAGTTTTGAGAGGAAAAAAAGGGGGGTCGCAACAATAAAATAAATAATGAATAACAATAGTGGAAAATTCTGTTATTTATATTTCATTTACTTCAGTTGTTTGCCTTTAAACCTTCGTAAGAATGCATATGTTTGAAACAATTATGGATTATAATAATTTCGTGCAAATAATTAAAGAACAAAACATAGATACACACTTTGAAAACCAATTGAATATTGAAATACAATACAAACCTTATAAATGGATACATAATCAAATCGTTGTATAAGTTTAACCCTTTAATGCGCAAGGGCGCATCTTTTGATGAAAAAAATATATGTTATGATGGCGACAATAATAAAATTGTAAAGAGTATTTATCGGTTTTTGTATTTTACTAGATACATCGAAACTCCTATGAATAATAGTTTCTGATAGAAATCGCTAAAAGTAGAACAAATAAAAGTACTTTGTATGAGTTTTATAAGACTTTTCTTTTATTTTACAAAAAAAAATTAACAAGTAAAATCGACGGTAACTTTTTTTATATACCCTACTGAGTTTGTCATATATACAAAATATGATTTTTTTCGAGAATTCTTTAGTCCCTATAGAAATCTACTACCTTAAATCGTTTGACCGATATCGTTCTTTCCACAGACGGTTGAATGATTATCATTGTTAGCTATACCCATATATCATTTTATATGGGATGTCAGAGACCACATAAAAAAGGACGTACTTCTATACGGTTCAAATTGTTCCTTCATGTACTAAACCAAATTAGGTCGTAATTGAAATTAATATGGGTGTTTCATTGTTTTATATCATTTTTTTATATTTAATAACATCCGTCAAATAATAACTTGTACCAAGCTTCATGAAGATCCAAAAACAATTTGTTTACGTACCACCCTACAGCTGTTAGTAAAGTGCTGCCAAATTCTACCCTTTATTTGCTCTTCTTATGTTTTCGTAAACGCACTTAACCCTTTAAGGAGCACATGACACAATCGCGACCTTTAGTCAATTACAATCTGCTCAAAATTTAAACAAAACCGAATATATAATTTGCGGAGGTTTGCGCCTTGTATCTTTAGGATACAACCATTAAATGTGGCATTGAAGCCGGGTTTCGAAAAAAACGTTTTCTGAAAAATGTTATTCGCTTGACATGTTTATGAACTATTTAGTATTTTATTTTTTGTTACTCCATTTTCATTTATGCATATCGTTTTTAAATCAATGAATTTAAACTTTGATAAACAATAAACAGACAAAGTTTAAAAACAAGTTGTAAAAATATTTTTTTTTAAATGGTGCAGTTTAAAAAAAAAATTTTTTTTTAATAGTGCTAAAAAATAGAGTCGTGGGTTTTTGTGTTGTATCTTGAAAGGTTCTGTTCGCATTAGAGGATTAAGATATTTCGTATTTAATATTCTAAAGAAAATAATTTAGCATTTTGTAAATATAAATTTTACCTAGAATACGATATATTATTCCATTTTTATTTCTTTAGCTCTTGAATTGTTCTTGGCTGATTGACGTACACTTTTTCTTTTAAATATGTATCTCCAAAGAAAGAAGTCCAACGGTGTCAAATCACATGATCGTAGTTGACAATTATTATCGCCACGGCGTAATAACACGGCCATTGAATTTCTCGCAAGTGGCATCACCCTGTTGGAACCACATATTGTCCAGGTCAGAATTGTGGACACATTTTGTAGATTATGCTGACCGTTATCGTAAAAGGCTTCAACAATCTTAACGCGCTAATCAATTGTGTACCTCTCCATGTTTGAATTTTGTAAACACTGAAACAAAGAACTGTCAAATTAAGTTGGACAAAAATCTTGGCGTTGGATAACTCTTTCTATAAATAAATTTGTATGTATTTTATATTTGAATAACATTAATTGTCTCTTTATGTACAAAAAAAAAACTTAAGCATGTCATGACGTACAACCATGCTAAAGAGAAAAGTAAAAATCACCCCGCATTTCCATTTCAAGACTTTTTTGCTATCCCTCTTGCCTTTGAGTATGCGTCTACATACAAACAATGGTTTGAGGCAGAGGAAAAATACAAAACAAATATCTTTTATACACGTTTCCATGAATACCACTGTTGATTTACAAAATTAACATATTTACCCCATTATAATCACATATTCGGTTTAATATTAGCGCTTTTATTTAAGTACTGAGGCGTTGACAACATTGTGTAAATGTTGTGGCCGTGCGTCCTGAAAATTTGCAAAACATTTTCAGGCGAAATTACATCAGGCCGATATTTAAAGCAAATAATTCAAAATACATATAGCGGTTATTTTAATAAACATAAAAAAACATGGAAGTCTTTAATAACTGTCGGATATGCCTCCAAACTATTCACCATGAACCCATTAAAATGACGCGTCTCATCTTAAAATTTATTGAACTGAGTCTGCATATGAACAATGTTGTGAGGCAGTGGAAAAATACAAAACAAAATATATGTGCTGCTTGCTTCAACAAATTGTCAGAATTTCAAGATTTTTTTCAAGAACTTCAGGAAGCGGATTCATTTTGGAACACGCAATTTGCGAAAGCAGAAGACGGAAATAACGAGGACTGCCATAACAAGCAGCAACAGCAGGATTGCGAAGTACAAAATGTGTCATCAACAAAAGAAATGCATGTGGAAGGAGATAAAGAGGAAAGTGAACGGGAAGAATATGAAAAGGCTGATGAATTGTTACCTTCTGTGTCCGATGGTGACACTTCACCAAATGACACTGAAAACGAAACTTCAAAAGCGCACAATTTCGATAATGTTGTGGATCTGGATGACTGGCAAGGTGACGGTGATACCGTAATCGACTTGGAAAGTAATAGTCCTAAACATAAATATGTCGCCGATCCTGAAGTTATTGAATTTGAATATGAATTGCAACAGGAAAGCGTGGTCGTAAGAGAAGAATTTAGTGTATCGGAAACCTCATTAACTATTATAGATGAGGTTAACCAAACCGAAGCACAATCCTTTGTGTATGAAGAAATCGATAATGACGAATCATGCGATACTTTAATACAAGAATCATTTAATGACTTAAAGGAAACGACAGATAGCATGGACACAGTGGAGAATACATATATTGTAACTACAGCAATGGATGACCATGGAAAAGTTAAGAAATCGTATCAGTGTCAACATTGTGGTATACCTTCCATTGAATGATAAAACTATCAGTTTTTAAGTGTTTTTTTTTATTTTTAGATAGATCATTTGACCGTATTTACGACATTGAGTCCCACTACAATATTCACAGCGACATAAAACCGTTTAAGTGCAATGAGTGCGGTAGATCCTTTCGACAGAAAAATATCCTAACAACACATCAAGCATTGCATTACGGCAAAAAAGTTGTTTGTCCTGAGTGTGGCAAAAAGTTTGCACGGCGATCTCAACTTATCCTACACTTTCGCATGCATCGTGATGAAAAGCCATTTGTATGTGATTTTGAAGGCTGCGAAGCTGCTTTCCGGCAGCGACAGCACTTAATCGATCATTCGTTTATTCACACAGGTGAAAAGAACTTCCAATGTTTATCGTGTTCAAAAGCTTTTCACACTCGAAAACGATTGCAAGACCATATGTACAAGGTACATTCGTACCATCGTTACGGATGTGACATGTGCGAAAAGGCTTTCCTGAAACCACATATGTAAGAATATGGAATTTCAATGTTTTTCGAAATTATTAAAATTTATTTCTTATCTTAGGCTTAAGAATCATCTTTCCTACACTCATAAAGTAGAAGTGAATGATGTCTCCCATTTGAAAACGACAATTGACCAAATTAAACCGCCTAAAAGATCAAAAACGTCTATGTAAAAAACAACAAAATGTATATGCTGTTTTATTGGAAATGATAGCAGTAAAATTATCGTAACCGAAGCAGTCAATAAAAATATTTATGGAAACGTTAAACTACGTTTTTAGATTGTCATATTTTCATTATGATAATTAAGTTGAATACAACTCGCAATTTTTTTTTGCGATTTTTACAAATAATCAGCGAATATCGAATTCCTTTAAGCAATGTAATGCATTTTATGCTTCTCTTTATACAATTTTATAGTGATCTGCAGCGTTTTTTTCCACCTCGTAAATTTTCTATATATAATGCACTAGGAATTACCTAATTTAAATGGATCTACATTGAGCTCATATTTTTCTCCTAGTTCTCAATTTTAAGTTTAAGTCTTAAGGAATGCGTTTCCAGCCAGAGGCCCATAGAATTCATAACTAATTTGAGAAAACTGCGGAGTTTATTTTTTTATGCGATGTTGATTAAATTTAGTAATTGTAATACCGTAATTTTCATTGTTTTCTTTCATTTAATTAATCCACTGTTGTCAGCTTTTAGGCCAATTTCAAGCTATGTAATGCAAAACGTTTTCAAAAGAAAATCGACACAGAAACGAATAAAGTTGTGGTGCACAAATGTTTGACTTGCACGTAGAAAGCAGCCTTCAGCCAAAAACCTCTACTTTGCTGCCAGTTGGGTAGCAAGAGGAATTAATGAGGATTTACATTTTGGGCCAATTATCTAATCAATTTTAAAGCATATTTGTTGATGCGAAAGCATTCTACAATTTTTTATTACTGCAAACTAGCCATTATTCACCATTCGTACTTTTTGTCGGACAAATCAAATAGGTCGAAACGCGCAACCTTTTTCTCTTAATATTTTTGTATATTTTCTTTGTGTATTAATGTTTAGGAACAAACAACCGGAATACCAAACGGGAATAGGAGTGAATATTCTGGTGAGTAGAGTAGATGCGGTCGAGCAGAACTCAACTACTTTTTTAAAGACGAAATTCCACTTGATTTGTTAAGTTGACATTAGTCATATTTATTTTTTGTTCACACAGAATAGAAATTTAATAAATGTTCGTTTTAGTGCGTATTAAAAATACATAAGTTTTGCTTGTTTATTGTTCAAAGGGATTAATCGATCGATCATATTATAATTTATAGTTTTAATAAAAAAGGAAATGCTTAAGAAAAGTCTAAGCTTAGCTGACTTTATTAAGGCCAAAGTTAAAAAAAAATACAGGAAAAAGGGAGTATATTAAAACAAAGAATTAACTGAGGGTTTCTATATAGCGAATAAGTTTGTCGGTGTCGAATCATCTAAAAAAAATATAACGCATTTTTTTATCCTTTGGACCAGCATCACGTCTTTTTTAAACGAATTAATGAGTTTTAAACTCCATATAACGGTTCCAATTTGGACGATTCGCAGCGTTACACAGAAACCAGCAGAAAAGCACGAAATTATAATACGAATGAGGGGGATGTTAATAATTGGGTGCGATTTTTGTTGTTGGGTTAACTAAATAAACATTTGCTTAACAAAAAAAATTAATTTAAAGGTAATAAATGAAAATAAAACATGAGTTGAGTAGATAATGTGGACATATAGTGATGCTAAATGTCATACAGCTTAACAATAACCACGATCTGGAACACGTCTTCTTGGGGCACACCTAATAATATCATCGACACGCAATATCATTTCGGCGGCTTCTGAGGCGGACATAAGTACTTGACGTTTCACGGCAAATGATTCTGTGATTCCCAACTCCTTCATATCACCGACTTTACCCTTATCCATGTCTAATCCAGCTGTGGTATTGCCTTGGGCATGGGCAGCACGTAGTTCCGAAACCAATTGGGCAGAATCATAACCGGCATTATCAGCGATAGCGGTAGGCAAAGCCAAAAGTGCACCTATAAGCAGAAACAACAATTTGCACTCAAGTTTAGAAACAATCAAACGCAAATCAACACTTACGAGCAAAGGCTTCCATGGCGATGGCTTCCTTGCCAGCAGTTTCAGCGGCCTTCTTAAAAACAGCAGAAGCCATCAAAGCTTCCGAACTTCCGCCGCCATAAATAACACGGGATTCCTTTACTGTAGCAGCTAGTACACACAAAGCATCGTGCAACGAACGATCGGCTTCATCCAAAATTTGCTGTGTGGCTCCACGTATAACAATTGTACAGGCTTCACCCAATTTAACACCACTGAATCGCAAAAGTGTGTCCTCGCCGATCATGACCTGTTCGATCACATCACATTCACCCAGTTTAACCAAGGCAGGATTATCGAAAGTCGAAACAATTTCACCACCAGTGACCAATGCCAAACGTTCAATACCATCAAAATCGGCATGCTCAATAGCCATAACACCGGCATCGGCAAACAATTGCTCTGGATAATTATAGATCAACTGGCGGTTGATAAATACATTGCAATTGTGACTCAAAATCTTCTGTACTTTATCCTTCATTTTCTCTTTTTCTGCCACTTCCAAATCAGCAATTTTAGCTAAAGAATCAACTTTGATTGTACTTCCGAAAACTTTGATCTTATCCGTATCCATAGGCGTGTTAGCGATAAGAATCTTGGCTTTCTCAATCTAAAAAATAAAGAAAAAGAATAGATGAGGAATGATACATTACAAGAAGTTCTTTAACATTTATAACGCAGAATAATTCCCAGAAGCATATATTCAGGTAAACTATTTTAAATTATGGTAAGACACAAAAGTAAAAATCCGTTAAAGAGAGGTTTTCGTCATGTTATCGGCGGCATTTCGAGTGTGAAACTTTTGTGATCACTGAGCAAATTCGTTTAAATTTTGCAAACAGAATACATTTCCTTACCCTAAAAGTGAATAGAAGCGCATAGAATTAAAAAAAATCGGCTTTTACTGTCAAATAAAACCATAAAAAAAACCATAATCTTATACAAAAACAGCTATAAACGTCTCGCGATATTCATATCACGGGCCATGATTTTCTGTTTTCGGAGCGGATTTCTGTGAATTCTTGATTAAACGGATTTGATGACATGCGGTGTTCGAACAGGGTGTGGGCGGCCCGACTGGGGCAATCTTTTACATCTCCAGTATCCTCAAACAGTTTCATGCATCGATAGACGAACATGCGGCTAATCCCTAGTGACCGGAGCGTTTTGATATCGCTTTTTTCATTTCACACTTGATAAGCGCTATTACAGCGATACGGTTCTCATTATCTGACCACTCCATGATGAGAGTTGAAACAATTTTAAAATCCCGTTACAGACTAACGCTATTGAGGTTAGCTTTCAAACCCCATATGACATTAACGGGGTACGTTCAGTTCTACTATTGAAATGGGTGTGTTCAATGCTGTAACAGTATTTATGTCCCTACTAAGTATATGGTGTATGTATCGTTTGCATGAAATCGGCCCAGTTGGCGTGGTACCTCCGGTACAATTCTCAAATGAGAAATCCATTATTTCTGCTCTTGTTAACGGTGCTTGAACAAAATTTGGTTTGGTGTAAATATTCTAAGTTCTGCTGCAAATTTGGGCGGGATTGGACAAAGGCGCGTGGTACCTCCCATTCAAATCACAAATTAAAAATCGATTATTTGAACAATAATTGTTATATGTCGGTTCAGTGCACCTGTCTTTCTTCTTCGAAATATCAATCCACCACGACTTTGCAACGCAACCAAACTTTCAGTGAAAATAAAATTTTAAGGCAAAACGTTTGCCGGCTTAAGTTAATGTATAAAATTGTTATGTCCTTATTGGAAAATCATTTATTACCTTTTTGTTGTCAATCGCATGACACCTTTTTTTTAGTGGTCGGAAAATGGTTTAACTATGCAAATTAAGAGTTCAGAGTCTATAAGATTTGTCCAGACCAAACATAATGCGGTTTTACTCAAGACATTTCACAGAAAAATGTAATGGAAGAAAGGCTTTTCTAGTCGTATAAGACGGGTATATATTAAATAAATTTCTGGATATTATAGTAATTTAGTGTCACTTTAAATTAAGGACAAAATTACCAGTACCATAAATAACATTTTCTACTACGAGTATAATTGATCGTTTTACCATACTTTTCTATCAGGATATACTTATATATTGATTAACGCATCAACAACAAAAAATACCTAATAACTTTTTTCCGGGCTGTACATTTAATACCGTTCCGCGTCAATAAAACCTCCCTTTTATTATATATGTATATCACAATATTATTGATGACTTTGTAACACCATCAAACTCGTCAAAATGGCTGTGATATGCGATATAAAAACAGACATAATTCACAACCAATTTGACGGTCTGAGAGTGAACACTATTCAGTTATTTTCACTTCTTAAAATGGAAAATCTACAAACTAAATACAACTTACCCTTTGTGGTTGATGTACTCCGGGTTTCTTGTCCAGCAAGAATCCTTCATCTAAAAACGAATCTTCCAAGGTGCCACCAGTCTTCTTAATGATTTGTATGGCGTGCAATTCGCCAGAACCCTTCAAACGCAGTACAGCATCAACGGCCAGCTTGGCAAAAAAGTCTTTGTGCTGATGTAAAATCTTCGAAGAGAGTGTAGTGCGGGCAATGTTCATAAGATCTTCTTGGAATTTAACATCATTGGCGGAATTGTCCTGCGAGGCTTGGGTGAGAGCATCACGGGCAATTTTAGTTGCCAAACGCCAGCCGGCAATAATGATTTGTGGATGAAGTTTTTGATCAACCAACTTTTCAGCCTCTCGCAATAATTCGGCAGCCAGTACTGTGACAGAAGTAGTGCCATCGCCAACTTCTTCATCTTGGACGCGCGACATGTCGACCAAAATTTTAGCAGCGGGATTATCAACACCAACACAGCGCAAAATTGTTGCACCATCATTAGTTACTTCCACTTTGCCAGCTTGACGGCCGTGGGATACTAAGATTTTGTCCATGCCTTTGGGTCCCAGGGTGCTCTTGACCAAATCGCCAATGGCAATGGCACCGATAAACGATGACATACGTGCCATTTCGGCTTTTTCTTCTTGTGCTTCATTTTTGAGAACACGGACAGGATTTAATGACATCTCCTGTGAAATAAAATAAAAAACAGCAGGACATTACAATATGATTATAGAAACGAGTGTTAGAAAAACAGTCTTTAAACAAACCAAAGTTCAATCGTTCTATTTAAAAAGGATTAATGGATGGATAAAATACATGCTATCCTAAAACAAGCCGTAGAATGTACGTCGCAATTGTTGGCAACCCTATGTCACAAAACCGTTTTAAAGGAGTGTGACTTTCGGCATAACCTAACATTTTCATTTTAACAAAGAATATCTGGAATCATAAAACATTATCCGAAAGCTATTTCCAATAAATATATAAGAAGTTCATATTTAAAAATGGAGAACTTAATTCGATATAAAAAATTCAGTATGATTCATACATACATCAACACGCTGCTTCCCACAAGTTGACTATACTACCACAAAAATCTGGAAATTTCCATTTAAAGTTAACAATTTTACTTCAACAAAGGCATTCTTCTAGTAGATTTCCTAATTTTCATGAAAACTCTTTAAATTTTCATCGCATTTTGGAATAATCTGGAATCAAATTCTCACGTGCATTTCTTTTCGTTTTCTTCTACTCTACACACACATACGGTGGCCCGCTTGCGTCTCTTAAAGATTACCCCGCCGCTGCTTTTGACTTTTCACTAATTGAATGATGCGGTCATTGTGCTTCGCTTCTCTATGTCGTAGTTTTTCTGTTTGCCAGTTAACACCCGGCAATTTTACTCCATTTTAATTTCATTATTTTCAAAGAAAAGCAACTCAAATGTTCTTTCCGACATTCCTCACATAGTAAACTTTTAATTTTCATTCAATTTATGTAGAAATATTAACAATTATTTACCATTTTGTAAGAAAAATTTTATGCACTACAAATAAAAATTTTTTCTCTGATCACAGAACAAGAAAACACCCGTTTAGTTTAGAGAAGAATAAAAATGCGAATGACACAAATGAAATGAGTGTGTCGAGCACAGAGACGCATTTTTGTTAGTGTTGCCCAATTTATTAGCGAAAAAAACCATTCGGAAACGACAAAACGCCTACTAATGGTGAACACCCTTAAATTCCCTCAAAATGGTCTCGACAAGGCACATTTAAGCAGCGTTCAGACCGACGCGACACAATACGAAGCAACTGAAAGTCACAAACATTATACGTTTTGTAATATTTTTGCAACCTTTGAATATAATACAGCAATTAATAAGATATACTTTTTTCATAAGGTTTTGCCAACATTTTGTATATGAAACGATAGATTTTTAGATAATTTACCACGATAATTACAAAAGTCTACAATTGTGTGCAGAGTGTCAGATATTGGTGATTAAATATTATTTTCACTGCTATTGCACACCCCTTTTTATATTCACCACCGACTTAAAGAGTTCAATCCGTCTAAATGTCAAAATATTAATAAATTTTCACAGATTCTCTGGACACAAAATAAATTGTGTCCTAAGCTACTACTTACTAGCATATTAATCGAGGAACAAAAAATACGCCCTTAAATATATATGTAAGTGGAAGAAATGTCGCATTTGGCGCCGACGCTTTAGTTTGGATCTGCTGAACTATAAAAGTCATGTTTACACCCAACAAGCACTAGTACACTACAAATCCATTTTAATTTCTCATTAATCGTAAAAGCTAGTTTTTTTATTTTAAGTCTATGGGTAACAATTTAACAACTGTACAGCCACTTTTCAGAACAAACTACATAAACCTGAAGTTCAAATTGAATTCGTATATACCAACCGTATTCCACCGTCACATCGATACTAACACCCGTTTCAGATTCTTTTGGTCTTTTCTTCGGGGTCTTATCTTAGCCAAAACCAGCAAAGCAAAAGAAATGTACCATTGGTTAATTCCGTTTAGCTATTTTCGTTTGGAGGTACTCAGCTGAAACGAAAGGGTGCCGGAATTTGCATGTGTTACAGGGATGATAATTAGATCAGTCTAGACTTTTTTCACCATCTGCAAACGAAAATTAATGTTCTTAACAAATATTGTAAAGTTTTTGTTGGTACATATTTAAATTAATATGAAAAAATCATTTTTTTGAAAAGGAATAACGGCTAAATAAAAAACTCATAAACGGGAATTTCGTTTTAGGTGAATGCTAGGCTTAACAGTACCCATTTCAGCAATTGAGGTTGAAACTATGAAAACCACATACAGTGAGTCACGGTGAAAATGGTCCACTTGTGACAAAACACTAGAAAATAATTAAACTAAAATTGTACGCATATTAGTTTTAAATAATAAAAACATAAAAAAGTTTATTAATTCAATAACATATTGAAAATACATTAACATTAACGAAATAAGATAAAACTTCATGTCACAGTAAAAATGTCCACTTAAGCTTAAATATATTAAATACGAATAAATAGAAAAATTTACATATTTTTAATATTTTTTGATACTCTTTTTGATGAATAACCGCGTTAAGGCGATTTGGAATAGATTCCACAAATTTGTTGGTATATTCCGGACTTATTTTATCCCACTTCTCCACAAGGGCGTTTTTTAAAATATTTTTGCTCGAAATTTCATGTTTTCGTATTTCAATTTTCTATTTCTGCTACAAATGTTCAATGATTTTCAAATCAGGTGATTGTGAAGGAGTTTTGATTACTCTGGGACAGTGATACAAAAGCCATTCTTTAACAATTCCGTATGCTTTCGATCATAATCCTGTTAAAAATGAAAGGAGTCCTCTATGCATAGTTTTTTCCCCACTTTGTTTAAGGTTACATTTCAAAATGTTTGAATATTGCATTTTATCCATATTCCCTTCAATAAAATGCTATTTACCAACACCAGCAGCTAAACATGCACCCCAGACTAATACATGTCCGCCTCCGTGTTAAACTGTCGGACCGTTATGCTTAGGGTTCATCTCTTGATAAGGTTTTCTCCAGACATTTACTCGGCCATCTGACCTTAAAAGTTATATTTGCTCTCATCCGTAAATAAAAACGTGTTTCCAGAATGAAAACTCTTTGCCAGCATAGCTATGGGCAAGCAGCAATCGATTTTTTTTATTCTTCGTGCTTTTATTCTCTCTGACTTTTGCTATTATTTTAGTGCTCAATAACTAAATTTCGCACTTTGACCGTAGTATGGCGACCCATCTTGAAATGTTTAAATCAACAACAGAAGGAATCCCTCCTAACACTGTTTGTTTCAATTCAAACGTGTAAATAAATGAAAATTAAGCAGAGCGAAAGAAAAATATGAAATATATCCGTTATTTCTTGGTATTTTCATATTGATTTTGTAAACTTTTTACGCTTAAAATGTTTGGTCACAGGTGGACCATTTTCAATGTAACCCACTGTATAACTATGTTTTGTGGAGCGAATACCCAAAAAAGTGTATTTTTTGAGTTAAATTTAGTCTTTTAAAGGCCAATTGTGGCCAACAGCGTATGACTATAAGCCATGATCGGGAAAATGTTAGAATCCTATGCATATTTTTTCACCGCTATCGTGCTTTTAACACACGGGCGGTCATGACTAGATCGTTTTAATATATGGGAATCAAGAGGAATTTAATTACACGTGAGTTGTGTTAAACATTATTTTTTTCAGTATTGTTTGCCATTTCATCGTGGAAAGACTTAAACCGTGAAAACCAAGGTTTTGTGCGGCTTATGGGCTGGTGGAATCATTGGTCCTTATTTTTTCAAGTTTGTAACGGGTGATTTATCTTGATGTAATTTTTACTATGGGTTTTTTCACAGATTATGCGTGAGTTGCGTTAAACTTAATTTTATTCTTTTCAGGTTTGTTTGCCATTTCACCATGGAAACTTACACCGCGAAAACCACGGTTTTTGACTATTTCGCCATACCGGTCGAAATGCTCGAACGAGTCATCCAAAACTGGACCCTCAATATGGACATCCTAAGGCGTAGTTGCGGCCAACATTTGAAGCGAATTATATTCAAAAAATAATTGGTATAAAATATCCTTTCGAATGAACCATAGAGATTCCACACTATATTTGATTTTTTTTATTATGAAAAAAATACCACTAAATGAATCACCCGATATGTACTTTACGACGATCAATATGTATACTCTATAAGGTCTGCCATCAATATTTTACGGTGTTGCTAACGAAATTAAAAAATGAGTATTTCATCCACCCTTTAGTGGAGGGTATGAAAATCACGCACCAAGTCAGTGCAGCAATTGTTAACTGCGTTGCACTGGATGGGCAATATATAGTAAACAATATCATAGTGTTGGGGACACGCATGGGGTAAGCAAGGCAACAGTATGTAGAGTTGTAAACCGTGTTGCAGAAGTGGCGGTAATGCTTCATGATACTGTTTGTTGGCCAGTCCGACCGACTTCAGCCTTTCCTTCTGGTTTTTTACTTTGCAAAATACTAGAAAACAGCAAGAATTTGCTAAGTGTATGTGAAACGCTTTCCATTTCCAAGTGCTGCAATTTGAAAAGTTTTGAAACTGCAAAGGGTATGTGAAACAAATTATATTTTCTCAATGCATTCAATGCAACTGCAAATGAAAAGTGTTTGTTGAAATTGGGCCCAGGTTCTCACCCAACGTATGAGAACTGTTGTGAATCGAGTTTTCTTCAAATTACCGCTACCTTCACATTTTTAAAAAGCACTAAATGGTGTGATAAATGACAAACGCTGCCTGCACTATTTTTTATTTTACCGCTAAACAGCCTATATAGATTTTCTGTTCAGAAAATTTTTTATCATATAATTCAGTGTCATTTATAAAATTATGTTGCGAATCAACTGAGTTGGTGTGCTCCATTGGCGTATATCCCAGGTATATTTTTTCGGCCGCTTCACAGAAAAACCCGTACGCTTCGGTGTACTTACGCCTTAATATAAATCAACTTTCGTTACAAACGATTAAGCGCGGGCGCCCAGTTTTTGGATACGCGTAGGCGATGTGGATTTGGTCGACTTAAGACTTCTTGAAATCATTTGCAACGGAGCTATTTTTGCAACGGCGTCAAAGTCCGTAGCAGAGTTGTATTACATGTAAATCGTTAATAAAAAAGTGTTATACTGAATGTCTGTGTATTGTTTTTTATAAAATAACGCAAAATAATAAATAAGTAAGTAAAATGAATTATCAATGCATTTAAACTCCAAACACATAATTATTGGATAATATAGCATGTTTTTCCATTTCAGCTTTTATTAGAGTTGTTCGCACAAAATGTACAAATGCTAGTTCTGCTCTCTCTGCACTGATGAACTTCGGTTGAATACAAGGAACATGGCTTCTCGATGTTACCTGGAACAAATGAATAATGAATTTCATTAATCTAGGATAGAAATGGAAACTAAGAAGTTGGAACCTGTAGATCTAAAGGTAAGTAAGACAAAATGTAGGTAGAAATTATTTTTAAAGGACTTGTAATTCGGGCAAAACTTTGGAAAACAACAAAAACAATGCAAAATAATCGGGTTCCTTAAAATATGATGAAATTAATTACAAGGTAACATACAAACAATAAAATAAATGAAAACAAAGGGACTTTAGTCGAGCCGCATACAATAATAAAGAAAGCGTCCGCGAAATTTGTCAATAATACATATATAGGGTGATCCATCTAGAAGTAATTTTTCAGAACAAAAAAATATAAAATTTCAAATGAATTGTGAAATCTTTATTAGTAATTTGGCATTTATTTTTTGAACCTCTCAATAGATCCATTGTTTGAGCAGCTGTATGACAAGTGGCACCGTCCTGTTGAAACCAAGTGCCATCGAGATTGCGGGCTTAAATTTCAGGTAGCATAAGAATCGATATCATGGCGCGATAGCGAGCTCCATTTACGGTTACGTTCCGGCCATCATAATTTTTGAAAAAATATGCACCAATGATTCCACCAGCATATAAACCGCACCAACCCATGGTTTTCTCTGGGTATAATGGCACCTCTTGAGCCTTTTCTTGTTGCTCTTCAGCTCAAATGCGGCAATTTTGTTTATTGACTTTGCTGTTGAGCCGGAAATGGGCCTCATCACCGAACAAAATTTTGGTCGAAAACAATGGATCTTTCCGTTTCTCACCGAATGCTTATTTCCATAATACAGTTGCCAACATTTGAAGGAAATTATTTTCAAAAAATAATAAATGTCTTAAAATGTCCTTTAAAATTACCAATAAAAATTCCACACTTGATTTGAAATTTTATATTTTTTTTTGTTCTAAAAAAATGCCTGTAAATGGATCAACCTATACATGTAAGTACATATTTTTGAGGTTAGAGCACGATTACTAGAATTACAAAAAGGCCTGCCCGGGCTTATATCTCAAAGATAAATGCCACTCGCCTTAACCTTTTTTCGAATGTACGAAAAACCACAAGCGCTAATTTGTGTATGGCCTGATAAGTTAGTGGTATGAGTATCTTATGGTTCGGTATACGCAATTATCTTACAGACCGACATTGTGGGGACGCATCCTTCTTACTTAAAAAAAATGTGAGTTCTGGGTTCTTAAATCGATTTCCATTTAATACCTAGTGGGCCCCCTGGTTTACCACTAATTCTTAATATATCGAGGGCATAAAACTTCAATTTGTTATATCTGCTTAAGTTTTGTGGTAAGCAAAAAACTTTATAAAAGTGAAGATCTGATCAGAGTAAATCAGATTCTATAGCAGGTCTAATTAGATCTCGTCCGGGTTTTGCTAACTAAATCTGGTAAAATTTAATCGGATTTGTGTGTTTCAGATTTAATAACTTATTTCCTGAACATCACTTTAAGGTACAAACGGAGTCGTTCTTTCGAACTAGAGCGCTGTGCCCGATTTACTTTGTGCCCGATTTACTTTAATGACGGCAAACTCATAAAGTCGCTTGTATTTGCGAGGTGGAGAACCTGCCGCTTAAATTGTTAGATATTGCTAGCCGGACTTAAACCCGGATTTACTGGTAGGCACACCAAACAGTTTTAGTTACTAACCTGTTTTTATTCAAAGTATTTGGAATCATTGACAATTGACACTAATTCTTTACTAATAAGAGAAATTAATGAACAAGTCGGATAACTATCCATAAGGCTATACATTGGGCTTTTAATTCACAATTCTTATAAATAGTAAAAATCAATAATTCATTTGGGCCCCAAATTAGGAGAAATCTTTGTATGGTCAAAAAGTGACTCCGCAAAAGTGACTCCCAAATCGTTTACAGTCAAATTCGGTTAAGCGGAAACAAAAAAAAAAGATTAAGAATTTTTTTCAATTTAATAAAAAGGACTTCGGATAAGTTAAACTTCTTTCGTTCAAAGAATCCAAGTACATTGGAAATTTTAGAACTAATAAAATATGTACGAATTCAATTCAGCTTTATTTTTTTAATTGAAAAATAATAGTTCACAATTTTTTTTCTCCGTGTGCATTTTAAAAATGAATGTTTTCTAAATTGACAATTTTTCGTTCGCTACAATCAGTTTTTTCTTACTATGAAACTTTAAAAGACTCTGAAACCATAACTTATTGGTGTGATCTTATTTTGTCAAACAGCAAATTATTTCTTTACCGGAATATATTTTTATTTAGTTTTTTTTGGATTTCCGAAGCTCAAAATCAATGAATATAAAGCAATTTTTTTCCAAATAGCGACATGTTGAAAAATAAATTAATAATGCTGTACAAAGCTGAGTCTGGAATTTAAGAGCTCACTTGTAAAGAAACGTGAATTCGTATAGAAAACTTACTGCCTTTGCGTACATAGTACATAATTTCTTTCGATGGCATAGTTCCCTATATTTTCCTTTGGTTTCTGCCTAATATTAAAATATTATGCGTATGCATAGTCATGAGCATATTTCAGAAAACCGATTTGGAACCCTTGGGCCAGTGGGGAGCCAAAACTAGCCAAACTGTTTAAATATTGACTTATTTGAATTTCTGAGGACTTTTATAGCTTTTGCGATATATTTATAAGTTAGAAGTTTGTATACAGTGCTTGTTTCGGGCTCCAAATTTTAAAAACAATTATATATTAATATTTTTGATATTAGGATATTGATATTAAAGAAAATCCAATTTTTGGACATGGACCTTTATGGCACAACCGCACCGGGATTGACTATTGAAGTAGCACAATATTCTGAACTATTGCGATAAGAATAAATATGGTTCGTCTGGAACGTTCCGAGTTTTTATGTGAATATTATAACATATGGACCAATATGCAGTGGAAAACTAGTCTTTCATTTTTACCCATTGTATGTGGGATTTGCCAAAACATAGACCGATATGACCAATATAAAGTATAATTAGCAATGCTGGGGAGAACAAATTATTGAAAAAAGATTATGCTGTGATATCAGTTGTCATTTGTAATCACTTCAGTTGTTCAACGATTTTAGTTAAGTGAAGGTGGGAGATTATAACATTGACAGTACATTTTTTATTTTATTTTAGTTTTTAGTGTAAATTCCAGTATGGCTTGAAGCAAAAATAACAACCATTTTAAAAACATATTTATAAAAAAAATACCAAGACGGTTTGTCACAAACATAAATTTGCGTGAAACTTTTCTTGCCAATCAGTTTTATTAAAGGGTAGTCAAACCATAAAGGACGATGTCACACCATAACTTCAAGTTTTTTGTACAACTTATTTTGACATTTCTTTCAGTGAGTGACAAATTCAACCATGGATAGATACACAATTGAGCAGCGCGTTAAGAATTGTGAGCAAATTTCGGTCAAACCGGGCAGTAGCACAGTTCAAAGATGCGCATGAGCTGAAAAGTTATTGCGCCGCAAAGAAGTTATTTATTTCGGATAAAAATCGAAAAGCTTATATTAAGTGAGTAAAAAAGCATATCAACTGGTCAAAAGAAAAGTGGAACACTTGCCAATCAATATTTAATTTGCAATACTCTGATGGAATAAGAAAAATAAGCAGACGCAGATAATAAAGGATTGGACCCCCGTTCCTGCCAAGGTACTCTAAAACACGGACGATATAAAGGACATATGGACAGATTTTCGTACCAGAACATTTTCGATAATGTGATGCTTCTCCACGCTGAATGGAATTTGCCGCTTTCTTGACAATTCAAAATTAAAAGACTGACATTAAAATATGTCCAAGTTTGGTTCGTAAAGGATAGACTTAATGTAAGGAAAAGGTCAGCACAATCGCCCGACTTAAACCCCATGGAAAATTTTTGGGGAATAGTGTGCAAACCCCCAAGAAGGTATAGGTATAAGCGGCTTGGTCAGCAATAAACAATCTTTATGATGAAGATGCCCAGCAGCGCTTTTATAAACAATCAGAAACAGACATCTTTTGCACATTAATTTTGGAAAACATTCGACATATCTATCAATCATAACTTTTGACTTTTTCAAGATTTAGAGGAAATGTGATATGTATTGTCCGATACTAAATGTCTTGGAGCTCCCTAGAAAGGCCTTCCAAATAAATTTCTATTACAGCTGGTTTGCTTTTCGTTTTCGATTCTTACGAAGGTTGCTATACATATTTCTGGCCTAGGCAGCACTAAGTGTTACCTGGCGCCATCTGACATTTCCATTGGAAAGTTTGACATTTTTTAGCATAAACGCACTCAGAACGTTTTGACGTACGACCATCATTTGTGTTTTTTACAGTGACTTGAAAAAATCAATTTGGCAAAAAATGGAATTAACTCGTGAACATTTTCGTGAGATCATTTTTCACAACGTCGTGGATTATCACGACAAGAGTGCATCAATGAACTAAAATCATTGTACGACGATGAAGCACCATCCTATAGCACTGTGAAAAACTGGTTTAATGAATTCAATCGTGGCCGACACTCGCTCTAAGACTAAGGTCGTGAAGGTCGTCCAAAACTGTCTGAACTGATAATGCAAGATCGCCATTTGACATACCGTCAGATAGAGGCATCCTTGGGCATTTCTTACACCAGCATACATTCGATATTGAATGAACACCTGGCCGAAAAAAATGTTTCGTTGGATCCCGAACAATTTGACAATCGGTTAAAAAAGGCTCGTGTCGATTGGTGCAAAGAAATTTTGAAAAAATACGATCGCGGTGCTTCAAAGGCGTTTATAAGATCGTCACAGATGACGAATCATGGATCTGTGCGTATGAGCCCGAAACAAAGCAGCAATCACCCGTGTGGGTCTTCGAAGACGAGCCAAATCCAACGAAAGTTGTTGTTAGTAGAAGAAGAATCACTTAGAAGCGTCTGTTTCTTCGGCAAAACTGGTCATGTGGCGACTGTTCCGCTTGAGCAACGTTGAACGGTTAATTCTGAGTGGTAAACTACAATTTGTTTGCCTGAAGCCTTCGGAGAAATTCAAAAAACGAACAAGAGAAGACGAATCATTGTGCACCATGGCAATGCGAGCTCTCACACATCGGCTCAAACCAGCGCCTTTTTGACCGGACAAAACGTCGAATTGCCGAACAGTCCTGACTTGGCACACAATGACTTCTTTTTACTCCCGCACATCAAGAAAAGCGTGGTCAACGATTTTCGTCAGAAGATACTGTTGAACGTTCAAAAACCATGTTTTGGAGGTGTCTTAATAGGAGTGCAAAAAGTGCTTCGACAATTGGTTTGAGCGCATGCAAAAGTGTATAAACATGCTGGAGAATACTTTGTAAAACAATAAAACCATTTTTTAAGATAAATATTCGCTTTTTCATTATTAGGCCAGAAATGTATATAGCCGCCCTCGTATGCTTCGAATGATATTGATGATTATTGCACAGTATCATTACCGCTTTGTTTTCATATTTAAATAGGAAACATTAACATTTATGTTTTATCAGCCTTGTTAGCGTGAAACGGTAGTAAAAGCTATCTTAAATTCAGATCAATTGGTTATCGTTTAAAGTTGTAATTTACCTGTGGTTATGACAGCATCTAAATGAGCAATGTAACTTTTTGCCAAGCGTAATATTTCAATTTTCGACAATTTGCGGTCGTAAGGCTCGGTAGGTATTAAAGTCCGCAGGGTATTGAAGGCACTATTTACACTACAAGAAAAAAAAACAATTTTAAAAAAGTGTGAAATACAGATCACATTTTAGCCAAAGCAATGATTTGATTTACTTGGTAACGGAAGAAGTTTGTAGGGAAATTTCTCTAATATCTTTGTCCATAATATGGACCGGTACCTACTGTTAAAAGCCGGCTCCCATCGACTTGTCCATTTTATAGAGATGCTTTCAGGTGGATTAGATATAAATTTCTGGACAATTATTTAGTTTCTATACCCAAAGGATCTGGTTCAGTACTTATATATACGGTTTGTTTTTGAGTAAGTTGGCATATAATTTCTGGCCTTCTTTTTGTGTTTAATCGTTTTTATGGTGTTCCTTAGTTGAAAATATGGCTGCTTGTAAATTTGACCGTTTGGGCCATTCCCAATTTCTCCGCTTAAATAACGCGACGTTTTATTATTTTTCGAGTTTAAGATTTAATATTCAACACCATACTCGAATATTTTTAATGATTTTTTTTGCTTTTTCTTTGCGGTACTGTGGTAAAGGGTATTATGACATAGTGCCGATATTTGTAACACCTTAAAGAAATGACGATAGAACTCATGTAATGTATACCAATCGATTCGGAATCACTATGTGATTAAGCAAAGCCCATCCATCTGTCCATCTATCTTTGTAATCAACGGCCACGTCGCAATTATGCACGGGTTTTGATAAACACTTGGCCTAGGTTTTATCAGATTTACCTATTGAAATAAGAATAAACCTATTGAAAGGGATAAACCCATTGAAATTGATCCTTTTCGGTCCATGTTTTGATTTCGTGTAATGGGTTTCCCCGATTTCAAAACCTGCAGCTTTAGAAGCCATAACAACATTCTAACATAATTCCGAGTTACCGACTATCGTCCTGGTAAAATAAAATTTTCGGTTGCCCAAATAGTGCGTTATGAGCGGCTTAGGCCTATTCCTACTGAACTAGACTATATAGGTCCATCTACTAATAGAGCCACTATCCAAATGACTTGCCGATTTAAAGTCCTGTGGCTATCTAGCTCGAATAAGCTCCAATAAAGCATAGCGCGTTATGAGCACCTTTACTACTATCCCTGGTGAAATTGCATCATAGCCCCAAGGAAGTACATCCATCCCGCTCTAAAGGTCACATACATATAAAGTTTGACCATGCTTATATTCCAAATAGAGAAGCAGAACCTTCAGAATAATAGAGTACTATAGGGTAATTCATAGCTGCCCCAGCGTGATTAACATGTTTACATAGATGTAAAATGAAGTTCCAATCAGCAGACCCCCGGTTTATTGAAATATTAAGGTCTGATAATTTTCTAATTATTGTTGCCAATAGTTTGTCTCTGCTACAACTGCGCCGCCTTCAGAGAGAGATTTACCTCTAAGCTAAATACAAAGTTTTCTAATAAATGCATTAGCCGTTTGGAGCCAGCGTTTAACAGTAGGTACCTCTCAGCGAATGTAAGAAGTATGTCGTGCACAGCTGACTTATTTGAGACAAGTTTCCCCTTATTCCTTAATGGGATGTTGAGGGACGTTAACGTCTCTCTTAACTTCAGTTCAACCTTAAGTTGTGCGTTCCAGAGTCTAGCGTTAATTGCACACTTCAAATATTTACTCAAATCCGATTTTGACCAAAAATGAAACTACACAAAAACCCTATAAATATTTACCTTTGCGTCCGACAACGTTCTCGGGCGTTTACAGCTTGTCTTGGTTTACCGTTAGATGAATCCGATTCGGAATGACTTATGCGACTATTCGAGCACATTTCTGCATGAGCGTAGTTTGTATAGAACTCCATAACACTGACGCTTTACTATGTTTTTTATTAATTAATTAATTAATAAATGTAAATTTATGGAAAATTAATACATAAATTTATTTTTCCGTTTTTTTTAGCTTGTTTGCTCTTGTAACTTGTTGATGGCTTTCTCCCACACGACTGACTGAAATCATTACATTGTGCTCAACCACACTTATAGTACGACGGGCGGCCGGCCAATCCTCCCGCCTCCTAGCTCGAGTGTATACGATCATTGAATAATTTTGTGTTTTTCTTTCGTTTGAAGTGAAACAAGAAGTGAGGTTTGGCTATGGAGGGGATTCGTTCTAAAATGAGATGAGAGATGGTGATGGTCATTTGAGATCAGTAAAGAGAGCTACTGTTTTTGTTGTGATCGTTGTTGTTGCTGATGCCTTTAATACTGTAGAGAATTGCTCAGATGTACATATTTTATTTATGAATTATTTGTGGTGTTGTTGTATGTGGTGTTGTGACATGGACATGGACTCGCTCGCATACAGCACACTTAGCCGAACAAACAAATAACAAACGCACAAACTCTTGCTCTAATGAAAACTGTAAAATGAATTAAGTCATTAATGACGACAAATTGTCCATACAAACACTTGTTTTGGAGGCAAAAATGTAGCATGAGTAAGAGATGAACGAGGCTTGAGCATTCAATCTCAGAAAACATATTCATTAGACGTTAAAGTAACGCGCGAATTATTTCGAGGTTCCCTACTTTTTTAAAGAAAAGAACACAGAAAATTTAAATTGAATGGGGAATGTTTATCATCATTCGAAAGAACATTCTTTGGCATTTATTTTTTAAAGATTTTGTCTATCAAATGTTGGCCGCGGCTACGTCTCAGATGGTCCATCCGTTGAGTCCAATTTTCGATGACTCGTTCGAGCATTTTGACTGGTAACCAGCGAATGACACGCGTGATGTTTTTCTCCAAGCCCTGAATCGAAACGGGTTTGTCCGCATAAAATTTAGACTTTACATATCCCCACAGGAAAAAGTCTAACGGTGTGATATCATACGATCTTGGTTGCCAATGACCGGCCCAAATCGTTAAATTATTTGCTCACCGAAGTGTTATCTCAATAAATCGATTGATTGGTGCGATGTGTGGGAAGTGGCGCCGTCTTGTTGAAACTAAATGTCGCCGAGATCACGAGCTTCAATTTCAGGCATCAAATTGTCGGTTATCATGGCACGATAACGGTCGCCATTGACGGTTACGTTCTCACCGGCATCATTTTTGAAGAAATATGGACCGATGATTCCACCGACCCACAAACCACACCAAAAAGTTGTTTTTTCTGGATGAAGTGGCAGCTCTTGAACCTCTTCTGGTTGCTCTTCGTCCCAAAAGCGGCAATTTTGCTGTTTTACATACCCATTGAGCCAGAAATGGGCCTCATCGCTGAACAAAATTTGGCTCGAAAACATCGGATCTTCTTTAAACTTTTTAAGAGCCCAAAGAGCGAAGCGATGTCGCTTGGGAACATCGGGCGGCTTCAGTTCTGGCACAAGCTGTATTTTGTACGCTTTCAATTTAAGATCTCGACGTGCCTGTACTTTAATGCTTTCTTATTTAAGTGGTAGAAAGCAGTTTGTTCGTGTCAATGGAGTCGCATCGTCTGTTTTGTCTGTTAGGAGTGGGGTCCCTCAGGGCTCAGTTCTTGGTCCAATTTTGTTTGCGCTGTTTATTAATGACCTTTCCAAAAGTCTAGGCGATTGGTGTACACCATACTCTTTTGCTGATGATGTTCAGCTATTATTTTGCGGAGAAATCCAGTATTTGGATGGTTTACAAGCCAAAACTAATTATGTTTTAAAATTATTGAGCGTATGGATGTCCCCTAAGAAGCTTAGTATAAATCCTTCTAAAACAAAGGCAATATCAACCTAGATTTGCAATACAATGGTACGTCTATAGAATTCGTTCAGAGTATTACGAGTTTGGGAATAGTACTGGATAACAAATGTTGCTTTGAGCAGCATATTCGCAGTATTGCTTCACGTATTAGTTTCACACTTTGTCAACTATACAAAACCAATTTAGTTTTACCTCGTTGGGTAAAAACAAAACTGGTTCATTTCATAAAACGCGCATATCTCTGGGAGGGAACACTTTTGGGGCATGGGATCGGTCTCATTCGATGCTCAGATGTTGTCCACATCAAAAAAAAATGAAAATTAATTTTTTTACCCTTAGGCCCCTTTCTCTATGCGTTGTCACATATTCTGTTAAACCGTATGCTCACATATCGCCGTTTGTGAATGACTTTTTAGGCTGTTCCTTTGTGGAATTTGTGCACCTTCGGTTGCTATATTTTTTTTTTTTACAAGATATACAAACTTCAATCTCCTTTGTTCTTTGCAAATTCATTTGTCTTCAGTCACTCAATTCGCAACAGACAGTTAACTATTCAAAGGTAACACCGCTTATGGGTAGATCATTTCTCGTAAGAGTAGCCCGACTTTTTAACATTTTGCCAAGCAGTTTAAAAACGTTTAATTTTTCTTCCATGACATTTCGTAAACATTAATTGGAACATTTTCGTTCAAGTACAGAGTAATGCTTTTATTTATATGTTTCTTCTTGGTTTCTTGATTATCACTTATATGCTTTCATCAGGTTTTTTTCTCTTTTATTAGGAAAAATTAGGATTATTTTAATTTATATTATTTTTTTGATTTTAAACTGAATTTTTTCTAGTAGTTTATGATGTTTTATTTAACATATTGCAATTTAGCTTTAATAGGCTCCAAAAGGCTTCGAATTACATGTCAATAAAGAAATGAAATGCGCCAAGTCGTTCCATACGTCAGTCTGAGTTGCTGCGAACGGCGCCGAATCGACTATTCACTGTCTTAGTGTATACTCTCAGCTACGGCCGCTACATTTTCTTCACTGCGTGCTGGACGTGGTATATTCGGTCGAATATTATCCAATAATGAATGCTGGGTCTTAAGATGGGTGATGGTGTTGCGAATAGTACGCTCAGTAGTATGTTGACCATAAGTTGAACGAAGTTCACGAAACACATTCCACACAGAACGAGAATTTTCCTAATAAAGTTGAACGATTTGTTAACGTTGTTCAGGTGTAACTCTTTCCATGATGAAATGCCAAACAATACTAAACAAAATTAACATGACAGCATGACACGACTCACACATGATCTGTCTAAAAAGGCTATTGAAAAAAATCATCTCTACTTGGATCACCCATTATTATTGCAATGCAGCATCGAACAAAAAATATATTTTTCTTTTGGCCGAACGTAGGGTTCAGGCTTATACATTTTTCGTTATATCTTCTGCATTTACAGGCGGATCATAAAGTGTGTTACATCGATGTTTTTGTCTTGAGGATACCAATCTTTCTGCGTTATTGATCTCAAGTACCGTCTTTAAGTACTGACCTATCATATCTCTGTTGCTATTACCCTAATGGTCCACTCTTTCGCTCGCACAAAATCAATGAACTATTTCTAAGGAAGTACAAATGTCGATAATTCCAGCTGAAGAATTTCTAAAATGTTTCTGTTTATTTTGCCGAACGTTCCTAAATGTTTATTTTAAATGTATCAATACAGTATTGTATCAATACAGTATTCCTGCGTCGCCATTGTGTTATGTGTTCTTATCGGAGGATCGATGGGAAATTAGCCAGTGAGAAGCCCTTTGCTATTGGTACAACGCGCTGGCCTATAACAGCCTCTCGAATCCTCCTCTTTTATGTGACGTGAACGCAACCATCGATGATTTTAAAAAAACTGGTTTCGTTCGTTGTAAAGGTTTAGCGCCATTCTGATATCTTGTGAAAGTTGACGGTACATGTTCCGTCCGTCTATTGAAAACAACAGATATTTTTTCAGTTATTTCAGGATGTTTCGTTATCGATGATAACATGCCAAGATGATCAATTGCGTTTAAATGGAACGAGATGCATTCGACAAATGTTCGCGTCCAGAAGTTGATTAGTTCAACAATTTTGACTCATACTTAAATACGACCAACTCAAACAAATTTTAAAGTTTCTGAATATTTATTTGTGTGACTTATTCAAACATTGGGACCGAATGTTTTTTAATAATTATCATTTTTCGATTTAAGTACCATTAAAAAGTCCTTTTCTGACACGGCATTTCTGTAACCTATTAAAGCACTAGGAAAGGATGTTTTTTAACAATCCCTAAATAAATATGGAACAAAAATGTGGATTGGAAAAATGGAGTTCACAAAAAAGTGACTGTGCTCTACATTTCAAAATAATGGAATTTTAACGCTTATAACCTACGTACTTTATGGTGATTTTGCTTGCTAAAGCTTTGAATTTATCGCCTTAAAGAATATATGATTTTCAAAGTTTAACTTATTCCAAAATTGCATGATTATCGTAAAAATCTAAAACAACTTAGTTATGCCTTACGGCCTTAGTATAGAAGCTGGTACAAAAACTTCTCCAAAACCTTCCATATTACCCTCGTACAATTGTGATCTATGTTTCTTGTGCATCATTGTACGGCTGCTGGTTGTGCTCGTAAACTCGCGTCTGCAGAGTATCCACATTTTTTTGTTGTTCTTATTTAAAAAATATAATTTTGATCGTTTTGCCAGTTTAAAGTCAATGGGTGGTTTAACAATAAAAAAGGGATGCTTATATTCTCCGGCTGTTTTTATTGTTCTTTTGTTGGGTGGTCACAATTGCAATCGCTTCAATTTAGAAGTGTGAAGTCTTTTATTCACTCTCTAGAATGCACTGCTGTCCACTCTAAAGAGTAATGTGATACATGTGGTCATGTTTGTAACACATTGTAAAACGGAAGTGGGATTTTTTTATCTGAGAAATTGAGTCCTTTTATTTCTCCAAGAATGCCTTGGGAAATATTAGTGGCGCTTATAAGGAAGCCTCGATAATTAAAGTGTTAATAAAAAAACAATAGGTAGGCCATTTGAATACAAGAAATGTTTTTTTTTTTATTTTGAAAATAGTTGGTTTTAGGCGATTAAATACTTAGCCCCGATAACAATAGTGTATGAGAACTATGAACTCAAAAGACCACAAAAAAAGGAATTTCAAAATGTGAGGTAAAAGTAATAAATTTTTCAACTTTTAGTTTCAATGCCAACCAGCTATCAAACATATGAGCATGTTTCAGTCGGATTTAAAATTTTCCATCGTACAGATTCTAATGAAATCTCGCAATGAAATGAAAATTCGGTCGTTTATCTTGGTGGTACAAGAAAGAAGCGTGGCAACCACAGATTAAATAAACACATTGCATTACTTATAAAGGTTTTTTTTATTGAGGTATAGAACTTCGAATTGAAATAAAACAAGAAAATCGTTTTAATGTCCATCAATTTGGCTTTATTGGAAGGATAATTTTATGCCATTAATGTTTAAATATGATATCGGGCATGTGGTCGCCGCGGCTGGCTCGAATAAAGCCAATTCTACAGGTCCAATTTTCAACCACTTTTTCGAGCATATGGGGCCGTATGTTGGCAATAACGCCACGAATGTTGGCTTCCAAATCCCCTAACGTTTCTGGTTTGTTGGCGTAGACGAGCGACTTCACATATCCCCAATGAAAATAATCCAATGGTGTCAAATCACACGATCTTGGTGGCCAATTGACAGGTCCATTCCGCGAAATTATGCGCTCATCGAATGTTTCCTTCAATAATTCGATTGTGACGTGCGCTGTGTGGCATGTAGCGCCGTCTTGTTGGAACCACAACTCATCCACATTCATGCCATCCAATTCGGGAACAAAATAGTCGGTTATCATGGCTCTATACCGGTCTCCATTAACGGTAACTGACTCTCCAGCATTATTTCGGAAGAAGTATGGCCCAATGACTCCACCAGCCCATAGAGCACACCAAACAGTCAGTTTTTGTGGATGTAATGGCGTCTCAGGGGTCTCATGTGGATTCTCTTCACTCCAAATGCGGCAATTTTGCTTGTTGACGTAGCCATTCAACCAAAAATGACTGAACAAAATTTTGTGATGAAAATCAGCATCGAGATGAATCTCATTTTCGGCCCATTTTGCAAGCGTTGTTCTTTTGTCAACCTGTTCATGATGAAATGGCAAACCAAACTAAATATTAATCACTTGACAGCTGACAAAATGGCCGCCAGTTAAAAAAGTGATGCCAACTTAAAGTTCTATACCCCAATAAAAAACACCCTTTACATAATCGATTATTTAATCGAAGTTCATGCTTTAGAGAAAAAGTTATGTGGGTTTCAATCTACTCTCGGAGTCATGCTCTAGGTGCCAAGTCAACTGAATTCTTAAGCATTGATTTTGGTTAGATCGTGATTTTTGTATTAAAAATATTACAAGATTATAAACAGTTTTTTTGTTTACATTTATTTGGTCTTTTATCATTATTTTGACTTTAATAGTTTTTTATTCTGGTTCGAGACCTATGTCGTTTCTTTTTCAGAATCAACGTAAAAAAATTGTGAAATGTATTGGCTGTACAGCTGTTTCTAAACCCGCCAAGCTTTTTTTTTTGGCAACGATTACTGCGGCTACAAATCAAATGACTTATACGGGAGTCTAACTAAGATAACTAAGAATTAGCCTTTGCATATTATCTTCGAACTGTGCGTAGAGTTATCTATATAGCACAATATCATTTCCAATACTGTTTTGTATCGGTATTCATTGAAAAGCACAGATGCAAAAGCAAAAAGTGTGTGTGTATTTGCGCGTACAAGTATTAAAAATATGGTAATGAGACTCCCGTATAAGTCATTTGATTTTGTATCCGAATCGTTGTAATCATTGTCAAAGACTGCTGATGAAAAACCTTGGCGGGTTAAGAAACAGCTGTACAGTCTGTCTGGCAATCATAGCCAATTCATTTCACCAATTTTTACGTTGATTCTGAAAATGAAAGGCCCCAAAGCAGAATAAAAAACTATTCAATTCATAAGAATATCAAATATTAGTAAAAAATATCAAATTTCTTGATAAGTTGTAATTATGCAAAGGGAGTTTCGTAGCGAGGTTTGTAGCCGTTATAGATTTAGTGTGCAAGTAATTTGTCGCACTGTTAAATAGTTTAAGCGTGAGAAAACTGTTTTTAAGAAAAAACCATCAACCAAATAGAGACTGACGGTAGGTGTAGAAAACATAGCCTCCTAAGAAGCCAGAATTAGCTGAATTGGGCATCGCTGAAAGATCAACATAAATTATTTTGTGGTTGGATTTGGGTCTATGTACATCCGTAAAAGATCTTGGTGATGTATGAATTAAAGATGGACCAAGTACCATTACTCAGGCGGAATATGACAATTTTCTAGATTGCATTTCATCTGCTAATCGTAGACGTATCTGCCAATATATAAGTAGATATATACATAATGACATCGTTTAATTTTCATTAAAATGAACTTGACGACATAATTTATTATGCTCTTTGCACTAAAACCAATATATCTTATATTATTATCTAAAAAAAATAAAATCCACCAAGTACGAGTAATAAATAAAAACGTTAGCAAACTTTGGTTTTTTTTAGAAAATGCGGGTTGTTGCGTAGAAAAGCCCAATGATAATCTCTATTAAATGTTTATAGCAAATAACTTGGTATGTGTGCCCTTTAGATAGTCATATACCGAACGGCCACAACTTAGAGCTGCCAATGTTGACAGGAGATCCGAATTTTGCAAAAATCTTCATTTAGAAACATGTCCATTTTCGGCTATTGGTTTTTTAAGCTCACACAATCTTTAAGTATTTGACCAAGCATCACTTTATAGTATAGAGTCTATACTCAACGATTGTCTGTTTGATTTAAATAACGAACAAGACACTGTTGCTTCATTGGTCCTTGGCATATAGCGATGTTAACCGACCTTCTGTGGTCATAGCTCGAAGACATAGATATATCTGAGCTGTGGTTCGTAAGAAGCAATTTGTAAAGACAAAATTTGACGATGATGTCATCTTTCTCTGGGTTTACTTCAATATATTTCTGGTCTAGGCAACACTAATTGTTGCCTGGCGCCATCTGACATTTCCATTGGAAAGTTTGTCAGTTTTTAGCAAATTGGAATTAACTCGTGGACATTTTCGTGTGATCATTTTTCACAACTTTCGACGTGGATTATCACGACAAGAGTGCATCGATGAATTTAAATCTTGGTATGGCGATGAAGCACCATCCTATAGCACTGTGAAAACCTGGTTTAATGAATTCAATCGTGGCCGACGCTCGCTCAAAGACGAAGGTCGTCCAAAAACGGCCGTTGTGCCAGAGAACATTGATGCCGTGCGTGAACTGATAGTGCAAGATCGTCATGTGACATTCCGTAAGATAGGACATCCTTGGGCATTTCTTCTACCAGCATACATTCGATATTGCAAGAATACCTGGTCGTAAAAAAGGTTTGTTTTCGTTGGATCCCGCACAATTTGACAATCGCTAAAAAAGGCTCGTGTCGATTGGTGCAAAGAGATTTTGAAAACTTACGATCGCGGTGCTTCTAAAGACGTTTATAAGATCGTCACAGGTGACAATTCATGCATCTATGCGTATAAGCTCGAAACAACACTGCTATCAACCGTGTGGGTCTTCGAAGAGGAGCCAAATCCAACGAAAGTTGTTCGTGGAAGAAGCACTTCGAAGAGAATGGTCGCCTGTTTCTTCGGCAAAACTGGTCATGTGGCGACTGTTCCGCTTGAACAACGTAGGACGGTCCAATCTGAGTGGTACACCACAATTTGATTGCCTGAAGTCTTCGGGGAAATTCGATAAACGGACATGAGAACCCTTATCATTGAGCACCATGACAATGCGAGCTCGCACACATCGGCTCAAACCAGCGCCCTTTTGACCGGCAAAAACGTCGAATTGATGGGTCATTCGTCGTACAGCGCTGACTTGGCACCCAATGACTTCTTTTTATTCCCGCACATCAAGAAAAAAATGCGTGATCAACGATTTTCGTCGCCAGAAGATGCTGTTAAAGCGTTCAAAAACCATGTTTTGGAGGTATCTCAATCGGAGTGGAAAAAGTGCTTCGACAATTGGATTAAGCGCATAGTGTATAAATCATGCTGTAGAATACTTTAAAAAACAATAAAATCCATTTTTGATGATAAATATGCGCATTTTCATTATTACGCCAGAATTATATAGCAGCCCTCGTACCTTCCAAAAATACATATCTCCCTCAACAGCCTATTAAGGTAATAATAATTCTTATACTCACTTACCGGAATCTACTGCTTTATGCCGGCTACGAACGGCTAGTGCATTATACACAACGGCTCATGCATTTTACAGAACGGATACAACAAGATAGGTGTCCTTAGCCGGATTTGAAGCTGGGTTTACTTGCATAAAAATTGATCACACTTACTACCACAGCGGTCAATTCCTTAGACTACACAAACCAGTCAACCAATAAGTATGTTATTGCCAGAATAACGACTCACATATTGGGTCGAGCCATCAAATATAGACCGACCGCTTTAAGTATAAGTACTGTCAACTTATCGTATAATGTGATATTCCATACAAAATGGCATAAATGTTGCTTCATTATAATGTCAAAATCAACATAATATCTCTCGCCGAGGTTGTTCCAATTTAAAGTGTATTTCTATCGTTCTTAAATTTTCTACCTCTACAAAATCTTTTATATGCTCTATATAAATTGGCGTTTTTCAAATTCAGTTTTACTTGTCGCCGATTTTTCAAAAACACCATTATTGACAATATTTGTAGACTTTTCTGTATCGTACTGTTGCAATAATAATCGATACTACATCGGTAAGTGTAAGAAACCTTTGATAGAGCGCATCAAACAGTCGGTCTAACTCTCCGTTTTAATGTTTCCATAGCAGCTAATTGTATTTGGCCTCTTATTTTTTTGAGCATTTAAAGAATGAACAGAAAAAGCGATTTATTTAATTAAAATTTTTTGATGTTCTCTCAGATAAGTTAATTAAAATGAATTTTTCAATAAAACATTCATTTCATTTACTCTTGCGGATTTTCAAATACATGTACTAAATTGACTTCATCGAATTCCAAGAATTTTTATGAGATATTTTTCCTTTGCTCTATTTTCATGACGGCAGCAAAATAAGATTATACCAACGACAATGTCTACAAACTGAATAAATTTCCCCAGAAAATCTGAAAATTAAAATCGTTGCATGTGCGAACAATAACATTTCCTCGAGTTTTGATTTAAAATGTCTTGGTGTCATTAAACTATCTTGGAAATATGTGAAACGGAGGTAAAAGTTTGAAGTTAAGGAGATTACACAAAGCAACACAGTTATCACATGATTATAGACCCAACATTCAAACAAATCGAGAAAAATATCGTTATCAAAAGTGGCAAAAAAGTTAAGAAAAGTCACGACAACTAAAGATTTAACAAAGTACTCCAGATAAGAATAGTGCCTTTAAGTAACGGGCTGCGATGAAAATATTTTGTGTGTTGTGCAGAACAAACGAGAAGCGTTTTGTATGAAAACCGAGTTGGAAAGACAAGAGTATGGGAAGATCGAGTGTTTGAGACACACATACGAGTTCTTACCTCAAAATCCCATTAAGAAATAAACAGAAAACTTCTTTCCAGCCAGTGAGCTTCGCACGACCTAAACGTATATTAACCCGTAGCCTAAAGCCGCTTCCACGGTCTAGAGTTTGTTGTTGGGTTGCGAAAAAATAGCAGCGGAAGAAACAATGTTACTATCAGTCAATCTTAGGGAATAGTGTTGAAACGCTATTCTCCGCCTTTAGAACAATTGAATCCGCACGAATAAAAGAATGTCTAAGAAGCCCTCGTTACAAAAACTTTACAGATTCAGCCGTAAAAATTATAATTTAACTAATTTTTAAAGCCACATAAATAACCGAGCAATATTAAACAGTTCGTCAGTTGTCAATTCAAGGTAGATGAAGAATCTGTTTACCAATAATAATTACATTTTAAAAAAATCGTCTTTTTTTAGAGATATAAACCTTCAAAAGTAACAAGTTAATTGCCGTATGTTCAAGATTTTTCGAAACATTTGTCAAGAATTGGGCCATATGCGTAGGTGTAACCAAAATGACTTTTCTACTCAGCCAATTTTCTGTGGACGTGCTTATTCTTCTAACTACTCCTTTTACTAAGGCTAAAGCATTTGGATGATATAACAAAAATTAAAATGCGGGTGAGTGCATCCTTTTGTCACATTTATTTGGGAACTATTTAAGTATCCGCACAGAAGTTTCTTGGGTTTTATAAAGATATCCTTAACAGTTACAAACAAGGTTTACATTTTGAAATGTACAGGTTAACATCATTAAGCCGAAATCACCATTTAGTCGCTAACGTCAGAACAAGATAGGGTGTATACCTTTAAATTTATTCATGACTTAATTGCGATAAGCTTTAAATTAAATTGGGTCTATAACTTTACAGGGTGGATAACTTCCGAAGGCGCTTCTTATAGTGCTGAACACTGTAGTCCATGTTTCTATTTAAATACTTACAGCCGTATTCATAAAAAAATCTTAATTGGGATTTAAAGTACATATTAGTTAACAAACACTTTTTGCCTAACAAACGATTGTTAAGAAAACGTATTCATAAACACTACTTTAACTAATATACAATTAAATCAATTTGTCGATTCAATGTTGGCAACACGGTCGTTTTGACTTGTCATTTCAATCTTAATGATGCAGTAATACGATTATCAATTATGTGAGTAGTCGAATCTATTTATTTTTTGTATTGTTTATTTTACAAAAAACTGATTTGATAAACAAAAATATATATATGCCTACTTGTAAAATAATAAAAACAAAATCATGTTTAAATAAAAGACAAATTGAGATCAATTATGTATTACTGATAAAAAAGGTATTCGAATAACGAATAATATTTTTCTTATTTTGATTGTTTACACATCACTAGTGAACTTTTTACAATTTTCCCTTTTTTGTGTTTTTTTTTCCATAAAGAAGTTTTTATAAATAAAAATGGAAAAAAGACGATTGCAAACGCAAAAAAAAATTAACGTAATCATTCTGCTCATATATTTTAAAAATATTTTTTCTTCGTTGTATTTGAAAAATTCAAAAAATATGTGTGTAAATGTGGACAAACAAACACAAACTCCACTTTAAAACACTGTTAAAGTAGGGTCGAAAGAATATTAAAATGCACACATTTAAGAATGGTTTACAAAACGATTATTAAGCTAATAATCGTTTATGAATACAGTTTTCATACATTAAGCTTAACAATCGTTTGTAAAGCTGTTTTAAATTTTTATGAATACGGCTGTTAGTGTATAAGTATTTATATTAAAAAAGGCTATCATTCTTTCCATTTTCTAACAAAAGTTAGTTCAACGTTATGCACACATAACTTTTATATTTTCCGCTTTGCCAGAATTTAAAAAACCAGAAAAATAAAAAGTGTTTACTAAGGTCGTCATTTCGTTTGCAATACCTCGAAATATTGATCGGACACCCTTTAAAGCATATTTTTGGTTGTCTGTTGAAATCACGATAGTAGTTAAATGATAAAAGCTATGTGCCTAAGATTTTGTTCCAATGATGGCTTTTAGTCATAAGTAGGGATCGCGTTTATATTCACTAAAAACTTTTTGAGCGCTTAAATAAATATTCACTATTAAATAATAAATGCAAAAAATATTTTTTAATAAATAAACAAAGTAAATGTTTAAGTAACTCGAATAACAAGAAACCCCTACATAAAGGCTCTCAGTAGATCAAAACAACTTAACATATTTTTCTTACGTATATAAAATAGTTCTTTAATAGTTCTTTAATAGTTCAGGTTTACCGAATCTGGTCTCGATAAATTGATATCTTTAGAGAACGAACGTTCAGCGACAAATATTTGAAGGATTCCAGGATTGTATTTTCAACGTATTTGTCTAGTTTTAAGACCATAGTTGCCTTTGAGAGTCAACCACTATCAACTCTTAGCTTCATTTTTGCGTTTATGTCAAAAATTGTAGAATGAAATGTAATTATCCCATATAATCACACATATAGAACTGGAGAGTGATCCATTGGAAAGTTTGACATTTTCTAGCATAAACGTACTCAGAACGTTTTGACGAACGACCATCATTTGTGTTGTTTACAGTTACAGTGACTTGAAAAAACCAGTTTGGCAAACAAATGGAATTAACTCGTGAACATTTTCGTGCGATCATTCTACACAACTTTCGACGTGGATTATCACGACACGAGTGTCTCGATGAACCTAAATCTTTGTATGGCGATGAAGAACTGTGAAAAACTGGTTTAATGAATTCAATCGTGCGTGAACTGATAATGCAAGATCGCCATGTGACACACCGAGAGATAAAGGCATCCTTGGGCATTTCTTCGACCAGCATACATTCGATATTGCATGAACACCTGGCCGTAAAAAAGGTTTGTTCTCGTTGGATCCCGCACAATTCGACAATCGGTTAAAAAGTCTCCTGTCGATTGGTGCAAAGAAATTTTGAAAAAATACGATCGCTGTGCTTCAAAAGACGTTTATAAGATTGTCACAGGTGACGAATCATGGATCTATGCGTATGAGCCCGAAACAAAACAGCAATCGACCGTGTGGGTCTTCGAAGACGAGCCAAATCCAACGAAAGTTGTTCCTGGAAGAAGCACTTCGAAGAATTTCTTCGGCAAAACTGGTCATGTGGTGACTGTTCAGCTTGGGCAACGTAGGAGGTCAATTTTGAGTGGTACACCACAATTTGTTTGCCTGAAATCTTCGGAGGAATTCGAAAAACGAACAAGAGAAGACGAATCATTGTGCACCATGAAAATGTGAGCTCTTATACATCGGCTCAAACCAGCGCCTTTTTGACCGGCAAAAATGTCGAAATAATGGGTCATCCGCCGTACAGCCCTGACTTGGTACTCAATGACTAAACATATTAATTGTTATTTTTCCTATTTTTATAGAAATATCCATGGAAAATGGTTAATAAGATTCGGTCTGGCCAAATGTAATTTTCATTTTATTTCTTTTAACATGGATTGATCATTATCTTTATGAAAACATTGCCAGTTTTGTCAAATGACCAAGTCATTTGAATAGAAATAGGTTTTAAGAACAAATTTATTTAAAAACTATCAAGAGTAATTTTTCTTTGGGCCCTGTCTGTCTATATCTTATGTGACTCTGTGTCGGATGAATTAACTAACCAAGCTTAATTAATGCGACGTCTACAAAAATGACCATTGTATATCTGCAAACAGAGTTGCAATCGTAAAGTTGTCTACCTCCACTCAAAACACCCTTTACTACGAATTACTCGTATAACAGGGTTACATATCAGTATTTAAAGTTGAACATCGAATTACAAAATTAATTAATACTCCTACTAATGGCGAAGAATAAGTGAATAATTGGACGAGCTAGGGCGACGTTTTACTTCTAAATTTTACTCAAAATATACATTGTGGAAGTGTCTGTACTTTAAGTGTGTTCTATTTATTTTAAATTACGATTTTTGACCGGGATATTCCCCTAAATAGTTTAAAATCCATAAAGCCCATATAAAATATACATTTTCCAAACGTTGTTACTTCGTTTACCAGCTGTTCCTAGCAAGAGCAACATTTTAATTCCTTTACACAATTCAACACACTCGTATATTTAAATAAATCTTAAATGCGAGGGTGGGTTTTGTGGATTTTTCGTTTGTAGCTCGTTTACGAGTACACTTTGCTATGCCCTAAATAAACATCTCAAGTATTTTTGTGTTTATGACATAATTAGACTCTAAACCACTTGCACTTTTAAATCTTACTGACCAGAACGGAAGTAAATGTTTTGACACATGTGTAGCAAGAGTTAGGGACAAACCACTACAGAATTTCCACAATTTAGGAAACAAAATATTTTTTTTTTCATATAAGTTTTTATGCAATTTACTCTACTCTACAATGACGAGAAAGAAAATTATAAGGGCACGATTTTAGAACTTGTTAGTTAATGTCAACTCTTAAGTCGTATACCAAGCGAGTAGACAGAAGGCCAAGAAATGGATTTTCTTAGGTTTTTATAAGGATCTATAAATTGCATTTGATTGCCTCAAAATAGTTCTTGCGAGTGTAACTAAATTAAAATGAAGATTGATATGTTGCAGGACAACTTCCAAATATGTAGTCTCTAGCTAGCTGTATCCGTAAGCTCGATCGTTAAAAATATTACTCTTAATAACATACTCAATTTTTTACTTGGGGCTGTTACCTGGCTCCGCAACGATTTTTTCCGGTCTTTTTCATTTCCCGGGAAAGCGTGTAAAATTTTAAAATTGCCTGGAATTCCGGCTGGAAAAAATTAAATTTTAATTTGCTTTTCATTGATCCACACTTGTAAGAAAAAGTAAAGAATACTACTATTACAAGTACTTATAAAAATATATATTTTTTTTTTCAAATATAAACATGGACTGCAGTTTTCACCACTATAAAAAAACTCAGATTTTTCGCTACCTAAAGTTATTGCAGCCTATCTTGTACATTCTTAGCGACTTATAATCGATTAACAGTCTAAAAGAAAATCGTTTTTTTAATTTTTTAAAACAAATATATCGCAAAAATAGAGTCGTTCTTCAATTCGGGAAAATTCAAAATTTTACATGAGAAAAATGTACCTGAACCTATTTTGCCTACTTTAAATGTTAACAAACATTCCTGCTAAATTGCATCCGCAACATATTTACAATTATTTTTCATTAAAACAATATTTTCCGCGGATCCTTTTCTGTCTATATTCAATAAGGTTGTATAATTGGGTATTATAGCATTTTATTTTTCTACGAAACTAAGCCAGATGGAACGCGCTAATGTTTGAAACAAAGGCAAAGACTGTGAATTATGTCAAGAAAAGTTTAAGCTCTTTTGTTTTTTTCCGGTATTTTGCTTTAAAACATTTAACAGGGATTAATCGGCATCTACATTTTAAAAGATGGCAAGTTTTTTAACAAAATGGCAAAGTGGCATTGATTTTTGTGGCTGCACACTGCTTTTATCGCGATTTCGGGTTCGAGACGACCTTCGTCACAAAGCTTCTCAGCAATTGTTGAAAGAAAAAGTGAACTCTTTAAGACCAAGTTCGTATGAGAACTACTGGCAATTGTTTGAAGAAAACTTGAAAAGGGTGATTTACAACATTAAGTAGTTCTCAAACATACGTTTGCTGAGAGCCTGGCCTTAAAGAGTTCCGTTTCCTTTCAATAATTGCTGCGAATCTTTCTGATAAAGGTCGTCATGTCTTAAAATTTAAATGCAAGAGGTCTCGAACCGGCAAATACCTGTTCAATATGTCAAAATAAAAATAAAATTCTTTTAAAAAGCAGACGAAAAGAAAAAATTTACATTGTCATAATATTGTGTTGATTTTGTATGGTAGAATACTATTCTGCTAACAGTTCTCGTTTAATGTGTAGCCTGTGTTCCTGTTCTTAATTGTATAGCTACTGACCATGGTTGCACCACATTTGTTAGTCGGAGTCTGACGATGGTAAAGTTATTTGAATGCATCTTCGAAAGAAACTTGACCTCAAACCGGACTATAGGTTCCAATAAATCCTCGATAACTATGACTCTATCGTAAAGCCGCAATAGTTTAGTAATTCGTAAACAAAAAAGGTGTCAACTTTGATTATGGCTATAGAAAAACATCAGCTGTATTCTAATTCCAAAAAAAAATTTAGAAGTTTTCGTTGCTGTAGCAGTTTGAGTACATAGCCTGGATATAGGCCAAATACTACAACGTTTTAAAATGTTGAGTACGAGTACACCTGGATATTTCCTTTAGACACACACAAAAGTGGCACTTTTTGTTGACAAATGTTGTTGTAGCGGCAACTGTGTGCCTAGGGGCTGCCCCTGGCCGAAGTATTGATCATGGGATTGTTGACAAATGTCGTAACTTTTGCCGTTTTGCTATCGAGGCTTTACTTAATAAATATATTTCGACTATTATAGTGTGAAATACGTAGGGTATTTAGGGACTTAAATTGAGAGAATAAACCTACGTTTAGAATAAATTCATTTTCAACTTTTTTATAAGTTTTCTCTTCATGAATGCAAAATAAGTTTTTAATTGTCTAGATCGTCTTAGATTTATTTGGACCTATAGCGCTCCATTGCTTGTCTGCTTGTTTTCTGCAGCTGTCTAGTTTACAAATGTCAAAAATAATTGACGCCTGACGCTTTACAGAATCTATAACGGCTTTCAATAGGAACATTAATTTTGCCATACATTGTATTTAAGTAAAATATATTTTTTTCCAAGAGTGTGGATTTTTTATTGGTGGTGCTATTTAGACACTTGCATTTTAATTTTCGCATTGTCTCCTTTAGCAAACCACTTGGTCAAACCAGGATTTGTTCCTTAAATTCAATTTGCATGTCTTCTTGCTGTATAAGGGTTGTCATATATATTTCTGGCCTAGGCAACACTAAGTGTTGCCTGGCTCCGTCTGACATTTCCATTGGAAAGTTTGACATTTTTTTTAGCATAAACATACTCAGAACGTTTTGACTAACGACCATCATTTGTGTTGTTTACAGTGGCTTGAAAAAATCAATTTGGCAAAAAATGTAAATAACTCGTGAACATTTTCGTGCGATCATTTTTTACAACTTTCGATGTGGATTATCACTACAAGTGTGCATCGATGAACTTAAATCTTTGTATGGCGATGAAGCACCATCCTATAGCACTATGAAAAACTGGTTTAATGAATTCAATCGTGACCGATGCTCGCTCAAAGACGAAGATCGTGAAGGTCGTCCAAAAACGACCGTTGTGCCAGAGAACATTGATGCCGTCCGTAAGCTGATAATGCAAGGTCGTCATGTGACATACCGTGAGATAGAGGCTTCCTTGGTCATTACTTCCACCAGCATACATTCGATATTGCAAGAACACCTGACCTTAAAAAAAGGTTTGTTCTCGTTGGATCCCGCACAATGTGACAATCGCTCAAAAAAAAAGGCTCGTGTCGATCGCTCGTGACAATCGCTCAAAAAAGGCTCGTGTCGATTGGTGCAAAGATATTTTGAAAAAATACGATCGCGGTGCTTCAAAAGACGTTAATAAGATCGTCACAGGTGACGAATCATGGATATATGCGTATGAGCCCGAGACAAAACAGCAATCAAACGTGTGGGTCTTTGAAGACGAGACAAATCCAACGAAAGTTGTTCGTGAAAGAAGCACTTCGAAGCAAATGGTCGCCTGTTTCTTCGGCAAAACTGGTCATGTGCCGACTTTTCCGCTTGAGCAACGTAGGATGGTGAATTCTGAGTGGTACACCACAATTTGTTTGCCTGAAGTCTTCGGAAAAAATCGAAAAACGAACAAGAGAAGACGAATCCTTGTGCACCATGACAATGCGAGCTCTCACACATCGGCTCAAACCAGCGCCTTTGTGACCGGCCAGAACGTTGAATTGATGGGTCATCCGTCGTACAGCCCTGACTTGGCACCCAATGACTTCTTTTTACCAAGAAAAAAATGCGTGGTCACGATTTTCGTCGCCAAAAGATGCTGTTGAAGCGCTCAAAAACCATGTTTTGTGGGTGTCTAGGGGCACTTTTGGGGTAGTTAAAACGGTGGGAGCATAACTTAAAAAATGAATTTTTTGTAGAGGGAGCCCTCCGTGGGGGTGAAGATAGTGGGAAGTTATATTTGGAAAAAATATTGGGTGGGAAAAATTAATGGGGGTCGGTCTTACATTTTACCCCTCTAGGTGCGACTCCTAGGTAGTTGCAGGGCTTTTTGTGAATATTTTCCCCCACCCCACGACCTTTGACCTCGATGAGCTGTCACTTGCCCCGATCCCACCTCCCCCATTTTTTGGCCCACGCATTTTTTCCAAACCCCACAAAATAAGGGGGTGCGCCATACACAAATCTTACTACTAAGAATCTCGCTACAACACTACCCCACCCCTAGTGTGCATCACAACTTTATTCGTTTTTGTGTCGATTTTCGTTCGAAAGCGTTTTTTTATTTCATTCCTGTTACTCTCAAATATAACCCAACTGCTCGTTAATTACAAAATAATATTTGTAGCACCTGTTTTCTTGTTGGTAATTTAGCACAAGCAGTTTGATGATCAATTGAGGCAATTATCATAATATCTTCGATCGATTAAAGTCTTTTGGTTGCCATCGCTGTTCTTTTATAATAATTTTTTTAAGTTAATCGTTTACATTTTGGTATTTGATTTTTTTTATTTTTCTACAGTCTGGTTTTTGATTTTTTCCCTTTGTACACAGATTACTTTTTTTGAGAAGTTTCCTCTTGTTCCATAAGTAAATAGGGTTATTGATTACCAAAAAAATTAGAGTCATTCCATGTTAATCATGATTGATTTTTCTTTAAAAATATATGATCCGTATTTCTTGGGACAGGGGTCCCATTTGAACTACAGCTGCCCTAGGATCTGGATACTCAAAAGCAATTTAATTTCTTTAGGAGTGCAAATATGTTCTAGTGTTTTTAGATTTCAATACATATAATTCCACCTATTCTGCTAATGCCATACATGGCTGGAATTACGATTCAGACTCTAAGACTTACTGGCTTAAAATTTGTGTACATTTTCTCTTAAAAATCCATAGAGGGAGGAAATAAAAGCCCAATCGGTCGTTACTAACAAAATATAAACACTATAGTTTTTTTTTTTAATTTTTAACTACATAATATTTGATTTATTTGTATTTACAACACTTACAAATTAATACAGAGAAGTAAGACGGAATTAACACAAAACAATAGAACAGTGGAAGGAGATAACATAATCATACACTGAGAAAAAAACAGACTGAGTTAAACAAATCATTTTAAATTCCATACCAGAGGAGTACAAATAAAGAATAAAACTGACATTTAAAGAAACAATTTTTAATTAAGAAGACAAAAGAAATACGGAAAGGACTTTTTACAAACTTAAAATCTAGAGGTAAAAAAAACACATTACAGCTTAGGCTTAACATTATAGAAAAACAACTCCAGTATTTATAATATTGAACAAAATGAACTTAAGTGTGTACTTTCTCTTTTTTGAATATTATCACTAAAATTGACAGACAGTTTTCTTGAACAAACAAAAAACTCGGAATTTTTCTTAGAACTTTGTGTAACAACAACTTCAAAAAATTGTAACGGATTTAATTTGAAAATGTTGTCTGTTGTATTATGCTTATCGTTCTTTTACAACGTGGAAATTATGATTGATGACAATTTAGGGTTTCGTTTGTAATGAGTGATCTGTTTGTTATTTTCTCGGTTTACTAACTTTCTACAAAATATCTACTTTACTTTTTGACAACAGTTTTTTTTAGTTTTTAAAACACCACAGTCATAATTAGGTTATTTTTGTTTTGCTTCAAAAGACAAATATTAATTATTAAAAAACTTTTACAATAAACGAAAAATAAAATAAAAAGGAAATTAGGAAATTATTTTTAAAATACTACAGTAAATAAAACAAAAAAGGTATAATTATTTACAAGCAGCGCAAACTACAAAAGAATAACTAAAAAAATTAAACAAAAGACTATAAATTATCCAAAAATACCGCTCTTTCTTGATTTTTTCTTTTTCTTTGAATTTCGTTAGTAATTTATCCGAATATATTTCACAAAAAATCGATTTGAAACTTCAATAAATAAAATTAAAAAATGATGAAACGTCGTGTTCAAATGTTGCAGCCAAGAATTTTGAAACAACTTCTGCCATTCGAGTTCCTTGTTCTCGGGGAATGGTCGGGTGGAGGAGAAGGGAAGTAGGGCAAAATGAATTAAACTAATTTTGAATTAAAAAAGGATGTTCGTTGTGTGTGTAGGAAAAATTGACTAATTTTGAAATGATTTATGGGTGGAGGGGAGTGGTTTTGTTTGTAACCAGCGTTCAAACGTGCGAGGATGTAGATTGAGGCTATGACTTAAATGAGGGCTGTAATAAGTTTAGCCTTGAAGTTGACGAATTTCTCACTGGTTGCTGCCACACGCTGTAAAACAAAGTGAAGAGAAACACAAAACCGTGAGCATAAGGACATCGATTATATAAGTTGTGTATATACTTACCAGAATCAAATCTTGCACTAAATTGGCCAAACCACGGTTAGCCAAAACAACCATTCTTGTAACGGGACCGGGAATACCTTCCGTGTAGCCATCATTGCCACGTTGGCTTTCGCCTTCGGCATCACTGGACGTGGAACCGCTTACACTGTTGGCTGATTCATCACCAGCTTGTGTTTGTACACTGCCAGAGAAAAGCTAAGGAAATTGATAAAAGAAAGTGATTGAAGTAAAAATATAAATAGCAAAATACGGACAACGACCGAGGAAAGAGAGCGATGGAGGTTAGAGAAAATTAATTCGAAAGAAGAAGTGTGGGAAAAGGAAATGTAAATGTGAGTATTTCCAATAAAATCCCTTGGGAGGGAGGTAAGGAAGAGAACAATGTCGTTACGATTGCTTCCAAATAATTAGTGTTTAAAACTAAGAAATATTGTGAAACCTTTTTACAGCTATTTTGTGTAATTGACGTCCGGATCTGAAACATATCAATTGGCGTCTCGCACTTGTAGAATAACCTTTCAATTGTGTGAGTGATATAAATTAAATTAAAAAATCAGAATTGTATTGCGGTTTCCATTTCACCTGTGTGATGATGTGAAGAAGTTTTTGCACGAAATGATTTCTATATGCCAATAAAAAAATCGTGAAAACAAATAGTAATGTTAGTAGCGAAAAAAATTGTTATCAATAGCATTAAGTCAAATGTTATACCGACTAACAGTTTAAATGAAAATAGTTGTTGATAATCTTGATTTTTATAAATATAATCTTGATTTTTTAATATATATAAATATATAGAGGGTGATCTAGAGGTGTTTTTCCAGAACAAAAAAAAATAAAAATTCAAATCAAGTGTAGAATCTTTATTGGTAATTTGTAAGGACATTTTATGGCATTTATTTTTTGTTTATAATTTCCTTCAAATGTTGGCCGTCACTACGCCACAGGGTTTCTATTCTGAGGGTCTAATTTTGGATGACTCATTCGAGCATTTCGACCGGTATGGCTTTAATGACACGCGTAATGCTGGCTTCCAAAACCTGAATCATAGCTGGTTTGTCAGCATAGACTTTGGACTTTACGCAACCCCAAAGAAAAAAATCTAAAGGCGTGATATCACTCGATCTAGGCGGCCAATTCACCTGTCTAAAACGTGAAATTAGCTGCTTTTCGAAATGACCTCTCAATACATTGTTTGAGCAGCTGTATGGCAAGTGGCACCGTCCTGTTGAAACCAAGTGTCGTCTAGATTACGGGCGTCAATTTTAGGTAGCATAAAGATCAATATCATGGCGCGATAGCGATCACCATTCACGGCCATCGTCATTTTTGAAAAAATATGCATCGATGATTCCACCAGCTTATAAACCGCACCAAACCGTGGTTATCTTTGGGTATAATGGCACCTCTTGAGCCTCTACTTGTTGCTCTTTAGCCCAAATGCGGCAATTTTGTTTATTGACTTTGCCGTTGAGCCAGAAATGGGCCTCCTCACTGAACAACATTTTAGTCGAAAACAGCGGATCTTTCCGTTTCTCACCGAACGCTCATTTCCATAATACAGTGGCCAACATTTGAAAGTAATAATTTTCAAAAAATAAATGCCATAAAATGTCCTTTCAAATTACCAATAAAGATTCTACACTTGATTTAAATTTTTTTTTATTTTTTTTTGTTCTGAAAAAATACCTCTAGATGGATCACCCTATACATATATATATATATTATTGCTTCTGATCCGCTGGCAGTACAAAAAAATGGCATTCACCATAAAGAGTTGGTATCAAATAGGGCATAATTTTGAGGCTTTTACAATACATTTGGAGCCAGCAAAAAATAGCCTTGTTAAACAAAAACCGTGGGCCCGTTTTTTTCGTTTTCAAAAAGAATTTTTGATAAATACAATCCTCATATGTTCCTGTAGGGGTACGAATATGAATTAGTGTTCGGAAATGCAATAAAATGTATATAGTATAATGTTTGAAAAAGACTTGATCAAGAATGAAACTGAAAAAACGAGAGATTAAATATAACCACGCACTGTTATTTAGTCGTTATTATTTATGTAGAGAAAAAATTTGCTACTTTCGTGTTTAAATTTTTTTTAAATGTATCAAATAAAAAACGACATATGTTTACGCTTTCGATAAAAGAATTATGAAAAGGCTACTTACTTAAGTTATTATTAAACTCCTTTACTCTTGTCGTACAATCTTCAAAAGTCACGCTGATAGGATTTGAGTGCATTTTGTGCAAAAGTTTTTAAACCTGTTTACAAAAAACAATTCACAAATTCGTTTGTCTAACGAATTTGCCATGTTTCTGTTATATTATGTTAACCATTTCATGCTTATTATACATATTTCATGTTGTGTTTGGCTGCAGCCACTGAATTTTTATTTTTATGTATTTAAATAGGCCTTTTTGCCTTGATTTGCTGTTCGTATTATAAAAAAAAATTCTTAAACTGTCAATTGTATTACAATTCGTTCAATAGTCTTTACGAAAAAAATATTGGCATCTGGCAAAAAGTGGATAGCGTCACAGAAACCGCTGTCAACAAATTCGTTAAAAAATCCGCTAAGGTGATATCTTCAAAACGATATATAAAGCTTATTTTTATTTAACTAAAGTGTTTCGAATATACGATTTAAAAACCTTTAAAAAAGTGTTAAATATAAAAAAATCCCCTCAGCAGGGTTTAAAGTGCATTTTTTACATGCTGAATAAAACGAATTAATATTTTTACCACTTTCCTAACAAAGTTTAAATCAAGAACAGAGTTTATGAAAACTTTTTGAAATTTCGCTAAATTAATTTGCGGTTTTTGCTAAAGTATTAGTAAGAGTTCTGTAGCACAATTTGTGCAAAAAAGAAGTCACTTTTGGTGAAATCTGATCGTTGCGACTGAGAAGCGACAACAAGTACTTATAGTTTCCCTGTTCTAGGGACTTATTTATCCTTATGCCACCGAACAAAGTACGACCGAATATCAATTGTGTAAAGTATATTTTGGCCTGAAAAGGGTATATTTGTGTGCATGGTTCAATTTAATCTCTCGGTGCGATGAATTGTGTTTACTGATATGAAAAGATAGAGCAGAAGGTTTGAGATATGGATAGATAGGTAGATAGATATATAGATAGATGGAATTTGATTTATACCAGTGTCCGACACACAACCATGTCATTGTCGCTTAACTAATCCTTATCTGACTGACAAACGAGTTAGTGCGCTCGTTTTCATTTGTACAATAATGAGAGTTACTCGGAAAAACGACTAGAAAAACTACTAGTTTTTGACTGTCTCAATAGTTACTTTTAACCTTTTTAAACCGGCAAAGCTAGTAGTTTTGGTGCTTGTTTTGTTTATATAAATTTTTTATAGGAAAACGTCCTGTAAAATTACAAATATTCTTTCTCGGTTTCCCTTAAAAAGTTAGAGTTGCCAGCGTCCTGGAAAACTTATATGGGCGCTCGGTTTGCCTTTATTTCGCAGAACTTTATGTTCGTCAGTCTGTAAGGACGCAAATTAACATTTTTACAGCTAGTTCGTTTAAATCCTTTTAAAAAAATTATTGGCAACTCCAATTGATTGTATACTCTGTCACAACAGATGTCCAGTTGTGCTGGCATATGGGGCAATCCCACGAGAGCCGGTTCTATGGACCGGATTGACCCGAAGAGCAACTCTTTGGCCAAGGGCTGGCACCCCGGCACATGGTTGCCGCTACAACAACAACAGTAGTTCTGTTAGCCAATAAGGCTTTTACTTGCAATTTAGATTGGAAAATGATCTCTCGTTTTCAATTGATCGTTACGATTCATTGTTCCATTTGGTAAGTTCACACTAAGCCTTAATCCTCAATGTTGGTCTTATCGAAAGGACAGAGTAGTACGTATGCATCAAAAATCAGAAAGGTAAAGTAGGTATTTTCATTTTGTACTCCGCTCTTTAAAAATTTACTTTTTCGGTCAAGTTTGTACCAAAACCAAAAAAAAGATGATTAATTTTCCAAATCAATTTTACTGAAACAGAAAACGTAAAACATTTAAAATTAAAATCGGTTAGGGCCGACTATGACATATCCTACGCCGCTCTGTTATTCAGGACATTCCCGCATCTGTGTGGAGCTTAAGCAAGGTGGGACTTTTATACTTCTGGAACGGCAGGGACATATTTCTCTGGAGCTATGGTAAAACATATACCAATTTGTTCTAATATCACCGGGAATAGTTATAAATTGCACTTAATGCATTATGCTTTATTTGGCCTAGATCGAATTTAAAATGTTTTCTGTATAGTGGCATGACTCCAAATTGGAAAGGCCATTTGTATCGGAGCTATATTAAAAGATAGTCCAATATGGTCTAGCATTGGTAGGAATAACGCAAAACGCTCTATGTTTAATTGGAAACAATCAGATTGAATATGAGGATAAACCTTCGTATTATCACACAACTGATATGGACCAATTTTAACAGGGTTCCTTCTTGGCCCACACCTGCACAATCAAAAACGGTTCATAATTGCGACATGTACTTTTTTTAACAACGATGGATAAGCAGACGGACGGACAATCGATCGGAATACTAAACATGGAGTCTATATCCATGTAAAAAAATTTTCGCTGAGAAAAAGATTGAGCATAACAGCATTGTGTGGACGGTCTTAAACTAACAATAAATCGCCGTTGATTGGTTGTGTTCGGACCTTTAATATAACAGATACAGATAAATCCTACCATTTCAGTCAACTACAACAATATACTTACTCTGACAACATCGAATAAGAAGTTACCGGATCCAGCACCGCCGGCACCTCCAGCACCACCAGCTCCGCCGGCACCACTTGAACCCGAACTGGCACCGCCAGCCAAACCGGCACCGCCGAATTGCAAGAACCTTTTGAAAATATTGCTATACATGAAATATCGCACGAAAGCAACAACAACAAAAATGGAAGAGAAACGAAACGTGTTGTGTTACCCAATAAAAAAGAATTTGGAAAAGTGTCAGGGTTACAATTAAAAACCAATTCGTTGTATCCTATGGTGTATCATAAAAATAAAACTTTCCCGGGGGCGAAACCCTCACTTATAGTACATCTATCTTAAAGTCCCATCGTACTTACCTCTTATTTCTATCATCCAAATCGGCTGTATCCTCATTTGAGTCCAATGTCAATTCATCGATAGCGGGTGACTTGGATTCGTTCAATTGCAGCTCGTTGCTAATGGACTTTGCTGGTCTATCGTTGCTGTTCAGCTCGTTGTTGAAACTTAATTGAATGGTCTCCTCGACTCTGGGCGAGGGTATGGGCAATTGAATGGGCTGCAGTTGTTGGTCGCCATTCTGGTGAACAGCGGCAGCCGCAGCTTCGGCTTCTTTAACTTGTCTGGCAACGCGAATAGTTTCTTCCAATTGTTTGTTAATGGCCGATAAGTCAATTTGTGTGTCAGTGGCACCATTCTTTTAAAAGTGAAAGGCAAACAAACGCGAAACGACGTGCGGGGAAATGGGCAGGCAGGCGTAAGACCAAATATTTGGGATTGGGTGGGTGCAACAAGAGAACATCATCATGCAACGTTGGTGGTTTGAGGGGGAGAGTAGTTGTTGTGGTTTTGCAATTGTTTCAAAATTCATTTTAAATAAAACGTTTTTTTTAATTGTATACAATAAGTGTTGCCATAAAGGTTAAACCATGGTTGCCAAGTTGTTGTTTGTGGAAATTGTTGTTGTGATGGTTGTGATTGTTGGTTGACATAAGAAAAATGATGCCATATTGTTTGATTGGGATTTACGGTTATAGTTGTGGATTTTTTAAATTTACGTGCATTTTTTTTGATTGGGTTTAGTAAAACAGGAGTAGAGGAGACAGAGAGAGAGAGAGAGGTAGATGGATAGAGATACAGAGTGAGAGTGGTGATAGTAGGGATAGTAGGACAGCAGAGGTAGTAAAAGTTGGATAGGACAGGATAGGTAATGATAATGATTGATACACCAAACAAATCATGCAGGAGGGGTGGTAGGTGCATTTTAATGTTACCGTGTAAAAGTTGTTTTGGTTGTGGCAAAATTTCGTATTTTCACCAGAATTATTTGAGTATTACGGTGTTGTTGTGTTGGTTAGTTTTACCACAATTTAAATATATTATTATTTTTTTAATGATTACACGTGCATAATGATGTATTTTGTATACATTTTTGTTGTTTGATGGGTTCATTTTTTATACAAATAAAGAGATAGAGTTATTTTCACAAGTCGATTTAAATTTTTTTTTGTTTGTTTTGGAATGTAGTATGCGCATGAAAATAGATATAAAAAGAGAAAAAAGAAAAACAAAAAGCATGAGAAATCATGGTCAATCATAAGGTTCGGTTGTGGTAAAACAAACAAATTTTCCTAAGACTAAAGCCTATTATTGCATGAGAAATGTAAATCGTAGGAAACATACAGATAATAAACTAGACATACTCATGTTTGAGAATAAAAATACTTATTAAAATAACTTCTAATTGCTAATATAAAATAGAAAGAAATCCCTAAAACGAACTTACAGAGAAAAAGTCGCTTAAATGATGAAAAATACCGCTAAAGTAGCTGAAGTTAGTGTTAGATTACGAAAATGGTGGAAAAAGGAAACTAATGGAAAATGACTGCTGACATAGTTAGAATTTCAACATTTTGTTTTTGTTATATTTAGTTAATATAAAGTTGTTGTTTATTTTGTTGTTGTTTCTGCCAATTTCAGGTGTAATTTTTTTCTTTTGATTTGAGAAAGAGTGAAGAGAAATTCTGTTGGAAAGAATTTAAATAAAATAGAGAGAAAGAAAAAACATATTCATTAAAACCAATTATTCTGTATTTATGTAGAAAAAATGGTCAATGACAAATGCCAATGCCTTTAAGCATTTCCAACATTTGTCGCATTTTTTCAAGCATTTAAAAATTTCGCGTTGTTGTAGCAAAGGTTTCGATCGTTCGTTTCTGTTTCCAACTCACATTTTGTCGATGTCGGCGAAGATGTGGTAGTCGATGACGATCCGCTGACTTCGTTATCATCATCTTCCGGCTCAAATGTTTCCAATTCCACTTGAACGCGTGTGGCACCACTGGACGTGGATGAACTGTCATCGTCATCATCGAAGTCAGCATCGAAACTGGCGCGAGCACGATTGGCGGAATTACCTTGGACAGCGGTACGCAGGATTGTGGGGGCCAATGCACGTAACAATTTTGAAACGATCATGTTGGCCTGTGCATCAACTTGCTACAACAACAGTCGATTTAGATTGTGTGTAGGAGGGGAAAAGAATTTTAGTGTTTTGTGTTCTGCGTGTGTGTAGTTTTGATTTTGCAGGGAAATTTGAAATGATAATGCCAAGTGACTGATAGTTGTCAGATGTGTTTGGATGTTTTGTTTATCAAACAAAATATTATGATAATGCCAATGACTGGAACTTTAAATATTACTCGCGCTCGATTTAGCTTACTATGGCAGTTAGACAAGACAACAAGTAAACTGTTTGTGACTCGCTTAATTATTAAGCCTGGTGTTGCCACCTATTTCGTAACTGTCTACCAAGAAGTAAACCAATCAAACACACAGCAGTTTGGTGCCCGAAATTGTTATAAAAATTTCAATGAAAGTCTTGTGTTATTTAGAATTTCTTTGATGATGCCAATAGATACTTATTAGCTGCCAAATTATATAATCTCATAAATGATTTTAATTATGCAACATGTATAATGACAATGAAGAGAGCTCCCAGGTTTTTCAATGTAGCTTAATCAGCTTTTAAAAATAATTGTAAATATGAACTTTGTTCCTGAAATCAATTCTTGTAAAATAGATAGGTTACTTGAGTTATACCTAAGCATCATTAGATTGAAAATCCTCAAAAATATTGGGCAATATCTTACGTCCTTCCTAAACAGAGTTGTTGTATAGATATTTTGTAGAAATGTTTAAGCCCGTCACCTTGTTTATATTCCTATGGAAATACTGTTTCCAATTTCAAATCCCGAATTTCTGCTTACGCTTGGTGTTGCAATTGAAATTAAAATGACTTATTCTAAATATCTTCTGATAAAACTTAACGTTTAGTGTTTGAAATTTTCAGGTTAAGCATGCTTTAGTAAAAGCGTTAATAAAAGGTTGTAGACGACCAGGAGGTCCTAATATTAAATTTAATTTAAACATTTTATGTAATAATGAAATGAAGAACTATTTTTATTAAACATTTTTATGCTGTTTGACTTTGACAACGGGTGGTGATTTTGATGCAATCAATTAAAATTTATATTGGTTTTTAATGTGTTAAAATATTAAAATAAATTTAAAAAAGATGTACCTCAAAATGTTCCATGTTATAATGATATTTATATTCGATATGCTTTTAAAAGTATTCTTGCAAGGAGTTGCAAGTAGAATAAAATCTTTCAAAAATGAGTTGTATAATATACAAAAGTTTTACGATTACGTTTGCATTAAAAATTTGATTCCAATTTACACTCTATTAGGTTGATTTAATTTCGGAAATACTCTAGAAGCTGCCAAAATGACAGTAGTTACCGAGATTATAATTTTAATGTATTGTTTTTTTTTTTTTATTTTAAATCCAATGAGAATTTGAATGAAATCACATATGATTTTAAACGTTAGATATGAGTTTTGAATGGAGACTTTTATGATTGAAAAACTTTATAACATGAATACATGGATGGTATTGTAATATGGTACGGATTCTTAATCGTTTTAGGTTCAAAATCACTAAATAAGTTCGAATTTCAAACATCATTCACCGGAATATTTTTGGCAATTTCTATGGGTGTTGACAAATAAATGTGAATTTCATTCGTATAATTAAATAAGGCTTTGTTAACATTATAGATTATAATAATACTTATCCCAGTAAATTTTTAAAGTTGGTAGTGTAGTTCTAAAATGTTTTCAGACACAATTACTAGATATATAAGCTGGGTTAATTTTCTAATGTTAATATAGTCTAAAGGCTCGGGCACACTGAAGCTGTTTTTCTTTATGCTGAGCTTTTCTTCATTTCCGGTTGTCTAAAAACCATTAAATCATGTTTTTGCAGTATCTGCATAGAAAAGCCCTGTCACATATTGATTGTGAGTTTTTTTACGCTGCGTATTTTTTAACTTTCGGAAGTCTAAAAAACATAGAAATATGTGTTTAAAACATACAACCAATGTATGGCAGGGCTTTTATATTGTGGCACTGCAGCATAATAAACTTGTTGTACATTTGCAACACATATTTCATTGGTTTTTAGACTACAGGAAATAGAAGAATGCGCAGCGTAAGAAAAGAAGCTTCAGTGTGTCTGATCCTTTCAATTCATTTGACTGAGCTATATGGATAATTTCATTAGAAATTATCGTTCTATTGTATTTTAAATAGTAACAGATATACAAGGTGGCGCAAAAGTTACTTCCATTTTGTTAAAAAATTAATTCTGTTTTCACGAAAAGTTTTTTTAAAGTAAAAAAAACGTAATAATTTCTAATGTTAACATAGCTCTATGTGGTATTAATCCAGCAGGAATATACCATTTGCGTTAGCAGACTTTTGCTATTGTGATCGTTTTGTAGCAAAAAAATGACAAATATTTACACAGCACAACACTCTGGTTTACTAGATATAATCAACTCTGTTTTAAGACTATATTGCCGAATATTTCTAACCACCTGGTATCCCTATGTATACACCTAAAAAAGCATCTGGTAAACGCGAGACAATTCGATTTTTCATTTTTAAATTTTTTTAATGAAACTCTCATGCCTTTTGTAAAAAAAATGTAAAACACGTAATTGTTAAAATGATTTTGTTGATTTGGCGAATGAAACTAGGCCACACTACAAAGAAATTACAAATAAATATACAATGAAATTGAAATGTAAAACGAATTACAAGTGCCGAACATGTAAAATTTTTCGATCTACCATCGAAAAATGTCTACAAACAAAATAAATAAAAACCTACAGACGATGCGTATGTGAATGCATTTTTACAAAACAATAAAACGCTGTAAAGTCTAGAAAACAATGACGACTGAGCGACGTTTTTAGTGTTTTAGTTTCGATGTAATACTACAGTTTTTGTAACTACAGAGTTGTTTTTTTATGTAGTAGTTCAACGGTTTTGGCGAATTTCGGTGTAGTGATTTGACTACAGCTGATGCTAGTACTGAGTTGTTTTGATGTATACCGATGTAGGCGATTTTTTTTGCGATGAGAGACTACGCTTAATTACTGTTGACTGGTAATAGTTTTGTAATTTTAGGTGTTGTCGAATCGGGCGTTAATGTTGAAGTTGTTGTTCCTGTAATGGTTGTGGTTGTCGGCGATGATGAGGAGGAGAAATTATCTCTGGTGGCAACAAAATAATTGGTAGTATTTAATAAACGATTCAAATTATCAATAATAGCCATCAATTGTGATTCATCCACAGTTCTTACCAACGAACTAGAATTAAGGTCATTTTGTAAAGAAACTGCCAATGAATCAGCAGCTGATGTGTTGGGGACAGCATAAAGGGGATTTGTTAAGATTAAATCGGATATCTGGGGATTACGGTTAGAGGATTCTTGAGGTTCGTCAGATGGGGGGATTGTAGTTGTGGGGAAAGTGCTGGATACCGGAGTAGTGGTTGGGGCGGGATTTTCTCTAGTTGTTCTTTGGGGTACAACATAAATTGGACTTGAAGGTGTGGTGGTGGTGGTGGAAGTAGTAGTAGTGGCAGTGGTGGTAGTAGGTGTATCAGTGGTAGTAGTAGAAGTTGGACTAATAGTTGTCGCTGTCGTGGTAGTAGGACTTGTTGAGGCTGGGGAGGAACGAGTCTCAAACGTTGTCGAACTCACATTGGATATTTCAGAACTCTCTGGTGGGAAAGTTGGCAAATCTATTTGGACCCGGGCATCGTCACCACTTACACCACTATTATTGCTATTAGCTTCTGTAGTTGACTTCTTATCATTGTCGATGGAATTATCGACACCCACGTCCTCATCATCTTCGTCATCATCGAAGTCGGCGTCTAAACTCGTTCGTGGTGTCGTGCTACGATTGCCCAAGACAGAACGTAAAACATCTGGACCTGCAACTCGTATTACCTGGGCGATGATACGATTAACTATACCATCTATTGTCTATAAAAATAATCGATTTATGGGGAAGAAAGCGATTTGTTTTTATTGTTTCAACCAACAAAGTTGCATAGAATAGTCGAAGTTTGGTGACAGTGTTCAAGATGATATGGCCAATTGTTTGATTCGATTAATTGATTTCTCTGTTGAATGACATTTTTTTTGTTTGTGAGTGTAAAAAATGGTTGCCAGATTTCTTTTTTTTTCTTCGTTTTTGGTATGCTTTATCGTTTGTTTTACTTTTACAATAGTTGAGAAGAAACTTAAAGCCCATTTTGCATGCTGGGAGATTGTGTTATCTATTCAGACTGATTTGTTTGATACCTTAAAACCCAAATCAGATGTGCTCTGTTCTAGGGTGTTTGCCAGATTTTTGTTATACTTTGTTTTGTTCTTGGCAATTTTTGGTTTGTTGTTTTTTTTTGTATAGTTCACTTTTGCTGTTAGTAACTAGGTGCTTATTTATGTAATCAAATTGCAGGTGTTTGTGAGTGAGTTACAATATTTTTTTTCAGTGTAGGAATGACAATGAAATGGTAGGTAGTTTAACCAATTTATTGCAAATAGTGTTGCAAATTAATTTATTATACTGGTCTTATGTTGATTTTTTACAAGATAAGAACGCATTATAAAAGTGCTGCCAATTGAAAAATTCTGTACATGAAATTCAGTGATGCCAAAATTATGCTGTTTTTTCTTTCCAAGATATCATGTCTTTCAATTTTGATTTGTAGGCCTAATTTTTTCATTTTTAAAAGAGTGATGCCAATCGTGTGTTATGCCAATTTATTTCATTATCGCTTTTCCATGTTTGATTCGCATTTCGTTACTTATCTCCTCCTCTTTGTTTGATGCTGCTCGTTCTTAGAGATTCAAATTCTTGATCGGGCTCAAATTCTGATGATATGGTGGTATTATTCACCAGTACATCATCGATAATATCGTCATCAGTTACTGGCCTACGTGGACCAGAAAGTACTGGATTCAAAGCGGTGCCCAATATGCTGGGCCCAACTTGCATTAATAATTTGTTAACGTAACGATTTATTTCCTGGTCAATTAGCTGACAATAATAAGCGTAGAATCGCAATTCAATATTCTTGATAACATATTCAATATAAACATTCTATGTATATGAACATAGAGGTAAGGTACTCATTAAAATGTATCAGACAACTTCAGTCGGCTGTTCTCAAGTTTGAAACGTTTTTAAGTAAATACGTTTCACACCCTAATTTCAATTAATTTATACATATTCAGATATAATACTTTAGTTTATTCTTTTTTATTTTTGTACCTAAACGTTTGGTGCTGTGCATTTAATTGATCGAATTAATACAAATGCAAGTATGTCTCTAGGTTTATGATTAGAGTGTGCTTTATCTATTGCTACTGAATGAGTTATAAAAAATGTATGTTTGCATATGAAGTGAAGTTTCACTTACCTGTGTTAGCTCAGGGAACAGATCACGTAATAAACCGATTGTTCTCTTATTGCGTTCTGCCATCATTTGTTCCTGGCCGTGGGCACCGAGTGTCAAAACATCCAATTCCTAGAAAGAGGAGAGAAATAACACCAAACAAATTAGTTAATGTGAACAGAAAAAATAAGCTATGTAAATTCGTTAACTTTATATATAAACATTTTATTATTTTATTCATAAGAGAATATAATTGTTATGTGTGGTTTTCTACAAAAATATTTCGAAAAACAAAAACAAAACCCTTCGGAGCACTCGTAGTGTACTGAATATAAAAACAATAATACGAATTTGACTTGCACTGCTGAATATACACGTGCACTGAACCTACACACGTGTACAGTTATTGTTTATCCTATACGTACATACTTGTATGTATGTCTAGTGGGTGATGGAAATAATTTTTGAAAATTTTAAAACAACTTTACTTGGCTTCAGAATCATTTTAACATCAAAAAATGCTGAAAACGTCCAAGAGGAGGTTACACAGAAAAAAATTAATATTGATTATAAAAATTGTATATTCAATAACTATGATCAGTGGCTATTCAATTAAGAGCATACAGCTAAGCATGTATATTAAACGAGAATTGCTGGCATTATAGTTTTCCACCGAACAAACAACACAATTAAATATCTTTGCCTAGGCTTTCTTGTCAATCTTACATTTAAAAAGAGAGAAATTGCACATTCAAATCCCTTCTTTACGTAAGAATTAAAATTTTTGAGCAACATCAAAAATGAAACGCCTTTTTGAAAAATTATTTATTTTTAAAATGTTGAATTGCGTGCTATTTTCTGATTCTTTGAATCTGTTACAATTTTCAGCAACACAGCATGACTTAACAAACTTTTAAGTGGAAATTTTAAGCTTGTTGTTTTTCTGGGCATTAAAAATAATTTCTAAGCAAAACAATTTTGAAGCAATACAAGATGGAGTATACAGTTAACTAAAGAAATCCAGTCACTGTTGTTTTAATACTCATCTCAATGCAGCTTCAGCAAATAATTTTGTGCGTTTTAACTGGGTCTAACGGTAGAGCCCAACAGTGATAAAATGATTTACGGCAGCGTACTGAGGTCGATTTTTAAAAATGATTTGAAGCGCACTTTTAAAAAGCAAATATTTTCATATAATCATTTTTATTTAAACATGTCTTTAAAAAATGTATTTTTCGCCTAAACATGTTAGATAAATTGTTTTAATTATGATAGTGGGTTGTTATTTGTAAAAGACAAAAATCAATTTAAAAATTTCGATGTCAACCACTGAGAACTTCAAAAATTTCGGAATTGTATCCGCAGCACGATGCTAAGCATGAATCATAATATGTGGGATGCCTCATATGAATTCAACTTAAATTTAACAGATGTTTCATGTTTGCCGTGATCCTTCTGGCTCTTAAAAAGTGATGCCAAATTGTAGTTAACTTAACCCTTTCAACCAATCATCACAATGGAAAAAATAGTTTACATTTAACTTTATTATGTTTTACCTTATGTTTAGTGGAAATAAGTGTTTATGAGAAAAAGTGAAAGTACTTTTTGGGGGTTATTTCAAAATAAATACTTGTACGTGACTGTAATTGTTGTTTCGGTTTTTTTTTGTCTTATTTAGGACGGAAACCTTAAATCACCTTAAATGTGAAATGAAATTATGTAATTTTAAGTTAACTTGAAACATTTAGCAACATTTTTTGGCTCCCTTGCGTTTTTTTCTTTCTTTCGGTTGGATGCTGTTCGCATGTGTACATGTGCGGCTTGTATCTTTAACGTTATATAAACACACTTGAACGTTTTTTCCCTTCTTGCCTTTACACATTTAACACCTTCGTACGTCACATGATTTTTGCATAATTTATTATTATATGACTTGTGGATAACAATAAAAAAATAATTGATTTTTATTGTTTTGAGACAAATTGAACGTGACATTGACTGGGAATTGTCAAAGTTTCTGAAATTACTTTTTTTATACTCGTACTGTTTTTTTTCTGGAAAAGGATTTAAAGTTATGATAAATGATGCTTGCTTCTTCTTTTTGTAAAGAAAACTTTGTGTCTTGAAGATTTATTTTCTTTCCGACGAGATTATTGCTTTCAACGTTAGTTTACATTCAACACATTTGCCCCCCATTGTTATCTCCAATTAACACTTCATCTAAATGTTAACATAATGCATAGGGAGACCGTATAGAGTGTGAGCGAACAACATCACAAAATCTAACTGCACTATCTTGATCACGGTATGCTATGAAAGCGTGTTGGCACAGTAGCACGCGTCATCTGTCACGAAACCCACCCCACATTCTAATGACAATGGAGCGAAGAGACGCAATGATTGGCAACATTGATTTTGTTGAGAGTGTCTTAACAACTCTGCTCAACAATTAGTGTTGACAACTTGGTTTACAACAGCAGTACGTAAGTTTGCATGCAACACATTTGCCCCCCATTTGTATCTCCAATTAACACTTTATCTAAACATTAATCATAATATAGTGAGAACGTATAAATAGTGAGCGAACAATAGCACAAAATCTTACCGCACTATCATTAATTGATCATGTTAGAATATGAAAGCGTGCTGGCATAGTAGCACTCGTCATCTGTGACGAAACTCACCCCACATTCTAATGACAGTTGAGCGAAGAGACGAAATAATTGGCAACACTGATTTTGTTGAAGGAGTGTTAACGACTACGCTCAACAATTAGTGTTGACAACTTATTTTACAACAGCTGTACACAACATTTTGTGATCTTGACATGACTTGTACTGGATCACATTGGTAATTGTTGGTGTGATTTTGGTGTAATTTTCTTCATCAACATTTGGTTGTATACTCTAGTAAATTTAAGCTTGAGAAGAAAAGGTGCAAAATTAAATGTAATTGTTGCCAACTTCATGCTAAAACTTAAAAACCCGGAAGGAAATGGTTTGGGCAACAAATTAACGTTAACTTATGTTTGAAGTTTTAATGACTTTGTGCAATGCTTTTCTTTTTTGTGTGTGTGCATCATTTGTTTTCTCCTCGAAATACTGAGGAGGAAACAAATGAACCCCGCAAATAAAAGCCAGAAATAAATGACAAAGGAAAGTAACTCGAAAATTTAAAGACAGACAAATTGTCAACATAGTTAAAATTGGGAGATACATAACAATGACAGTTTGAATTCGTATTGTTTTGAAAAATGTCAATGCCAATAGAAGTCTTGTAAAATATGATTGGAACTAAAAAACTGGTTAATTTTGTCACTCAATTTGTAGATAATTAAAACTTGGCAGTAATTTTGGCTTATACTTTCTAAAGAACGAGGGGCAATATCGTAGTAAAGACAGCTCGTCGTTGCTTTGCTTACATAACACAAAAATAAGAAAATCGTTGAAATTTACCGTTTTATAAAACGCAGTGAGTGATTAAAACGCAAAAGCAGACAGTTACTATAAAACGCAGTGAGTGATTAAAACGCAAACGCAGACAGTTACTCACAGTAAACGCCTACGTCACTGAGTTCAATTATTTTAATTTGCCGAGTTGCCCATACTTTTTTTTTTGTTTTTTTTTAAATCAGTTAAAATGTGATATTTTTATACACGAGTATATTTATGCTTTTATTGTGTAAGAATTGTTCATATGAAATAATGGATAGCATTTTGATTCTTTTTTCTTCTTTAAAAATTATGGCTGTATACTATTTTCGAAAAGAACCTCAAATCTCCCTCACCAGCTACAACAGAGTTTGACCTCGTTGGGCTTATGTGGAAAGTTCCTCTGTTGCCATTTGCGCAAACAACAATATAGACAATCCAACGGAAATATCAAATTCGAATCATTATTCTCATTGACAATTGGGACAAAAGTTTGTTTTTTATGTTGGAATTTACAATTCAAATTCCATAACAATTAGTTCTTAATCACACTGATATCACCTATGAAACAATTAAAATAATTGGATACGGTTTGCACCACCTCAAAAGTGCATTTAATTATACGAGCAATCATAAACGCCAATAAAGAGAAACAATGCTAACAATTTCAAACACACTTTCTGGGGGCCAATAATTTCAGCGAATGTTCATTTACCGTGCTGATGAAAATAACCTTAACGTTTAAATGTTTACCAATCAATTAATAATATTAAATTAAAACAAAACTGAACGGAGCCGCAAAGCCGAGACTTTATTAAAATGTACGACCTTAACCGACATTAAGAACGTGCAAAAACGTACGAACGGGTACTTTGAAACGAACTTAAAATTATACGCAAACTGTGATATCGATGTTTGAATTCGAAAACGACAACTAAATCGAAATGGCGTTTTTTGAGCAAAGGTTTAAGTACGAATAAGCGAAACCGGACAAGGGAGAGACTTGTAGACATACAGCGTGTAAAAAATATAATTTAGTTATTAACATAAATTCATTGAATTGTTTTAAACAACTGAGATTGTGTTTTGGCTTAATTCGGTTTAAAGCGATCTAGCAATTATTTAGTTAATAGCTCTAAACTACTACAATGTTTTGGTTTGAGTTGTTTTTCTTCATGAAACGTTTAAAATTTTTTTTTAAACGTGTATATTTTTTTCGATTTAGAGTTTCATGTGTAAATATTTCATGATTTATGTTCGCTTATGTCGTTGCCATTTCAAAACAGCCTTTAAATGTTGGCGGGCAATCAGTTTGGATGGATAAAAAATATTTAAACATTTGTTTATGGCTGATTGTTTTTTTTTTGGTTTTACTTTTATGTCAGCCAATGATGATGGATGTGTTCGATTGTTCGTTAATTATACATAAATTTGAAAGTAAAGATGTTTAGTTTGGCAAAAATATATATTTAAATTGTTAAAAAAATTGTAGGCAATATTTACAGAGGCTGCAGCTAGTGTTACTGTTATTTTTTGCAGAGCCTACAAAATTGTTGAACATTTGAACAAAAGACATTTTTTAAAACTAGATTATAATATTCAGCATACAGACTGTCGTTTTTTCCACAGACAGTTAGGCTAAGTCTGATCAAATTCAACAAAACAAAACGATTTTTAGAGAAATTCCAAAATATATAGGTTAAATTTTGTTTTCAGGGTTTTTATATATTGAAAATTAAATATAACAATTTTTGATTGTCTTTTACTAACGTGTATTTTTTTGTTGTATTTTTAGTATCGACTTCAACTTTGTAGAACTCTGTGAACTACAACGATTGCGCTGTTAGAAAATTAACGAACTTGCGCTGGTACTAAAAATCTTCGAGGATGAGCAAAATCAGACGACAGTAGTGCCGGTGAAGAAAATTGGTATATTCTACTAAAAGTCCCACGCACAAGATCGAAGCGTGTGTAATTCTAGTCTTATGGCAGCTAAAGACCAGGTAAAATTGTGAATAGCCCAACATAAGTAATATATTCTGGACTGTTTTAGCATATCGCACCTGCTCCAGAAAAAGGTACTAACTCAAAAATTTCAAATGTTCAGTGAAGATAAAAAACTGTAGCTTTTATAGTTGTATTACTCCAAAACACAATAGAAGATTTATAGTGAGGTGAAAGAATACCTCTGTATGTTGTAATCTTGCAGAACATTAAAAATTTGGAAAGTTTATATCCTAATAGCTCAACAAAATGTTAATGGATATAGAGTCAAAACTCAAATTATATATTCATCTTGGTAGAGGAGTTACGGATTTGGTAAGTTGTTGAAATATTTTAGTTTTCACTGATAAAACACATTTTTTTGCAGTGAATCATTGAAGACGCACATGTGCTGGTCTGCAATATTTTTATATAGTAAACGGAAAATATTTGCAGTAGGAATTAAAGGCCCGTTTGCAATCTGTCCAACTTTATTTTTTGAATGTGATTATCCATCCCCCTTGTACCACAGATGTTTTGCCAGTGGCTTCAAGAACTGTCTGAAATTATTTATTTTCTGTTAAATTGTAAGCCATTAATTCCATGAAAGATCGTAGATACGACATCTTTAGCCGAGAAGCTGGAGTAAAGGACAACCGGCATTTTTGGTGCAGCAGTCAACCAATTTATTTGGCGAAATTCCTACATGAATGGACACCATATAAAGGTAATTTCTGATTTATCTGAATGTTGTGTTTTTGCGTCCGGTACTGGAGGTATTTTAGTGAAGAAATTTTATTAGTGTAGGTAGAACAACCATTAAAGTCCATGATTATCAATGCATTAGTGGTTTAAATGCCAAAGCTTTCGATTTTTAGTTCATATATATTGCGATTTTAAAAATTAAAATTAAACAAATCAGTTATAAGACAACAAGATATTGTCACGTTTTTAATGGGTACGACTTATGATCACAGGACTTTGAAGCGGCGGTGTTATAAAAAACCCACTGATTATTTTTAATACGTTTAAGTATATGGAAGTCCACAGGACTTTGAAGCGGCGCAACATTTTCTCTCTCTTTCAGATAAAATAAAAAAACCCACTGATTATTTTTAATACGTTTGCGTATATGGAAGTCCAAAAAGTGTTTTCAAAAACAACTTGTCTTGGTTGGTTGCCCCCAATTGGATTATTGTGTTTTCAAAATTAATATTTCTGAAGCAAAAGCTGAAAAATTACCTAAACAACAAAAGATTGTACTTATAGATGCAACTTGAGTCAATAAGTTAAATAAGCGGAATTTTAGCTGCCACCAGGCTCGAGTGCTGCTTTTCACACTACTGACTGCCTGTAGTCTCCGAATAGTTCTAGTAGCCAATAACTACTCCCAGTTTGTGATCCAAACAACATTGGTGGGACCAGGTTATCAATGCAAAACTCTAATTGAAAATAATGTGAATTGCGTTTTAAACATAGCACAAATTAAACGATAAGAAACGTTTTATTATTATTTCGACAAACGAAAAACTTAGGAGACAAACTTGATTTTGCAAACAAAAATTGTGCCATTAAAATACGAAAATAGTTTTTATGATTTTTTTTAAAGTAGATAATTAATAAACCTAACAGAACCGTCAAAGAGGTAAAAAAGTTTACTTTCGAGTACGTAGAAATTTTGGCTTAACAGACCAATTAAACTTAAAATAGTCTATTGAAAGAAGACAGCTCATATTGCGTAGACAGATACGAATTTCTCTTAGTTTTTCCTCAATTTGGGTACTCCGGAGTCCAAGAGTTCAAAAAATTCCAACAATCCAATGAAAACGTTCAACTAAAAACGTCCAAAAATCCGATGCCATCTGCAGTGGCAGCGAACGTAGTACACGGCCTATGATGCATGGCATAAAAAAATCAATGAGACATTGTATCAGCCAAACGACAGACATATTTTGTAGTAAGTACGTAATTTCACATTTTAGTTAGCACTATTATTATGTAATAAACAAATTGTTTTTAGACCATAAAAATACACACACTCTTGTACAGCGTCATACAATTTTTGTTGAACGAGAGATTTGTTTATGCCTCCAAAAACAATGGCACGCTTGACGACGAGTATGCTGTCTGTTTCTATGCCCCATGCGGCTTTTATTCATTATTACCACAAAAAACGAGAGGCAGGCGTCGAATTGCATGTTTTTCAGCCAAAACTTAAGTATAGATGGAGTTTTGGTTTTTATGATTTATTTGAAAAATGTAAGTCAGTGTACCTTCTGCAGATTTTAATTCAGATAGTTTTCGGTTTATTTTGGAGATTTTCATAGTGCTCTCTAGATGATGTGTTAATTTTGTTTGTCCCGTTATGCCGTTGGTGGGGCGGTTGGTTAGTCTAGCATGCGTTTAGTAGCCGACTTTTGTTTGGCCATTTGTATTCTCATTTTACTGCCTCAAAAAAACTATAATTCCTTATGGTTAATTAGTGTTGTATGCCTTTATTTCATATGCAATCTTTAAGAATTGCATATAATTATATTTAATTAAGATACATACGTTTGAGTTTGTTAAATAAAGAGAAAAAGATAATTGTAAACTATTAACTGATCATAAAGTTTCGAATGAACCAATTGCTGGGAAAATATATGGCCAAATCATATTGCATTAGTCGCAAGCATTCGGATTGTTTTTTTTTTTTCAAAATTCAATTGTTCAAATTGGTGGGCAATTAAGACAAGTTAAAAAATAATTGGAATAAGAATTCAATTCAACAATATAATTAGAAAAAAAAGTTAAAAAGGAAATGTAAAAATCATTTCAAATTCTACTATCCAATTGAATGAAATGTTCAGTGGAAATATGGTCTCAAATCTAACTATGAACTAAGCATAACAATTTTTATAGATCAGCAATACGTACCAAAACACAAAACAAAAGATTTTAAAAAGTACGGGGCAATATTTGTAAAACAAGTAAAGAGTATTAGGTCTTTTTTATTACGTATACCAAAATACCGGTTGCTTTTCATTGGTGGAATTAAATTCTATAAGTAAAGCACTAGCGTAATTAGTTTGAATATGATTTCCTGACGTATGAAACTACAATTTATTGAGAACACTTAAGGCCCGGGCACACTGAAGCTTTTTATTTGTTACGCTGCGTTTTTCTTAACTTCCGGTTATAAAAAACCACAGAAATATGTATCGAAAATTTAGAAAATTTAGTACGAGGGTTGCTATATATATTTCTGGCGCTATCTGACATTTCCATGGGAAAGTTTGAATTTTTTTTGCATAAACGTACTCAGAACGTTTTGAGGTACGACCATCATTTGGTCAATTTGTCAAAAAAATGGAATTAACTCGTGAACATTTTCGTGCGATCATTTTTCACAACTTTCGACGTGGATTAGCACGACAAGAGTGCATCGATGAACTTAAATCATGGTATGGCGATGAAGCACCATCCTAAAGCACTGCGAAAAACTGGTTTAATAAATTCAATCGTGGCTGACGCTCGCTCAAAGACGAAGGTCGTCCAAAAACGGCCGTTGTGCCAGAGAACATTGAGGCAGTAAAAAAGGTTTGTTCTTGTTGGATGCCGCTTAATTTGACAATCGCTCAAAAAAGGCTCGTGTCGATTGGAGCAAAGAAATTTTGAGAAAAAAACGATCGCGGTGCTTCAAAAGACGTTTATAAGATCGTCACAGGTGACGAATCATGGATCTATGTGTAAAGCAACATCAGTAAAACAAAACAGCAATCGACGGTGTGGGTCTTCGAAGATGAGCCAATCCAACAAAAGTTGTTCGTGGAAGAAGCACTTCGAAGCAAATGATCGCCTGTTTCTTCGACAATACGGGTCATGTGGTGACTGTACCGCTTGAGCAACGTAGGACTTCTGGGAAATTCGAAAAACGAACAAGAGAAGACGAATCATTGTGCACCATGACAATGCTAGCTCTCACACATCGGCTCAAACCAGCACCTTTTTGACCGGCCAAAACGTCGAATTGATGGGTCATCCGCCGTACAGCCCTGACTTGGCACCCAATGACCTCTTTTTATTCCCGCACATCAAGAAAAAAATGCGTGGTCAACGGTTTTCGTCGTCAGAAGATGCTGTTGAAGCGTTCAAAAACCATGTTTTGGAGGTGTCTCAATTGGAGTGGAAAAAGTGCTTCGACAATTGGTTTGAGCGCATAGTTTATAAATCATGCTGGAGAATACTTTGAAAAACAATAAAAAACATTTTTGATAATAAATATTCGCATTTTCATTATTAGGCCTGAAATATATATAGCAGCCGTCGTAATATAGCATTGTCGGCATAGAAAAGCCCTGTTATCAGTTTTTTGTGGAGTTTGAACGTTTATTTTAATGGTTTTGAGACTGCCGGAAGTTACAAAGTACGCAGCGAAAGAAAATAAATCTTCGGTGTGTCTGAGTCTTTATTCTTATACTCTGTTATTCACTTCAGCTGTTAGGTTTTGTTATGGTCTTAGGATAGTGAAGTAGCGTTCATCGGAAGTGCAGCTCCTGCTTGCAATTAAAAGTTTTTTGACTGCATTTGAAATAATTTTTTGGTTTTTTTTTTAAGTATTTTCGATTAAAACATTGTCTTAAATCTGACTGTTAACTAAGCATTACAAAATAAATCTTGTTAAAAACTGAGGAAAACTCGTTTAAGCACTTGGATATTTTATCTCAAAAAAAGAATTTAAGCCACAAGCTTAACAAAGCATCTATTCTGACAGCTGCACTAAACCTTGTAATGTCAATAACATAAACTTTACGTACATAACATTCCATTAGGCAACCAAACGGGGAACTTCTCTCAAAGACAACCCAAGTGATTGTCCTGCCGGACATTAAAATAATTTGGGTTTGTTTTGTTGATCATTTTTCAAAGATTGCACAGTAACATTGCAAACAGGCTAGACACAAAGTGGACCCGATAGATTCTAGACCGAAAGAAAAAAGTAAAAACGCAAATGGAGCAACAAACTCCATCGCATCGCAAAGGACTTTAGAACTAGCTTTGTGGAATCTGAACTGGTTCAATTATAATGTCGAGTTGACAACTGTCATCGTCTGACAGGGTGTTGGAATAAAACTTGTTCGAGCTAGTGGCCGAGGGTAGTGTTACCTTAGAACAACAGGGTATTAATACAGACTATTTTAAAGCAAAACATTCAATATATGTATATGTGTTGCGTTAATATAATGTCTCTTGATAACCTCTATTGGTCAAATACACGTGTGTCTCTGCTTTTTCTTTGGCATCGACATGGGCATGCATTTCGCAGGAAATGGGACCAAAATGGCAAACTTGTAGAGTGAAATACTCGTGTGATTAAAGGTTATTTAAAAAGTCTAAAATGCCCCACAATTCCTCTACCAAAATTCCGTGACGTAGAACAAATGTATTTTATCAAGGATGTTGTTTTATATATTTTTAAATCGGTACTGCGACTAGATAGGACTGTTATGAAGACGAGTGAGTCTGCCTGCCTATTCATATTTCCTTTGATTCTTTTCATTCTTCCTCTCTGATTGTCTAGTCTACCGATCCATCAAATGTTAAAATATTATTACTTTGTTGTTTTGCATAATCGGGAATGTGTCTTCGAATCGTTGAAATTGATTTGTTTTACATCTTTTTGTTAAACTTCTCAGGTTTTTTTGATATGCTATTATTCGAGCTTTATTTCCTGAAACTGGGTATAGAATTTCAATTTCGTTTAAGTATTCCGGCGTCATGTTAACGCCACCTATATAGCATATATTTAAAGTATATACGTCAATATAGAAAATTCCCATGCGAAACATTGTCTCTCTCACAAACACACGGCCGGATAGTATCAATTAAATAACTTAAATGTCGCTTTTTCCATTATAATTACAGTTGACAAATGATTTTAAGACTTGGTTCGTTTACGCGCCAGCATATATTAATTACATTTTTAATTCTCTTTCGCAACCGTGGCTTTGTTTTCTTACAATCTTGGTTGGAAAAAAAGTTGAAAAAAACCACTAAATAAAATAATCACAATTACCCTTTTTTTGTAAGTGAAAAAGTAAAAACACAAACTAACACATTATGCTGGCGATTATTAATTTTCCAAACAATTGGTCAAATGGAGCAGACCAGTTTTTCATTTAATTCATACGTCACTGCCTCCAGTTTGTGGTTAAGCGGAAAAACGGCAACAAAGATATGGGTCTTTATGTCACTGTGTGAATGTGTCAGGAGTAGCGTTAGCTGAATCGATTATAAACTGGTTGGGAATATATTCGTATTTATAGAAAAAATGTCTACAAGGCCTATAACTCGTATTCGAATAGATATGATGGTGTGTAATGAAAATAAAATTGAGTCATAGGTGATTTATTGCAAAATGGACTTTGTCTTGCGGCGATTAGTACGAAATTATAAAAAAGAGTTTTCCGCGCTCATAAACTTAATTAAGCGCATATCGTAAGAGACTTTTTAAATAAGGCTCATGTAGTTATAAATTGACCTCGGGTTGAAACGAAAAATTCTAATTGCTTCAAATTTATGTTCAACGTCTGCTGTTCTATGTTTGTATCTTAAGTCTTTTGTTTTCCCGAAGAGTAGGCTGATATCTATTAAACCACAGCGGAGGAAAAAAGAAGGCCTTAAAGGAGGCTATAAATTCGGTTACAAGACATGATGGCTGCAATATGCTTCGTTCCCTTAACATTCCATTAAAGAGACAAACAGAGAATTCCTCTCAAATCAGAGCGTTGTGCTCGATATTCAGCCTTATTACGGTTGTCGAAGACGTAGTCGAATGTCGATTTTTTTGGAAAACGGTACTACGGTTGTCGAAAATGCACAATCTGTTACAATTTTCGTAACACGGAAGACGAAAACGACTGTCAAAGTTGGCTAAAACAGTCGATCAATTTTTTCCATACGACTAGAGACGTCGCCGCATTCAATTGACAACAATTGTTAGCCGTTGGTTTCATCCGCTAACACGCCGTTAACTAATTTGAAATTTAACACATTTTTTTGACATTTTATATTCGACAATAAATAAATATAACAAAATTGTATAAAATAAATTATTTATCTATTTTCAACATTGGGTAAATTTGCGGTATTTTACCAAAAAACTTTTATCTGATGTCGACCGCTGATATAAAGTTTATGTCGCCGTCACTTGTTTTGTGTCAGTTGTCGCCGTAAAAATGAACAAGCAGGTGTCGTTTTCTGAATATATTCACATTTGTTTACAAAGATGAGCTGCAAAATGTAAGTATTTGTTTTTTGTGAGAAAATTCATTTAATTAATTATTTATTTATTCCAGGAATAAAATAACCACGCAACAACAGTTTTCAAAAATGGTGGAATTGTTGGAGGCAAATCCAAATCTTGCGCGTGCGTACCACAGCGGCCTACATAAAGTAAATACCAAGGAGGAATGGGCGAAAATTGCCATTGAATTAAATTCCATTGGGCCTCCCATGCGCCAAGGTACGGAATGGATGAAGGTGTGGGCAGACTTCAAATGTAATTTGAAAAAGAAGCTGCTGCACAACAAGGCAGAATGCCGTGCAACGGGAGGAGGGCCACACAAACAGTTTGTACTGACGCCAGTGGAGGAAGCAGCCTCAAGTTTGCTGCAGCTAGACTCCATAGTAAATCCGGAGGGAGTCGAATTTGGAGTCTCAAATACTCCACTTAAGTCCAGCTATTGCCGTATGGACACCACAAATGAAAATATTTTTTTTTATTATATTTATTTTATTTTATCTTGAGAAAATTTCAATGTTGCTTTTGGCGGACAATTATGTAAAAAGTAAACATTGTTTTGACAGTATAGCACATCTTTTACTTTTCAATCTATTACAAAATCACAAGAGTCGAAAAAGTTACGTAATACCAAAAATAATCGAAATCGACAACGACTTCGACTGCTCTCGATTTTCGTCTTCGACAACCGTAATAAGGCTGATTATTTTTGTATTAAAATACTGGAACCTAGTGTTGCCGGCTCCGAGTGGCTTATGTTTTTTAAGGAGACGCCATTGATTCTTTTTATTGGTATTCATAAAAAAAAATATTGGTAGATTCTTACGATCATGTTTGTTAAAATGTATTTGAAAAACCTGATATTTATCTTTGAAGCCAAGAGGAAAACCGGCTAACTGCAGATTGTGTATTTGTATGCTTTTTTATAATATTTTCCTTCTGTTATGGCCTTCTTAAATCCTACACCACGCTGTGGTACAGGGTTTCTGAATTTGTTAAAGACCACATGAATTCAAAGTTCATAAAGACTTGCCCTCTTCTGTCAAAAATAAAGGACTCTTAAGTTTAAAGTGTTTTTCAAACACTACACCACATAGCCGTTGGGAATTTTATAAAATAGATTCAAAACTGTTCAAACTACATAAACACATAGTCTTCCGGACAGAAATCCTAGCAAGTTTAAGGGTTTCGACAGAATAGTCATGTAGCACTGTACCATACGGGGAGGGATTTATCTTTTATTTCGACAGTTAGTCAGCTTTGAAGGATGTAACAAGCCATCAGATTGCATCTAAGATATCAGATAAGTACGGCGTTCTATGCAAACTTTTAACAATTCGCTCTTTATTTGTGGTATCCAGAGTGATGGGGTCTTAATTTGGGAGGGACATTTTTATGTGATCTATGTATGGACCAATTTTAATAGGGTTCGTCATTCACCTAAAGGTGTATAAGATAGTAGGCGCACAAAAACTGTCATCAGGCCAGCAGGAAGGGAATTTCAAGGAATCTAGCCATTTAGACGGGACACTGAAAATCACTTTCGACGATTAAATTTACCGTTTAACGATCACTGTGGCAGCTGTGGCAACAGTTAGGAGAAAGAGACGTTCGAACACTTCCTCTGTGAATGCAGTGCTTCGACTTACCGACGTCTAGTTTTATGAAGGTCTTATCCCGTATATCAACAATAGAACCGAACGACCTTTTCAGTTTTGTCAACTGTACGGAATGATTATGAAAACTAAACAAGGGCGATACTGAGTGATGTGGCACTATTCAAAACTGTGTACATAACACTAATTGACTTTCCTTGGTTCTACTTTACTGCACTCATTAATATTTAGACGTTTCGACATTTTCACTACTATTTTTACCCATTAAATTTTAGGTAACAGAATTCCACAGTAATTCAGAAGTTTTCCCCTTTCAGACGGTGATTTTTTAGGAAAAAAACAATGTTTTTTAAACTCCCTGAATTCACATTATAAAAAACAAATTATTTATCCCGTGGAAAGTGACGCCAATTTTATGAGCCATCTAAAGAATATTCTCAGTTCTAAGTCGACTTTATATTGTAGGTTTGTGCAAGAATTATAACGCAAACCGCTCAATGATTTGAAAGAAGTTTCTCGTTTGATCTCTAATGCGATGTTCGCATGTTTTGAATAGCTACCAAATTAGGAGATGTAAGTTAGCGGTCATAAAACAACAGGATCCAGCCAGAAACTTTGTGCTTATGTGACAAAGTTCATTTTCACAATCTTTGATAAAAGAAAAACTATCACAGAAAAGTAAATTACAATTTAATTAGAAGTTGAAAAACAACCGAAAAACAAATTTTTGAAAACAAAAACTTAATATACACACCTAGTTGATGTTTGACAACAAAATTTAAGGGAATAGGTTTGAGTTTAACTTTGCAGCTCACCTAAAATATTTAGAATCGTCTTGAACGATTCTATAAGTAGACAAGCTTTAATCGAACAATTCTTCCCAGTCAAATAAGAAATAATTTGCCAATAATTAAGGGCCATTTGCGATACAATGTTTTGAACTATAAAGCAAATCGAAACAAACTAATAATAACTCAATACAGTAGAAAACAATTAGAGACAAACAAACAGATAAACACTGACTTAAATACATATGTTCACAATAATCCCGCTTAACAATTAACTTTAAACTAACAGAATGGCGTCTTAACCCGTGGCATGACATCGTATGTTGTAATTAAATAATCACAATGACAGCGGAACGTGTCAGAGGCGCAAAGCCATAAAACACAATATACAAAAACAAAGCCAAAACCTCTCCAAATTGTAGGCATTTATGTATGAACATACGTCTGTAATGAACACAGGCTTTGTGTAGTACGAGTATAATGTGCTAAGCCAAGACCCAGTACTTCAAATGGTGTCTCTAGCATTTTCTGCATATGAATGTACAAAAATCGCCAGTAGTTGCCATGGAATCGACATCGAAATAAAAGCTTCAACTAACTAAGGCGTTACATTTGTTGAACAACGTTTTTTTGTTTTCGTTTTTTTTTTATTTGGTTTTAAGCCGGTTTACATTTAAACTTTAAAGTTATTGTAACAATTTCAGGCTTAAGTATGTCTGCGGTGTTTTCAGTTTTAAGAAACACATGATCATGGAAAACTACAAAAAACACAGCGAGCGAATGCAGCTTTTGTATAAAGTATGGAAAATTACTTTCAATTTTTTGTATGTTTCATTTTCAAACTGTTCGCATGTCTGGCCTGAACGACACAACAATCAAAACTATAACTGCTGAAAATTCAAGAAACTTCCTTGGTATTTGTAAGTGTGTGTGTTGATCCGTCAGGAACTGGTTTCTTGTTTAGTTGGACTTTCAGCCAGCCATGCAACCAAACCCAAAGACCTGAATTTTAGTTACTAGCTTTGCTGCTTCGGGTAAAAGGAAGTTGCATTTGCGTGCAACCCCTTGGGTACTTCGTTTAGTAGCCTCGACTAAAAATGTGTCCAAATGAAGAAAAAAAAGGTGAAGGACTTTAAGTAAGCGTTTACAAGCTTTTTGTTTTTGCTTTCTGTTTGCTTGTTGTGTTGTTTTTTCATTTTGATTTACAGTAAAGAGTAGTAACCTCTCGAGGTCAGGAAGATTTTGTTCGCTGCGATAACAAAAACACAATTTATTTGCCAATATTTACACGATGAAAGTGTTAAATTTCAACAACTTTTTGTTTTTCGGCCCCAGCGAACGTATTTTTATTTCAAGTAGTGCTTTGCTGTTTTTTCTTTTTATGTGTTTATTGAGCAAATATTTGCTGAAATCATTAATTTTAATAACATCGATGAAGGGGGCACGGGTATATTTTTGTTTTTAAAGTGTTAAAAGGGATTGTACGAAATCTACAATAGTTACTTTTCAAGTTCCGTAAATGTATCAATTTTTTTTTGACGAGAGAATGGAAAAAATGTTGAGTAGGGCACTTCACAGTAACCTCAATTAAATTGTTAACCTTTATTTTGTTAGTATGAATCCCACCTGCAACTGTGACAGATAAAGGTCAAAATATTGTTTTTGGAACCATATAGATTACCGCGCCTGTCATCCATTAAGAAAATGGGAAAACGATTTTGTTAAATTGAGTCGAATTAGAATGAGAATTTCAAACTATTAAAGATAAAATAGAAACGATATTAAGGTTAAGAAAATTGTTATGGCAATTAGACCCACCGTTCGTGCATTATTCATAATGAGTGGAACGACTTATATCGCAACTTTGAAAATATTTTAACCTACTGAATAAAAATATGGTCGTGGACATTAGAACCTTTAACTTAATTAAACCGTTCTTGCATTAATTAAAGAGTAGAAAGCAAAGTTTTGGAATCCTCAAAGACGGAGAGGACCGTCCAAAACATTCTTTCAGTGAATTTTGTCAAAATAAATGTATCTATTACAACTCCCATCCTTAAAGTGGCCTAGAATAACAAGCCACACTTCTGTTAAATTTCAGCTGTGCTGTTTAATTTATTATTAACTCCAGTGAATGTTTGATTTGTTTAGCGGAGCTCTAAAGACTGTCCTTTAGAATTACCATTATTGCTGCGAAGCTTTCAGAAGAGAGCCGTCACGGACCTGAAATCGCGATAGAAGCCGTGTACAGCCACGAAAATCAATGTCACTTCGCCATTCTGTTAAAAACTTGTCTTCTATTTAAATATAGATACGGTCTTGAGCCGGTTAATCCCTGTTCAATGTGTCAAAGCAAAAGACCGAAATAAAACAAACGAGCTAAACAATTTTCATATGCTAACAACCCTGTTTTTACCATTTTTTACGGGAACCTCATGTAATTGTGACAAACGTCAATAATTTTTCTCAATAGAAAATTGGGCTGGCCTCAGGTCAATATATAATTTTAAAACAAATGTGTTCAATTCTAGAAAAAAACAATGTATGCTAGGAGTAAGTATTCACTAAGTGTCTTGCTCTATTAGTTTTATAGTTCATTATTATATTGAGGTGCATAAAATAGTTAAACCCCAAAAGATGGAAATGATAACGGCCTTCAAATTATTTAAAAGGGTTTTTCATTTTTTAAGTCTGGTGCCTCATTTCATATATTGAGAAGTAAATTCGTTTTGCGAACTGAGAATTTTTCATAAGTTTTGCAGAATTTGTTCAATTCTAGAAAAATACAATGTATGCTAGGAGTAAGTATTCACTAAGTGTCTTGTTCTATTAGTTTTATAGTTCATTATTATATTGAGGTGCATAAAATAGTTAAACCCCAAAAGATGGAAATGATAACGGCCTTCAAATTATTTAAAAGGGTTTTTCATTTTTTAAGTCTGGTGCCTCATTTCATATATTAAGAAGTAAATTCGTTTTGCGAACTGAGAATTTTTCATAAGTTTTGCAGAATTTGTTCAATTCTAGAAAAATACAATGTATGCTAGGAGTAAGTATTCACTAAGTGTCTTGTTCTATTAGTTTTATAGTTCATTATTATATTGAGGTGCATAAAATAGTTAAACCCCAAAAGATGGAAATGATAACGGCCTTCAAATTATTTAAAAGGGTTTTTCATTTTTTAAGTCTGGTGCCTCATTTCATATATTGAGAAGTAAATTCGTTTTGCGAACTGAGAATTTTTCATAAGTTTTGCAGAATTTGGAATTGAGGATAATCAATTACACAGGGTTTTAAAAAAAAGACCGAGGGCGGTGATCCATCCGAAAGGGGGCTCAATCTCGTCAACTCAGACTAGGCCAGTGGGCAGCTGAAATTATCTTACACTGGCCGAAGGCCTGCTACTCTGTAAGCTGTTCACTGAAGTAACCCTTTGTACTAAAGTGGATTACATTTTAGATCGAACCTTCACAATTTTTGTTATCTTTTTAATCATTTTCTCAATATTTTTTGGCCTAAGGCCTGGTTCTTGGTAAGCTGTTTATTGAAGTAACCCTTTTTACTAAAGTGGATTAAATTTTAGATCGGAACTTCACAATTTTTGTATCGTTTTCATCATTTCTCAATATTATTAGGCGCTTTTTAATTGTTTTCCAGGCTATATAACTTCCAACCTGTTAAAACAATTCTATAAAAGCACACCTTTTAAATGTACCTTTAATTTTTTGTTCGTTGGTGTCTTTTTTCGTTTCATTTTCTGGAGCATTTTTACAGTATAAAATTATGTACTGAAGGCCTGCTATTCATTGCAGAGTTTTCATAAGATGAATCTTCTGTAGTAAAATGAATCATGTCGCCGATCCCAGCCTTTTATTCATCCTTTTTAAATTTAATAGTGACCAATCATCTAAATGAAAGGAAGTTCAATTTGAAACAGCTCAATGAAACACCTCTCGACGTGTTGCTCGGTTTTATTTTTTGAGAACCTAGCTTACAGCTACATTTTTTTGGATTAACTTTATTTCCAAATTTATTTCATGTGTTGTCTGATAGAAAGAAGAATACAATTGAGTCCTATAAATCAACAACAATTAATCTACTTGGGAACAGACGGTCTTGAGATTTCGAGATACTCGTAAGTAGTTCGGGTGGAGATAATTTGAATGATGGTATTTTGAAATCCAACTAAAATTGGATATAATTTAATCTGCAGTAATGGTTTATGTAATACTTCATATACAACTATTTTAAGATTAAGACACTTAGAAGAAACCCTTTTTTTAAGCGGAAAGATTTATCAGAATGATCGTACCGATAACCTTCATATTTCAGTTCGTTCTGATAAATCGAACATTGCGACACTTTATTGAAATATCATGAACCCATAATATCGTTTTTTGACAAGTTTATTAAACCCGTATACATACATACCACCAATAAAAAAATGCCTTTAAAATCATTATCCAAGGCCCATAGAAAGAACGTGTCGCTAATAAAGCACAGATGAAAGACTACGAAATATTATGTCACAGTAATAAAACCTGCTTTGTTTTAACGATTTCTGGACCTATTCGAAAAACTCGTACAAAATCATAACGACTTTGTTGCATAATATATGGAAAATACTTTTTTTCTTATACTCGTACAAATTATGCCAGTTATGTGCTCCACAGTTCGTGTCTAACTAATGAAAAAAAAAACTATTTTGAATGCCAATTTTGTTAATTAAACAAGAAATTCTGGAAATGTTCTGCTCATTTTTTAAAATATTAAATACTGAATTGGAATATGTGGCTTATTTTTTTTTTTTGTATAAATTTCTTCCCGACAAGTTTCTCGGTTAAATGTTCATGGGATAAAGAAGGAGAGCAGACACTTGTCAAATTAACATACATTGCTGGTTTTTTTAGCATTGCGATCATTAAAAGTCCGAGCAGGATTCCTAAATCAGATCACAGTAATAGGAATGATGGATAACATATTTAAAATTCGGGAATTTGTTAGGTCAACTCGACGAAAATCAATATTAAAACAAAAATAAATTTCAACATTTTGTAGTGTTTGGGATGCATTCATCATTTCTTCATACCAAAATAAGGAACAAACAGAGAACTTCTGTAAAAATTAGTAAGCTGTACACAATAAAATTCTTATATGAGTACTTACTGACTGGGACTATAACCTGTACAATTTCTATGTCCTTTGGGGCGTAGTTAATATGAGCCTTCCATCCTGTTGGCTTCGCAAAACTAGAATCGATAAGGAAAACGCATGACTCGGACTACGTGATTGGCCGGAGGATGTTATACAAATGTAAACTGTCGGATCAAAGTCACTATGAGGAATATATATTTGGTGTCTATTCGAATCATCCGAATTATAATCTGTCGTATTAAGGACCAAATCATGGCAATAGAATCTGCCACGCATATTAAGCAGCATATTTACTGACAGTAATTAGATTCGGCAATATATTTACTGACAGCAAGGCTGCATTAGAACCCTGGAAGTTTGTAAAAATGCAGTTTGTCTCTAGAGGAGATAGCGAGACATTTGTCGCCAGTACTTATATGGATTCCTGGACATAGGGACAGTTCAGCTTTGTTCTAAACCGGTTTATAAGTAAAATGCTTTACATTTCTATCGGTTATAAAACCTTCTACGAATATTAGATTGCCAACCTAATAAACGAGGGTAATATTTGATGTTCTGTAACAAGTGACAAACTATGCCTAAGATATCCGACTATTATGAGAAAACAAAAGGCTTAAGACAGAAATATAAAATTTTAAATTAAACCTACTCCCTTTAGTAGGAAGTTACTCTAAAGACTTGTGGCTTTATTTTATGTTTTGTTAAGATTTCAATTGTTTTTTTTCGTCTCTCAAACAAAAAGCCTTTTAGAGCGTAGGAAACACACCCGTGGCCGGCTATTACACAAATTTCAGTGGTTTTTTTTAGGTACACAGATTTGCCATCAAACTACAACTTAAGGCATTTGTAAATATTTTCCTATTTAGTCAGCAAAAAATCAGGCAAATATTATATGCTAGTGTGAATGGTACTTACCTTTCCATTTGACAATGGAATCTGTAGCACATCGAGTTCCTGATTGGAGGCTGGTACAGGCACGGCTGTGACAAAAGCGAGGGCAGAGCAGAGACAGACGAATGTTATTAAGTAGGGCCTCATTTTGAGTGTGTGTTGAATGTTAGTGTGGATAGGGATTTTTGGTATTTTTTTTCTTAAGTTTTAAACGATTTTCTCTAATCGTTTATCAGCCAACAACTGGGGATAGGGGTTTATGCCGCTCCGACTACGTAGACTAAACTAAACTGCAAAGAAACAAAAATATATAAAAAACACAAAATCAGTTTCAATGTTTCACAAATAGAGAGAGAAATAAAACCAGAATGGCTAACAAAACGAATATAATTACTTCCGCTTGTTGTTATTGCATATTCTTAAGAAAACGCAAAAAGACAGAGTATGAAATTTAATGCCCTTAAAGTATGTCTTGATAACCGGTTGGTTTGTCCGATAACATTCCAAAATCTATCGACGCTTAATCAATCATTGGTGTTTGGTATTGGCTTAAATCGTATATAGTTTTTGTCGTTGTCTTCTAGCTGACAGATGATCAGACGACCTTGCGGTGGATGATTACTTAATTTGTCGTTCGTTCGTTACCTCTGCAGCTCTATAGGTTTTGTCATTTCATTCATATCGCATGAATTTTAAATGTTGTGTAGTTTGCTTTGATTTTGTATTGAAAATATTTAAATGGGGTATTTCATTTTACTCATCTTAATGACCACAAAATGGAAACTCGTTAACATTTCATCTGCCAGTGTAAGACATACAATATCGGCCAAGGTCAACACAGGCCCTGGTTTCTTTTGCATTTCATTTTATGCATGGTGTATCTAGGTCTCGCCTTTTTCAAAGGGAAAAGAGAGGGCAAAGTATAGAGGGTATTGGTTTATCTAAAAACTACAGGCATACATATAAGTAGTATACACAAACGAATGACCACGTTAATGCCTTACAGTTTCATTTCATTTCATGGTAATCACGAATTTATGTTAATTTGTAATGTCAATAGACGCATAAAATATGCATATGTATCTTGTGTTTTTAAAGTTTATGATTATTATGATTCGCAGAACGTGATCAGGCTAGGGTTCAAGTCTTTTGTTTTTTTTTACTAGTTTCCAGCTTAATGTGTATGTATATGTAAAAGGCATGAGATTTTTGAATAATTTTAATTTTGTTAAAGAAGAGTCTAGATCTTGCTGTCGTCGTTAATGCGGCTACGTGTTACTGATTATAAAAATTAAATTAATGTCTTCAGAATGTTTCAGTTGCATGAAAACAAAAGACTGAAGGCACAAACTTGAGACGTTCAATGAACTTCCGCTTGGATGTTAAGCAAAATATTTTAAATATATTTTTTTCTTAAATCTTGTCACCCACTTAGTTTTTGTTATGCAATTTTTCTTTACGTCTTGCGTCAATGAAAAGCAGAAATTAAACAGGTCCGAGGACGTTTTTTACACCATGCTTAGATAAGTTTGATGCCTTCGTTTATATTATTATAAGATATGGTGGACAACTAGGACTTTATTTCTGTGTCCGGCCTTAACCTGGTAGACAACTTGAGTGACTGTTTCATAAACAAACCAAACTTGAATCCGGCTTAGAAAATATGCCACCTTCTAGCGGCTCTATAACTTAAGTGCTAGAAACCTTAAGATAAATTTCTAAAACCAAGCAATGTTTAACCCTTAAGAAGAACAATAAAAATAATAATGTGAAATGTGGCACATGTCTTGTTGATACCAAATGCCGTCCATGGCTCGGTAACGCTCACCGTTGACGGTAAGCGAATAAAAATGGCCCAATGATGCCGCCAGCCCAAAATCCACAGCAAACAGTGACTCGTTGTGGATACATTGGCTTCTTAATAGCCACTTGTGGGTTCTCTGATCGCCATATGCGTCAATTTTTTTTATTAACATAGCCATCGAGATGAAAATGATCTTCTTCGGAAAACACGACTTTTCCATAATATTCTTCAACTCCTGCCAAACAATCTTCAGCCCATTGGGCGAAGTGAAAATACATCGGATGGTGTTCCATTATTAAATAACATAGCTCAACCTTTTCAAACAAACCAGAAGTTTGAAAAAATTATCAGTACTTTTTTAAAGTGAATTCAAATTTAAAATTGTAAATTACCCTCAGTTTAGTATATGTGACAACGCATAGAGAAAGGGACCTAAGGGTAAAAAAAATTCGCTTTCAATTTTCGCTTTTTTTTGATGTGAACAACATCTGAGCATCGAATGAGACCGATCCCATGACCCAAAAGTGTTCCCTCCAAGAGATATGCGCGTTTTATGAAAGTGATGGTACACCAAAGATACACGTATTTAAATCTATAAAATGGCTCTCCTGAACAAAACTGGTTTTTACCCTTAGGTCCCTTTCTATTTTGCGCGTCACATATTAAAAAAATTAGTAGCCTTAGCCATATCTTCAGTCGTAATAAAAGAAAATATCGAGTATACCTTTATATATTATACATTTTGTTTAATGTATAATAAATGTTAATTTAAGCCAAAATTAAGTTTTAAAATTATATAGCGTCAGCTACAAGAAGCGCCATTGTTATAAAATAATTTGGAGTGGAAAAGGGGTATAAAAACTTTTGTATCAAATAAATATGCAGTTCGTTAGTACTTTTTTAGCAAGCAGATGGCTGAATTAGGCAACAGTATTTTCGGTTTCCAAGGCTTTTCTATGCCATATTGGTTTTTCGCAATAGAAATGCACTGTTTATCATTCCTTTTACTTTTGTGACCTGTGTAAACTGATGGTTGTCAAATCAAAGATTTTACTGATTATAAGTCTAATTTTTATTTCTGAATTTTTTGCTCAAAGGAATCATATTAGCAATTATCACATTCCCTTCTGTTATCACAATTCCTTTACTAGGCGACAGCAGGATGTGGTTGAAATGACACCTATGACTTGGTTTTTATACTTCACACCGAAATTCCCTGAAATTTTACCCTAATTTTTTTATAAACTGCCATAAATCAAATACAAATCAAGATTGTAATACACAAGTCTCATCTCATCCTAGTCTCATTTCCAATAAATAATTTTGCCGTAATGCGGCACTTAAATGAAGCCTCATTCCTTTTGCATAACAAATCGTGGAACCCTTGAAACTCTTCACAAAAACAAAAATTAAAAAAAAAACATGTTCGTGTCTTAAGTCTATCGTTTTTCTGGTTGGCACAATAATTGCCAACAAATTTCGCAACTACTGGCCATGCATAATCGAGAAATGAATCATCCCTTCGAAAAACAAACTAAAAAAACATTTCAAATGTTTTTCTCTAATAATTCAGCAAATCCAAAAAAATAATCACAACAATTTCGTATTCAAATCATTGCCGGAGAATATATGCATGCATGCAAAGATACGAGTTTAAAACAACAAAGGCTATTGAGACTCGGACTGAGCTTGAGCGTACGTTTTGCTTGAACCATACACTTGTACTTGTTGGCTTGTGTAATGTTTTTGTCGTTGTGGTTGTTGTTTTTCTTCCGAACGGATCATTGGATTGCAATCAATAAAATCTATTAACCTTATTATTGTAAGTGTTATTAGCAGCAATTTGTTAATAAACAAATAATCATGATTTTGAGCTTTTTTTGCCTTTATTGCTAATTATTTTTGCCGCTCTTTCGGATACGTTGTAGTTCGCGGTGTTTAGTGCAGCAACAATAGCAACGGAAAATAAATTTTATAGTTTGAAAACAAAACGAATTAATGTGTGAGCGTTTGGCTGAATAATGAAATTGTCGTTGAACTGTGAATAGAGAAATAGTTGCAATAACGAAAAAACACTGGGTGGCTAGAGAAAGAGATACTCGTATTGAACGAATAACTGTTGCTCTATATTTTTCGAAAGCTTTTTCGATATTGTGGTTCGCAGGAAATTGCTCTTGAATCCGATTTACATAAGAAAATTATGGTTCTTGCTTATTCAAACCAATTCAGAAATTAAATTTAAAAGAGTGTCTATAATTCATCTGCATCTCCCCATAGAATCTTTTGGGTTTGCTCGGTTTCAATTGTTGTCATATTAATATATGGGCAGCTTTGGCCTATTTCGCAAGTTTAGCTGTAATTGCTCGCAATCGCATTTCGTTGTTCAGATCTATTGCCAGACGGTCTGAACCAATATTTGTTAATTTCTCAGCATTTGCATTACACTCTATGTAAAAGAGCATATCACTTTCAAGATACGCTAATTTAAAAGCTTATCAATTTAATAATTTCGTTAAAGCAACTTTTAAGTAGATAAGAAAGAGCTTTGATCAAAGCTTAACACTCTCTTATCATTTTTAGATAGCGTCGCTAATTGTATGAAAAGTTATTAAGTAAGTTAACTGCCACGCTATCGCCTTTGTTGTATTCAGTATTGTTTTTTACAATTTGTCCTTTAAGGGCTAACACCTCAACAACGGGTCCAAATCAGTCAACTGTATAACAAGAATCAGCGATTTTTAACAACTTTTTCAAACACTTTGCGTAAAATATGGTATGTATAATCGACCTTTCCACGACAGGCCCACTTTTGCCCACTTCTGTAAATATGAGTCTCGAACACGTATGTGAATGATACGCGACCGAAAAGACCACATTCAGCTAGTGAGGGCAATATTAAAGATGTTGCGGACACTGAGCTGAATGCCGAGAAAAATCGATGCGACAAGACGCGACGTTTCCGGGCTTTTGCAATAACTTGGCGAATTTTACGCTAGGGCTTCGTTTAAAAGCTTTCCAACTCACGTAGACCAATCAAGGTTCTTAGCGTTTAAACAGCAAATGTGGCTCTTTTCGGAACCAAACGGTCTGCTACACATAGTTTACCCAAACATTGCTTACTTAAAGCGAAGCAATAGCAAAGCAGGTGCTTAACGCTTTCCACTTCTTCGCCACCTTCACAGCTTCTGCAAAGGTCATTGAACTCGATCCTGGCCTTGTGTCGACACAACCGAAGACAGTCTTTTCCTTTCCAATGCGAGAAGAAATTTTGACCTTCTTAGGTCTTATTAGACCATCTTACCGCGTATTGTCTAAGCCAAAGACTGTACGAGGAAAGTAGAGCAGCACTACTAGAAAATTTATTGGCAAATTCCTCACCAGGTCTAACTTGTTTAAGAACTAAGAGCGCCAGGCTTGAACTTTTGCTTTAATTTCAGTCAATGAGCTAGATTTTTAGATTCAGAGGTCCGAGTAGTGCGGCTTAAAGCCGACTCGTCGCTCCCGACGAATGTTTATTCTTGCTCGAGACCGAACTTTGATTTTTATGAATTCCCATTATTTATACCGTATACCACACTGGGGTCCCGGCTATAAAAACATAAATCTGTTATTAGTTCCACGTTTTACTATAACAATCAGTCAGACTCATTACCTGGTCCACATGACTATCTCCTATATTTAGTGCGCGATATCCGTTCGCCTTCTACAAATTACAATGTGGTGTAGGGTGCCATATAGTGTGTTTCTTTAAAACGCTCAAAACCATAAATTTCAATGAAACGTCGGATTCGGCTGTCATATTTTAAAGATCAATTTTACAGAAAATTTCAAGACGAATTGGACGTCTGGTTAGATAAGTTTATCTTTAAATCGATGCAAAACTATTGTAGAAAATGTGTTTGAATCCGGCTTTAAAGAGTAGTCAATACAACTTGCACGTCTGGTTAGCTTAGTCTTTCTATAAATCCATGTAAAACTTTTGTAGAAACTCCATTTGAATCCGGCTTTGAAGAGTGGACCCCAAAATGCTTAAGACACCAACTGTTTTTGGATTTACAAATAGTGAGTGCAGCCATTGACATGCAAAAAGACAAAACGCCTTTGGGGCCTTTTTTTAATTAAGTAAAACCTTGAAAACAAAAGACTTAAGATGCAAACTCTATTGCATTTCATGTGGGTGCCAACCACATACAATGCACGAAAACATAAGAGGCGAAGCGAGCGTGTGCAAACATCATCGCCAAATCCTCTATAACACCGCACACTGTCGTGTAGGGTACATGACGACAACACTGTGTGGCAACACTTCAATAACAATTTATTGCAAAGTGGCGCTTTATAATGTAAGCATGAATTATCAAAATGTATGAAAACAATAAACAACGCCGAGAGTAGAAAGAGGGGGAAGGGAAACGAGCTACCAGCCATCAGTCCAATGTGCACGCAGAGACACCAACATCTTTACACAAACAGCCGGCAAAAAGTGCGAATACAAGAAACGGACGTTGTTGAAATAAACTGGAAACCACTTGTATGCCTGTGCTTGCTGTTGGTTACAGAGCTGTGGCTTTAGTGGTGCTTAAATTTCTTTGCGCTCAAATAAATATTATGTCATCTGCAAATGAGAGTGTGGTAAAGTGTGGCAGTAGTTTGAGTGATTCAACTAGGGATGGTCAGCGAGGTAGCGGGGAAAACGGTGGACTAGTGAATTCGAGTACTTATGACTCTGATGATGGCATGTTTTGCCTCGTTTCATTTCTTTTTCGAACATGCGGACGTCTCACTAATGTGTATATTTTGTTTGATTTTACGTGTGTTTTGTTTACTTTTATGCTTTTCCTCCGGGCGGTAGTACCGACATAGACAGACCGTATATACTATGCTCCCCTCCAACAATTGCTCAATTTCGGCTTAACATGACACCCTTGTAAGCTATCGGGGTTTCTTCAATTTCTTTTAACGTCATTTTATGTAATTAGTAACAAAGTTTTATAATTACAAAACAAAATCTCACTGATTTTTGTTTCGCTTAGCCACTTTGACGTTACTCGGCGCTGGCTTGTCGGTACTCGAGTACACGGACTAGTGCTTTGGACACGTGCTTAAAGACGTCACATCATTCGTGTACACATTTCTATTGTTTGGTGTTAATGCAAAGTACGTTTTTATTTCTATTTTCCAGTATGGAATTTTAATATTTATTTGCTACCTTTTAATTGAATGGCAAATATTGAAAAATCTGTGGAGGGGAAAAAACCTTTTCAAGGGTAACACAGAACGACATTGTCATTGTTAGAAAGGTATTTGAAAAGATTGTTGTTTAATCGAATGTTGTCTTAGTGGCAATGTTTTAGGGAATCTGAATTTGCTATGCCCATCAATGCATACCGGGGTTATTATGCATAAAGGCATACAGTGGGGAACTTCTCTCAAGTTAAAAAGTAGTACACGGTTTTTCTTGCACACTTGTATATCGGGAGCTACTAATAAAAGTTTGATAATGTCGAAAATGCTTTTTTTTATTTAAAGATCATGAAAGTAACGATGGAACATCGTCCGTTGATGATCGAGGTTGACAATAGAGATGGATATCCTTTTTGTATTTTCATGCCCAGAACATTCCGAGCATCTCTAATTGTTCCATCCATACCATCGAGCATTGCGTGTTACGCTTATTAAAATCGTCTTGATTCACTAGACCCCATTTAAAAATGGCCAGTAAAAATGGCCGGGCAAGTTTCTCATCCGTATTATGCCTTTTGTTTTTTTTATTTAAAAACTTTGGTCTTATCCGCTATGGAGCAGATTCGATTCATGGTCTGACACAAAAGATTGTCGATTTAAATATAAAAAATAGAGAAAATAAGAACAAAAAAAGGAAATAAGGACAGTTCCTAGCGGTCAACCAATATATTCGTTGGATGAGAACTCATCTACAACAACTGGTATAGTGCGATCACTAAGAAAGCTTAATATAAATCGAACAAAGGTATGATCTGTGATATAAAAATCGATGTCAATAGAGTTTTAATACTTGGACCCGAAATTCTACGTTTTAAAGTAAACCACTAAGTTCACATAGTAAAATTGATTTAATTTTTCCATTTTTAGTTAAATGAAGTTTACTTTCATGGATTTCATTTGAAAGGTGACGTCATTAGATTTTTATACTTTGAACCGTAGTTCTGCGTTTTAGAGAAAACCGCGCTTCATGTAGCAAAATTAGTTTACTTCTTCTTATTCTAGTTAAACAGAGTCTATTGTCTTTGCAGGGATTATGATTTCTTATGAAAAGTGGCGTCAACAGATTTTTTATACTTAGAATCAATATTCATTAGAATACGTATCGACTGAGGGGTTTGATTTGTTTCTTCTTGCAATTCTGTCGCACCAATCATTGGTGATGTTTTCCATTATGATGTTTTGTAAAAACTGTTTTGTTACAAAGAAACACCTTTCAAATTTAAAGAATCTATTTGTTTCTTCTGTCTTGGACACTTTTAATGCTTTGCATGATATTTTCAATTCGTGTCAAGTCACGATGAGTTAATCTGCCTGCCTACCAGCTTGACCGTAGAGTCAGATGTTAGCAACACTTTATCTACCTAAACTTTTGACATTAAAAGAAAAACCGGTAAACCGTACGTAAGTAAGATTTAGCACTTAATATGTTAAGGTTTTGTAATACGAGTAAACTGAAAGTTCATAAACGCTATGCAAAGTTGACTTAATCTGCTCCATAACGATTTTTAAAAAACAAAATGTATATATTTAATGATTACATAATCAGAAGATTTTTTAATGGAATTTTGAACTACTAGAAGACCACAAAATACTTAGCATTTGAGCTGAAAACATCGTAAAAAGAAGCAAATCATTTTCTAAAAATGCTTAGACCGTCAACCCAAGGTAGATTCAAAATAATTAAAAAGAGGTGGCATTTAGAAAAAACTGGTTTAATTCAATTTATACTGCTTTATGAAGATTTTAAGTTTTCAATTCAGTTGCAACTTCGCAAAATGTTAGAAAAACATATTGATTACAGAGAAAAGTAATACCAGATAATTCTGGAACTGCAATACCGTATACAATTATGGACTAATCATGCATTGCTCAGAGAATAATATCACTAAGCCCGGGTTAAATTATTGATTAATAATGACTAGGAATAACCGAAAGCGTTTTTTTGTTATCAAAAAAAATAAACAATTTTAAATATTAAATGATTTCAACCAATTAAATATTAAACTATATCTGGTAGGAAAAACAACTGTTAATTTGTTAATACAATTACCGGTTTTGCTATAATTAATATGATCTAGTTAATAATAATTGCATTAGGTATAAGAAATACTTATTATGGTCTTATAAATCTGAAATGGTTAATATGTTGAAAAAACTTTAATTATTGTAAATATAAAAAGTACTTTAATTATGTGAAAAGCTTTTAGGATAGGTTTTTTTACAAATGTTGTGACTATAATCGAACTCAATACAGATTTTGCATTGTCGAATAGTTGCACACAGTTACCATAGGATGCGGATAGATTTCCAAAACGTTTAACCTTAAGTTTTTATAACTTTCAAAAAAAATAAACAAATATACGTAAATATGTTTGGTGTCAGGGAAGCTAGCACCCAGTGTTTGCTGGTCATTACCAACATTACCAGTGTTTGCTGCTCATTACCAACGAGACAAATTCAAAAATATACACCGAGACAAATTCAAATATTACACGGCAATGTCATTTGAGGAAAGTGGTTTTTGTTGAGTGTATGATACATTTAAAGTTTAAAAGAAATTCCATTATTCAGTTAATTTATGCCAGATCGCCGCCCTTAGGTCAGCGCTCCAAGCAGGAACCTCTAGATCAAAGGGCCTATCAGACATGTCGGACTTGCATTCACCCTAACACAATCATACAAATGCTTAACCACTTTAGAGTGACTGCCATATTTGAAGACTATTCACCAGAGGTAGCCCAGTAGGAGAAAAAGTGGCTACCTAGACAAACCAGGTTGGTATTGGCTCTGTTGAGATTTGGCTAGTTGCTTTAATTCATTCTAGGCCCGAACGACAACACGATACCTGTGCAGATGATTGGCCAAGCCCACTTTGTTGGTTCCCAGGTCCCTGTGGACACACCTGATCCAAGTCACCACGCTTTTGACCCTGAAAACCAGCTTTGCAGAGCCAGCAACACAAGACGGAAAAGAATGTGGTCGATTTTTAATATCTCATATAGTTGAGAGACGAAATATGTTCTAAGTAAATAAAAGTTAAATTCGCATAAAGCACCCAGACCACGAGCTTCAGTACGAATGATTGAAAGATTCAAGTTCGAATAAGAAAGAAAATAAAACAATAAAAAACGTAAACATTACGTCTGTGGAAATTTTTTTGCTAAGGACATTCAGTTTACAACGCCGACGTTTAAGAATCTAGACAGTGCGCCATAGACTAGGCCAAAAGCTTTTTGTAATTTGCGGTTTTTTATCTGAAAAACTCCCTCACCAACAATTTTAGGAATAAGAGAGTCAGAGCACCTGAACACCTTAAATCAAAAATTATGAAATAAGTGTAGGAGAGAAAACTGACGCTTCGATCAAATCAAAAACAAGTAATTGCTATTTAACCCATTCCTACCTAATGGGTATTTAAATACCCTAGAAAGTGTTTAGTTTAGTTTGGGTATTCAAATACCCATTAGGAAGGAATGGGTTAAACAAAAACTACTTTTTAAAGTAATTTAGTAAGACATTAATTTTTACTTAGAACTCATTCTATAGGTAATAATATGCAATTGCCTGGTATTAAAAATACCTAAAAAGTATTTGCTAGACTGTATATGAGCTTCTCGAATGTCTAACTTTATAAAACATAATGTGGACAAAATTTGGCAACAGGTGTAAAAATGTCTCTCTCATATATTCTGATGGCAACACAAACTTGTTCCAAGAAATTTTTTCCTCCGTGTAGTAATAACTCCGCCATTTGGTATTAAATACTAAGCCATATCTTGACATAGTGGATCGGATTATATTAAACGTTAAATGAATGGTCCACGGTTACATTACCGAACTGAAATTAGATTTTCGAATCAAATTCATTTGCCAGCGTTGTTGTGGCGTTACTCCATGCATGATAAAATGGCAAACCAAACTGAGCACATTTGATATTAGAGTTGCCAACGGATAATCTAAATTTTTGTTACCATCAATAGGCATGTTGAAACCCCCGGACGAAAAGAACAATTCAAGGATAGTCATAAGGATATATTGGTCTACCAATCACATTTGTAACACATTTGGTCTGAAACATGTGAAACTACTTGCCATCTCAATAGGGAACAATAGGAGAACTTCTCTCAATTTAGTGAGTTGCCAACGATATAATTCTTATGCCTACTGACCGGGATCTACTGTTTAATGCCGGCTGTCCTTTACGAGCCTGAAAATGTCAATTGTTCTATCGCAAGAACTGGCGCAAGAAATGCTATTACTGACGCTTGACAGTAAAAAGGGTGAGACAAGTAGTTGACCTATAGGTTAGGGAGAAGGTTAGGAAGGGTGGAGCAAAAATTCACTTTCAACCAGAGACAAATGGGAACGAGGGTCCCATACTATTCTTTAAAATTAAAATAACGCAGTTGGAGTAATCATGACTTTCACTCAGATTTCATAAATTCAAAATAGCAACTATGAAAATCAAATACTGGCTATCATCGAATCGGTTTGGTTAATACAGATCCAATAATAGAAAAGAATGAATGAATTGGATCAGAAAAATAAAAATGATTTATACACGTTAGTGTGGTCGGTGATTACGGAGTAAGATTTGAAATAGTCGTTTTTTGTTGTAAACCCGATTGTCAATTTTGTAAATTTTGTGTTCTGATTCTATTGGGAGAGTTATTTGCCACTGTTTGATGAAATTTCTTTAAATGCAAAAAAGTTTATTTTTGTAAAACCGAAATTACTTTAAATGTAGAAAACCCGGTTATATAATTAATTTGGTTCTATGTGGTGCGGGTGTCTTTTTATCAATTGAACTTGTATTACGAGTATTTTGACAAAATATTGATGACCATGAAAATCCAAAAAATAAATATTAGTAAAATGTGATTGTGTTTCGGATGATTGTTAAAGGTCGCTTATAATCAATTTTTATTTTTCAACTAAGCCATTTTTGTTCAATGTGATAATGAAATAAGCTTTTTTAGAAGACGAGTTTTATTTCAAAAGCGGTTTAATGGTTTTTAGTAAAAAGTGGGGGGGGGGGGGTATTTTTTTGTCTATAGATTTCCGAACACTGAAATAAGTATTTTTTTTAAATAACGAATTCCAGAGGACATTTTCTACACCAGCCATTACCTGTAGAGGAGCCCTGCATCTCTGGAGCCATAGAGAGTTTCATATCGTTGAAGTACGAAATGTAGAAACTATTTATATGACACTTTTCAAATTTGGAATTTAACTCCAAATTCGATCATACAGTAATCAAGTCTTTAGTTATTTAGCTGCATCTTCAAAGTTAATAGGCGTATGCAAACAATGGCATATTTTTATGGAAAAGGGGCATTCGGATCTGTTCGACTTTCGTTATAGTTAGGCAAGCATTAATGTGAAATAAATATTTGAATATATAAGGATTTTGAAATAATTTACTATAAACACAATTTATGTTATGATTAATGTGATTATTACTGCCTAGAAGAAAAACATTTTGTCTACTCGTAGGATAATCGAAGCGTTTTTTCCCGAAAAACTAGAAGAAAACATGAAGAAATTTATTAGTCTAAGCTGGGTATTTTTAAACACCTGCAGGTCTACCATTTTAAGTACTAGCAAATCCCAAGTTAATTTACTACTTTGGACGAAAATTATAAAAATCATGCTCATCTCACCGTTAACACTAAAAAGTAAGTGTTAACACGTTTTTAACCTCCATCTTAGACCTGATGCGAAATTCCTTTCAAAGCGGTGAGATAAACATGATTATCCAAACACATTATCCAAAATCTCCCAACAATATAGACCAATGTTAGACACTGGATATCCATACACTAACCAACCCTGTTTTTGTTTATAACGCTAGTCAGTGTTTTGTTTTTTTTTTGTTACTTTTTGTTATGAATGCGGCAGCAAATATTTATATTGAACATTGTATGGCGCAAGATCGCAACAATCATGAGATTTGAGTGGATTTTGAAATTTGGGTTAATTATTTGTCGGACTAAAATAGTTTTGCCTGTTTCTTTATATAAGTCTATTTCTGGAAAGGGAATGGGGGTTTCGACCTTCTCTCTTCATATAGCATTGAACCAGAAATTAAAATTGGGTTTACATTCCAAAAAAAGAAACATAAAAACCAAATGATCATGATCGATTTTACATCGATTGTAATTAAATGAATAAAAAACAAAAACACAAATAAAAACTTGGAACGGAAATGCTCGATTTTAAACAGCTCACGTGTAATGAGCACCCTTTTCCTTTGAAGATAAATGTGAAAGGAGTGTTTTGTGCTCGTTTCATTCAGCTGAAAGAAGGCGAAAATTGCTCTTAGACATCGCTGCTTATTTTAAAAAGAAACATGCAGATGTGCCTACTAAAGTCAGGGCAATAAAGTGTTTTCAAATCATTACTATTGACACAAAAATATGACGATGCAACGCATTTATATTTAAATAAATTCCGATCATGATGTCTTGCTCGTGTCATTATCGTACTAACGAGAAGAAAAACTCATTTTACTTAATGACTTAGTAGGCAGAAATTTAAATAAGGCTTTTTAATGGTGGACCTCGAAAGACTCCAAAAAGTTAATTATGATGTGCAAAACAAAAGACTTAAGACACATACCTATTCAATAGATTTATAAAAAGTAAAATCAATGCCGTCTTTTAATGTCATAAGCTTTAGGTTTTCCAAGGAAAACCATAGTTATAAGTGAAGCCGCTTGTTAAGTATCAATCGCTTCTAAACTAATGACGGATGACGCTAGCTATAAAATGTAGATGATGAGAAGAGTTCTAAATTAAAGTAGTATTTCATGCTATCCGTCTCTGTTATATGCCAATATCGGACGTTTTTATGCTCCATATTAAACAACATTAGTAAAAGTAAAGCAAAAAAAAAACATGAAAAGTGTAGCACCGTTTGCAGGGTCACCACCATGTAGGGACAAATCTGCCGTTTAAAAAAAACGGGGATATGTATTCTTGCTTTAATTGAATGATTTTACCGATTTCTAAGTTGTAACATAAAGACATTTTTAGCAAAATTTGTAGGAATAAATGGATTGAATGAAGAAATACTATATCCACCTTAGAATCCGCGTAATGATGAGTTCTAAATCAATCAGCTTAAAATAGTTAAACGAGTTATTTGATTAACTTGAAGACAGCTCGTCAGGTCATGATCGTTAGTGGTTTGGTTTCTACGTTTCTAACGTTATTTTGCCAGTAGTTTTTAGGTTGAGAGGGGCACCACTCTTGAAAGCGTGAGTTGTGGAAAAAACGCTTTTAAGTTTTGAATAACACTAAGTAATGTGTGAGCTTAAACTGCTGTATCTTTGTTTGTTCATAACAATTTTTCACACAATGTTTTTGAAAGGTTTTCCATTCCATTTTCAGAAAATCGATTTAAGAAAATACAAAAAAAAAAATTAATAGCGCTTTCGCAAAGACCAGAGATAAGAACAAGAAGCAATAATAACGAGTACGCTTGAACTCGCTTTAGCATTCTATTAGGTAATTAAAGATAAATTTTTCTCAAAAGATATCATTTTTAGATTTGTAAATTTTGAAATATTGTGCAGAGGTCTGGCTGGTGTTTTCATAAAAAGCATTGTAGAGCTCACAAACGAGACGACCACTTTTTATTATTTATCTAACCATGACCATCTCTATGTCATTAACAGAAGAGAGTAGAAATTAAACCCTGCTGATAATTTGCTTAGAAATTTCATATAGTTGTAGTTTAGTTAGAATTAAAAAACTCCTGAATTCCTAGAGTTAAACAAATTTCATTAATCAGGGATTGGAATTAACACTGAGAAATCAGTAGCTCTGAAATATTATCGGGTGTTAGGTAAATGCTATTTTTAAACTTCTGCTTATTGAGATATCCTGCCAATTAAATAAAAAAATGAATAAATTCTTTATTATGGGATTGTATGAAAGGAATGATGCAAGTTTTTGGCATGCCCTCTTAGTAGTTGGGCACAGCCACAATTAACAGGGAAGGTTAATTGGGCACAGAAGAGAAAATGTATCAAGCTATCATTGTTTCACTTCCCAGTCATGGCGGGAGATTTTGCATTGTTAATTTTCCATTAATTTGAGCAAATGTGAATAACTTTTTACACACATCGTACAATTTGTGTACACAATTTAATTGAATTTTGTTCAAGCTACAAGAAGTTTTTTAAATCACATTGCCGTAACTAAAAAGTGAGAGACACCAGAAAGCTATGCTAATAATATGTATGTATATATTTTTATTTAATAGGGTTGAAGCAAATCTAAATTGCGAATATGAAGCGAATGGCCTAAAGAAATGCTGAAGATGTATTAATATAATATTTGGATGAAAATAGGTTTAAAATTCTTGTCTGAGATCGCCTGCAACAAATATTTTTGCGAATTGTTAAATTATTTTTTATGAAAAGCTAGACTGAAAATATGTTAGAACAAATGAAATAGGATTGAATATTTTTGTTTACCTTAAAAAGAATATAAGTAGCTATTTTCTTTAAAAGAAAAATAACTATGCAAACAGAACGAAAAACAGAAACGTTAAGCAAGTTATACTTCTGTTAAAGAAATCTTTGGCATGAAGCAGGATGGCGTCGCTATTGTACTGGAAACATTAATATATTAAACAAAATTCTTGAAAACAAAAATTCTTATAAAAGACTATATGAAAATACAAATTTTTTACAACAATATTTTTGTTAATTGTTTTGAGAAATCAAGAGGGTAGAAGTTGTATTTTATTATTTTTCGTTGAATTCCTCTTAACCGCGACGCATCTTTTATTTAAAAAATTGGCATAAAATGCAAATGGTACTAAAAAACAAAAGGCTTAAGACACGAACTTGAAGAAATAGTTCTTGAAAAAGTCTGACAGTAGATAATGCTAGACTAAATGGAGATACAAATTTTTTTACAACAATATTTTTGTTAATTGTTTTGAGAAATCAAGAGGGTAGAAGAATTATTTTATTATTTTTTGTTGAATACCTCTTAACTGCGAAGTATGTTTTATTTAAAAAATTTGGCATAAAATGCAAATGGTACTAAAAACAGAAGACTTAAGACACGAACTTGAAGAAATAGTTCTTGAAAAAGACTGACATTACGAGTAGTAAAGCTAGACTAAACCGAGATACACAATTTAAATTCTTTTGTATTCGGGTTTATAGGGATGATACTTCGAACGGAAGTAGTTCTGGTTTTTAAAGTAAGCGTTTGATTTAGAATGTGATTCAAAGCAAAAATTCAAAGCTTTATAGGATCCCCTAATTTTATTTTTAAGCTCTAGTCCCATATTCATAAATACTTTCAATGTGCTTAATAACACTCTTGAGTTTGAGCTTTTAACCTTCCGTAAGTGTGTATGAATATGATCCTAGAACAATTCTGAACAAGTTAAATGACATCCCAAACACAATATGATTCTAACGAAATTGTTCCGAATAGTACCATCCTGTCAATATTCTATTATACTTGCACTTTTCGTTTGTGGAATTTGTTTTAGTTTTGAAATTTAAGATAAATCGATTGATTTTTGTAATATCCCTAGAAGTATCTAGTAAAAATTTCATACTTTGTTTTCGTTTGTTTTTGGTATTGGAAAATACATTTTGGCGCCTTGCCATAAATGATTACAATAGAAATTGTTAAATGCTTTAGCCAAATGCTATTTGTCTGAGACATGTTTATAGAGAAATGAATGCCAATATTTAAAGTGCATAGCAAGGTTTTGTTTGAATTGTTCAACGAGACTTTAAAACAAACTACAATTATAAACCATATTTAAGCTGAAATCCATTAAAGACAACAATTACACAATTAATCGATAAATATGCAAAGACTGTGTTAACTTGAATGGCAAACAATTACTACGCAGGCACATGGGAAGCGTATAATACTCAAAGTGGGTGATTCTACAATTTTTTTTTGGAATAATGTGAAGTTCATTAAACGTCCTTGGCTAAGCTTTGGCTTGTTTTTTTAGTTTAAAAGGGGAAATATTTGAGTTTTTTGGGATTGTTTGTTTTTTTTAAGTTCTTTTCTAAAGAGTTTGAATTTTTTTTAATTACACCATGAGTAAATGATAAAGGAAACAATGATTGATTAAATGATCGATGGATTTTCTTTTAGTTCATTTACCACCACTTATTTTTTTTTTTAAAAAATTATCTTTTTTTGTTAAGAAAAAAGCTTTTTTTATATCTTGGACATGGTCTTAATGATTTGGCAGTTTTAGTTGTGTTTTTTTCGATTTTGTTTTTTAAACGTTGTTTTTAACCAAAAAAAATAAAGTTGAAGAAATAAACGTTCGTTAAACTAAATTCACAAAATGTAACAGAAAAAATAACTTTTCGATTTGTTGTTGTTTTTTTTACTTCATACGTTATATCATTTGGCAACACATACATTTTTTAGTAGAAACGTTGAAACTTGTTGTTGGCGTTCGATCGGTTTTCGGCTTTAATTTACAATTGGAGGGTTTTGGTGGTGCGGGTATCCTCTGTATATGAAAACGAAAACAAAGTAAAACAGAAACTACGAGTTGATAACAAGCAATTTATTCAACACTGAGGGACTAGACGCGCTTTAATGTCGAGTTGTGTCTATGCTATTGGAGTTGCAATTGATTACTAACGTATTTTTATCACACCACAACAGACTAAAGCTTAAACCGTCGGTGGCTTCAAGAAAACCTCCCCAAAAACAACAAAGAGCTGAAACACCTCACCTCACGCCGAGTCGCAGGCGGCACACCAACACTCCAACACTAACTTTGAGCGTGTGTAACTTTGTAAGTGTGTTTGTGTGTACAAAATCCGTCTTTTTTTAATGGTTAACACTAATTTGTACTTGTTTTTATTTCTCGTCGGCATGTTTGTGTGCGCCTCGTGTAGTAAGTGCGATAAAAAGGAGGCTTAAATCACCGACACACTTGCACTTTTTTATTTTGCCACGAAGAGCATAATTTGTTGGCCGCGTTGCTCTTTCGTTTGCACAGCAAAAGCTTTTGCCCTCCAAAAACTTCACTCATATTGAAATTAAAAGTATCGCCAGCGATTGAGTGATTCACTCGCACACACACACACACATTGCCGATGTAGTAAACACCACCACCAACAACTAAAACAAGTCGATAGTCCAACTCTGGTTTATCTGACACTGCTGACACCGTTTTAGTTTCAGTTTTACGCAAAACAACAACAAACGCCCAGCACCCCATAATCTAAACTGGATTTTCGGTGATTTTTTGTTATTGTTTTTGCTGCTGCTGCTGTTGTTGTTTCTTAGACGAAACGCCAAAACTTGAATTTTGGATTTTTTGTTGTCAGATCTTACGTTACCATCACTTAACATCAGCCAACGCCGCCATCATCATCATGATCGTGTTGGGATTTTGTAAAGCCAGCGAAAACTCACAAACCCAAAAAAAGGAAAACATTCCGCAAAAGACCCCAGAGTCTACCTGTTGTCAAGAGTGATGCTATTGTTTCTTGTTAACGGTAAAAGTACTAGCAAAATTGAAAAAAAATCAAGCTTTATTTTCCGCCTCTATGTGGCACAGTGTGTAATGGTAATTTATGTCTGCAGTTTTCTGTGAGATTTGAGATTAAGGTCTTGGTTCCCGACTATATTTTTATAAAGGAGTACTTCCACTTAAATGAAAATGTTTATTTATTCCCATTAAGTAGGGGCTATACGGAAATATCGACCTAAGGTGGGGAACTTAATGATAATGTCAAACATTTTGAAAAGCTTTTCGAAAAGGCTTACAACCGTGCACTCAATAAAGTGCCCCATTGCAGTTCCATATTTTCGTGTAGCAAACAAGAGCAATTATATGACAAATTGAAAATTGTTTTATTGTTCTTTTATTTAATACTCATCAAAATAATATACAGGGTGTCAGCCGGGAAGGTATACTACAGGGTGTCCGCCAGGAAAATATACTACTTTTTTTGTCTATAATTTTTGATTAAATGAAAGAGAATGGATCTTATTTTGATAAATGTTTTATTGAATGTCGGAATACAATATCAGATAAATGTCCGCCTCTGTTAGCCTCACAAATGCGAGCCCTTTTGAGCACATTTTTCATTACATTCAGCACGGCGTCGAATTGAGGTTGATGGATTGTTTTGAACACTTTCTTGAGCTGCAGTATTGTTTTTAGCCGATCTTGCCGTACGTTTTGGTCCATGCTTCAGCCTATCAGCGACAGATCCTCTTTCTTCGAAATCACGTTGTTTCTCCCAAAAATGTCAAGTAACTTTCTCATCGTCACAGTAATCGATGATTGATTTTGATAAAATGTTTAGTGATTTATCGAATATTTATCCATAATAAATTTGCAACGTCTCTTCACGACTGCCAAATATAAACTGTCAGGACTAATGTTTCCAAAATGGCGGCAAAACAGTGTAGTATACCTTCCCGGCGGACACCCTATATAGTGAAAATTAAGAAGTATTAAATTCAAAAAGAAAACAATGTGGGGCTATCAATCTAGAGGTATTTATTTCAATTTGTTTTTTTTTTCACAGATTACTCGTAAGTTGTGTTAGTTTTTTTTTACTTTTTAGTATTGTTTGCCATTTCTGTGCGATTTCCTGCTCGTTGCTGTTTCAGTGTTTGGGCTCTTTAAAAGCTCGAATCAACGGCAACGTCAATAAACCAAAATTGCCATTTGGGCTGAAGAGCAAACAGAAGAGGTTCAAGAGGTGCTATTATACCCGGAGAAAACCACGGTTTGGTGCGGTTTATGGGCTGGTGGAATCATCGGTGCATATTTTTCAGAAATGATGATGGCCGGAACGTCACCCCTTGAATTGTGCTCGCTATCGCGTTCATGATATTGCACTTTTTCCTATTTGAAATTGAAGCCCGTTATATTACAACTGCTCAAACAATGGGTCTATTGAGAAGCCATTGCGAAAAACAGCTAATTTCACGTTTTGGAGTTGGCCGCCTAGATCCAGTGATATCACTTCTTTAGACTTTTTTTCTTTGGTCCATAGTCTATGCTGACAAGCCAACATTACGCGTGTCATTAACACGTGTCGAAATGCTCGAACGACAAATGTAAATATTATTACTGACAGCCAGAATCAGAGCAATAAAGTTAAGAACGGTAAAATTAAGGACCATTTTAGATTGTTAAATGACGACTAACTCCTTATCTGTACATGGCACAATTCGCATCATATGCGTGTCTGGTCATCAAGCAGTCAGAGGAAACAAGAGAGCTTAAGGGGCAGGCCATTGCAAACAACAAACTTAGAGAATGCGAAGCATTTTAGGGCTACGCAATCCGAGTTGAAAATATGGATGAAATCGCCCACCAACTGTTGTTGGTCGAAATGCAGACTGGAATTTACAATTCCCTTTGTATAGAAACGGGCATTCGAGAGGATTTTTTGTTTTCGACTTCTAGGTTTGCTCCGACATTCAAATTTCGTAGAATCTTCCTGATATAACTTGATTGTTTTTGGTACCCATATGTACAATAGGGCGGGCCGATTTGTAAGCACAACAATTTTTCGATATTTTTCGCATGAGGAAAACAAAGTTCAACTACGACATATAAAAAAAAATCATTTTCGAGGTGCCCAAATTTTAATGTTTTGACTTTCTTTCGATTGCTAAAATGACTCACTGTAATGTACAATCATGGTTAGTAAAGATATCTTATTGGTTGTGTATGTACGAGGGTTGCTAAATATATTTCTGGCCTAGGCAACACTAAGTGTTGCGTGGAAGAAACACGTCGATGCAAATGGTCACCTGTTTCTTCGGCAAAACTGGTCATATGGCGACTGTTCCGCTTGAGCAACGTAGGACCGCCAATTCTGAGTGGTAGTACACCACAATTTGTTTGCCTGAAGTCTTCGGAAAAATTCGAAAAACGAACAAGAGAAGACGAATGATTGTGCACCATGACAATGCAAAAGCTCCCACACATCGGCTCAAACCATCGCCTTTTTGACCGGCCAAAACGTGGAATTGATGGGTAATCCGCCGTACAGCCCTGACTTGGCACCCAATGACTTCTTTTTATTCCCGCACATCAAGAAAAAACTGCGCGGACAACGAAGATGCTGTTGAAGCGTTCAAAAAACATGTTTTGGGGGTCTCAATCGGAGTGGAAAAAGTGCTTCGACAATTGGTTTGAGCACATGCAAAAGTGTATAAATCATGCTGGAGAATACTTTGAAAAACAATAAACCATTTTTGATTATAAATACTCGCATTTTTATATTAGGCCAGAAATTTTGGTGTTATTTAATACCCATTGATCCGTGTATACTGGAAGGGTGTTTCGACGTACGGACCATTCGCATGGGAAACAATTTGCTCCAGAATGGTCGAGGGTTGGTTGTTGGTCCATTGTAATATAATTTATAATTTATTTAGCTGGGTATTCTAGAGCGGTTGTACATAACTTTTGTACTGGACCTATATCAGAAGGTTCACATAAAGGGTGATCAATATATAGGTATTTTTTTCAATAGGGGTTTTTCCTCAGATTACGCGTAAGTTGTGTTGAACTTTATTATTTTTTTCTTTTCAGTAATGTTTTCCATTCTATCGTGAAAAGACTTACACAGCGAAAATCACGGATTGGTGCGGTTTCTGGGCTGTTGGAATCATTGGTTCATAGTTATTCTAAAATAATGATGGCCGGAACGTAACAGTGTATGGTGCTCACTATGGCGCCATGATATCAGACTTTTTGCTACCTAAAATTGAAGCCCGTAATCTTGACGACATTTCGTTTCAACAGGACGGTGCCACTTGTCATACAAAAAATAGATCTATTGAGAGGTCATTTCGTAGAGCAGCTAATTTCATGTTATGGACCGGTGACCGCCTCTAGATCGTTTGATATCGCACCTTTAGAATTTTCTTTGGGGCTAACTAAAGCCCGAAGTCTATGCTGACAAACCAGCTACGATTTAGGTTTCGGAAGCCAACATTACGCGTGTCGTCCAAAATTAGACCCTTAGAATGGGCTACGCCCTGAGGCGTAGTTGCTGCTAACATTCGAAAAAAATATACTCAAAAAATAAATGGCATAAAATGTCCTTTCGAATAAACAATAAAGATTCCACATTTGATTTGAATTTTTGTATTTTTTTTTTATTTTGAAAAAAAATACCTCTAGATTGATCCATTGAGTTGGTTAGTGATCGATCTTTATAAACAGTATCAAATATTATTATCTTTCGCTCGTTTGTTTTATTTCGGTCTGTTGCTTTTACACATTAAACAGGGATTAACCGGCTCAAGACCTCTTGCATCTATATAAAAATAGAAGACAAGTTTTTAACAAAATGGCAAAGTGTCATTGATTTTCGTCACTGCACACTTTTATCGTGATTTCGGGTCTGTGACAACCTTCTTCAGAAAGCTTTGCAGCAATTGTTGAAAGTAAAACCGAACTCTACAAGGCCAGGATCTCCCCAAACGAATGAGAACTACTACTATTATTATGCTTCGATGTAATATGTGGCTTCTTGACTTAAAGAACTATAAGGCATAAATAAAATCGGTTAAACATATGTGTGGGAGTTACCGATGAGGCGTTTTTTTTAAATTTCAATAGCGTCCGTATTTTTTTCAAAAAAAAAATAATTTTGACAAATTTTGTTAAGATTGGCTTGCTATTGCAACCTGTATTTGCCATAAAACTAGCTTATAATACTCTGTTTCACACATTGGTGCGTTCTACAATGTACTTTGTCTAGTATAAATTAAATTTCAGCATAAATGCCTGCAATTTGAACGAAGCCAATTTCTAAATAAAGTGTAAAAGGGTTTTTGAAACACTGTCCATTACCTTAATTTGTAATGAGTGTAATGTGCATGCGCTTCTAATCATATTGTTAAAATCTTGCTATTGCATTTTATCACAATGTTTCGTTGGTAATTGTTGTAGATTTTTGTTACCTCGTCTTTTGTGACTTTTGCCAATGCCTCGTATCTGTCGTTGTATGCAAAACAAAACGTTTCTTGCATAATGCACATTTTTATGTTCGAAATTGCAAAAGTAGCAAGAGTCGTTAAATAAATTGTAAAATCATCCCACTTGCTGGAAATGTACTCATGCACACATACACACACACGTACCACATGCAGGCATGTTCGCAGTTTTACAATAGATACTAAAATATTTTTATATTTTTTCTTCTCTTAAAATATATTTATATTTTTTTGTTAATCAAGCAACAACGTCTAAAGAGAATTTTATGTTTGGTGTTTAGCGGTTATCGTACAAAGAAAACAATAACAAAAATCAAAATCATTGTTAAAGTCTTAAAGATTTGAACAAAAGACTTAAGACACAAATATGATGGATTTTAAATTTATCGCTTAATGGTTAATTCATTTTTGATTTTAAAATTTCATACCTGTTACCTAATGCAATGCAGTACAGCATCCTTCAATTTGTTTTGAGAACATGTTTTCCCCCTTTGGAATTGTCTGATTGTAAGTGTGAACGACTATCGCACAAGTAAATCCAGACTCAAATCTGGGTTAAAAAACATCCAAGAGTTTTCAGCGGCGGGTTTTCGCCAGTGAATTAACTTTGTTGCTCAATGGTAGTTTAAACTAGGCTTTCACGCTTAAATAGAAAAGGTATATACACAAATGAGAAAAATTAAACCATGAAAAATTAAAATGTTTCTCTTTAAAATGTATAGGGTGATGCATCTAGAGGTATTTTTTCAGAACGAAAAAAAATATAAAAATTCAAATCAAGTGTGGAAATTTATTGGTAATTTGAAAGGACATTTTATGGCATTTATTTTTTGAAAATAATTTGTTCTGAAAAAATACCTTTAGATGGATGACCCTATATTTGCCGTTCCAAGCCGGATTTAAACTAAGGATCCCGATCAGTAAGAAAGAAAATTATCTCGTGCATTACTGATTTTAGAGAAGTTCCCCTTGTTCATTAATGGGATGTTGTGGGACTCCAAAGACTGATGTGGACCACTTTATTCATAGAAAGGGTCCATACTAAAGCTAATTTTCACTTGACTTAGCTTACCGCTGTGCTATGTGAGATAGTCATCTCTGTTGGATACTTAAGTAATTTTTTAAAATACCAACTTTGATGTGTAATGTAATTGGCCTGTAGGAGTCGGCTCTAAAATAGTTATAGAAGTATAGGCTATGCCGTTTAAAATTTTGAATCGGCAGTAAAAAAAAGTACTGATAATTTTTTCAAATTTCTGGTTTTATTGGAAAGGTTGAACTTAGTCATTTACTAATGAAACACCATCCGATGCATTTTTGCTTCGACCAATGGAGATTGTTTGGCAGTAGCTCATCCGAATTTGTCCGAAAAATCGTGTTTCCAGATGAAGCTTAAATTCATATGTTAAAAAGCAAAATTGCCGCATACGAGTATGTGGTTCAGAGATCCCACACAGCGTTACCGTTGTGCGAATAAAGTGGCAATTTTACCCTTTTTTGAAGCCGTGCGACTTTTACTGTCCCTTTTTAAAAAATCCTCTTTTTGCCTTTTTTGGAAGATTTTACTACTTTTGACAACTTGAAGTATTTGTATGCCATAAGACATACACTATTTCGACCTAGTGTCTGAATAAACTCATATAATTAGTAAACCTGAGGCATTCATAAATGAATTTATATTATTAGATTGTAAGGCTATTGATAAATCATATGAATACCTCTTTGATATAACAGACGTTAAAATTATTAGTTGAAGATAAGTAATTCTTTGAAAATAATTTTAATGAACGTTTGATTCAGAATTTATTAGAGTTAGAGTTTATATCAACTATACTAACCAACAGGTTAAAGGTAAAAAACTAGGAATCTATGCTTTCGGCTTTGAATTTGCTGGACACGAAGTTAGCAGAGTGTACTTCAGGTGAAAACTCGTATGTATATAAGTATTGAAACGAAGTTTCGAATATAAAGAACGTTAAAGCAAGATTTTATATTTTTGTACAAAATTCGTGTTATAGAAAAGTAGAAATATATTTACATGTATGTACATTAGAGCGAATCACCTTTCAGTTAAAAAAAAGTTCGCCGTACACCTTTGAATATAAAGTATTATTGAAAGGTAGTTTCGAAAAATTGTTTCTATATTTTTTCAGGGATCGCGCTTTAACATTTTTCCTTATATCTTGTACATTTACAACCGGATCTTAAAGTGTAAAACATCGATGTTTTTGTTGGTCTCTTTAAGACAAAAAACATCGATGCATCTCACTTTACCATTCGACTGTAAACAACGAAGATACAAAGGACAACTTATAAGAACAACCCCAAAATTCGGCAAAATAGGAAAAAACATTTTCAAATATTGTTCTGCTGGGATTATCGACATACTTCCTTAGCAAGAGTTTAATGATTTTGTGTCAACTTTAATCATATCATTGGAGATATGATGGGCAAGTACCAGAAGTGGGTACTTAAGGTCAGTGAATTCAGAAACAAAAAAGGCCTCTTCGAGACAAAAACATCGATGTATCACACCTTAAGATACGGCTGTAAGTGCAGAAGATATAATTAAAAACCCTACGTTCGGCAAAAAAACAAAAAAAAAATTATCAAAGCTACCTTGCAATAATTCTTTATATTCGAAGGTGTACGTACGACGAACTTTTTTTTTTGAGCTACGGCCTAATGTACATATGTACGAGTGTGTGCCTTCAATTGTTTTTTTTTTAATATCAAGTGTATTTTGACGCCCATTTTTTTATGAACTGTTATTTTTTAATTAATGTGTTTTTTTTAAATTAAAAAAATAAATATGAAAAATTTGCGACTTTTTTTTTTTTTTTAAAAAAATCCCCTTTTTGTGCTCTTTTTTTTTTTAAAGAAAATCCCCTTTTTGTGCCACTTTTTGAAATTTCCCAACGGTAGTGCTGATCCCACATGTGACTATCGAGCAGTCAATGCATTCACAACGAGTTACTGTTTAGTGTGGATTTTAGGCAGGCGGCATCATTGGGCTACTTTTCTTCGAAAATAAGCAAGGAGCCGCCGTTGCCGTCAACGGCGAGCGCCATGCTCAACAAACTTTTGTTTTCAAAAATGCAAGAGAATGACATGGACGACATTTGGTTTCAAAAAGACGGGGCCACACGTAACACAGCCAAAGCAACCATCGATATTTTACGCAATGTTTTTGAAAATCAAATAATCAGCCGAAATTGTGGTGTTAATTGGCCGACCCGGCTCTGTGATCTTAGCCCTTTGGATTTTTTTGCGGGAAGGCATTAAGGATAAATGTTACGCAAGGCATCCAGAGACGATTGAAGCGTTGAAACATGTAATCGAAGTTGCCATTGAAGAGATTCGACCCGAAACTATCGAACATGTACTAAAAAATTGAGTTGATCAGATGAGGTTCTACCGATCCTGTTGTGGTATCGTAGTCATATGAATGATATTGTGTTCCATTATTAAATGACAAAGTTCAACCTTTCTAATAAAACCAGATATTTTAAAAAAAATATAAGTACTTTTTGTGCAGCCAATTCAAATTTGAAATGGCCATCAATTGTATAACGATTCAGAAATATCCAATCTTGGACCGATTTAAGTCATATAGGGTTATTATTGATATATCCCCGGATGAGGTTCTACCGAGCCAGTTGTGGTATGGTAGTCATATCAATGATATTGTATTCCATTATTAAATGACGAAGTTCAAACTTTCCAATAAAACCAGACATTGTCAGTACTTTTTTTGCAGCCAATTCAAATTTAAAAGGTCATTCATTGTATAACGATTCAGAAACATCCAATCTTGGACCGATCTAAGTCATATAGGGTTATTTTTGATATAGCCCCTATGCAAATTGTCTGGGAGCCCAAGAAATAGCTTCCCATTAAAATGGACACATGGCTTAAAAATGTCTTGCAGAGCTAAATATAAAACAATTTTTGCAGTTTGGCCTAATTTGCGACGGATCCTAGTCCGAAAACACTGGTCTACAAATTTGGAAAAAAAATTGACTGCACAAACGAAGCATGTTTTTTAACTAATCTGGGTGCGCTGAATTCCAATCTGGCATAATAATCGGGTTATTACGAATTGTTTGCATGCTGGCAATACTGTAAAACACTCAATACTGACACTACAATTTCACAATTATTAATTTGACAGAAGCCCACATTCATTCTAAATCTTCAAAATAGTAGCATGTCAGGGTGATCGGGTGTGATTCAAGCTATTTTCCTTTGCGTGTACAAAAGGCTAAAACCGAAAAGTCGGTTAATGCCAGTTTTTTGAAAAAAAAAAACGAAATGTCGGTTTTTTGAAAACCCCGGCTTCAATATGGAGTAAAAAGTTATTTAAAGTTTTGATTAATCTGTGTTTTTGAACTAAATTGTTAAATCTTTTGCATGTCGGCGTTTATTGTTGATATATTTTGTAGTCTTTAAAAAAAAATTGTCTCAGAAATGCAATCATGTCCTTTTTTTGGTCCTGACAACTGACTTTTTCGCGTAAGACCATTCTCTAATTATCTATGATACAAATTTGCAAATACTTTCAGGTAATGACTAAAACGTGCGAACCACACATGAGCATATCAGTTAAAATGAGTTAAATTTCATGACATTGAGGCTAATGACAGTTTTACTTGTTATTTTTCAAATTCACATACCTTCCCATTTGATCTAATCAAGATGTGTGATTAAAAATACGGTGCATTTCAAATTCAATTCGTTCAACGAACTTTCATAATCCGCATCAATCATCATTTACGATTCACCGCCTATTGTAATTTAAATAAGATTAAAATCAAATGTTAAGGGTTTCCAAGCCAATTCAGTCAATCGATAATAAACTCGTACAAACTGTCCCCTCGGTCTAAAGGTGAAGGTTACGCTAGTTTGTCTCACAAAAGTAGCAAAATTTAATTACTTTTTTTCTTTATTCTTTTTTTTTTGGCAAACTTTATCAGTTCCTTGGGGTTTTGGCAACATCGTTAGGCGAAGATGTGCAAAAACCATCTGCGCAGATACGAGGTTAGTTTTGGTACGCACTCGGTCTTGTTTGGAGTCTTTTGCACAACACGCTCATAATTTCAGCGATTTAAATCGAATCATTTAAATAATCGCAGCGAATAATCACATCGAAACCGTTTGTAGCTGTTCGAGGCGGCGGCGGCGGCAACAACGGCCGCGGTGATGTCTTCGGTTCAGTCATTTTGTCGTAGCGAAGATCTCTGATGGTGCTGCGGTTATTACTTCGCTTCTGTGGAGATTGCATTGGCAAAATCTAATTCACCTTAAACTGATTTGTGTATGCGCTGCGCGCTGCTGGTGGTGCACAGTGGTTGATTTTTAGGATTCGTCATGGAATCCGATATTTGCCAAACTATTTTTATACATTCGACAAAATTGCTTAATATGGCTGCCAAAATTGAAAAAATTAAAATTTTAATAAAAACCCCATTTGAATTTTTAGCATAGCGTAAACATAAACAAAAATTACACAATCGTAAGCGAATGAAGTGCATTCAACGAATCTGACCAGTCATCACGCCCTGCTTTTAATTATTATTAAAAAATGTTGCTATTGATTGAGAATTAAAAAAATAGTTCCTCAAAGCATTAAGGAATCTGATTTTTACCTAATTTTTCACTTGGATTCTTTCAGGTTATGTGAAGTCAAAAGACGTTGTCGATAAGTCAATTTAAGCGTCAATTATACGTAGCGGGCGTACCGAACAGTTATTGACTGCAGCTTTAAAAAAAATAGGATTGAAAAATGCAAACGTCTTTTGTTGAAGCACGCTGATAACTTGCACAGAAACATTTTGTTCACCGATGCAAAAATTTTTACCGTTCAGGACAAATTTAACAAGCAAAATGATAGAGTGTATGTGCAGTCATCTAAGGAAGCATCTGAACTGATCCCAATGGTGGATAAGGGTCATCACCCAGCTTCAGTCATGGTTTGGTGGGGTGTCTCTTACGATGGGGTCACTGACCTGCATTTCTGCGAAAAAGAAGTCAAAACATCGGCCAAAGTTTACCATGAAACCGTTGTGGAAGCTGTTTTGAGGCCTCTTAACAATTCCCTGTTCCAAAACCAGCCATGGACTTTCCAGCAGGATTCTGCGCCGCCCATAAAGCTAAAACGTCCCAGGCCTGGCATCGAAACAAATTGCCAGCGTTCATTTCCTCTGAAGAATGGCCCTCAGGCAGTCCAGATTTGAACCCATTGGATTACAAATTGTGGACGGTGTTAGAGGACAAGGTTTGACACAAAAGATACTCCAACATTGGATCTCTTTGCTCTGCTTTGGTTCGAGCTGTGGCCAATTTTCCAATGGACGAGGTTCGTGCAGCTATTGACGATTGGCCAGTGCGACTTAAGGTGTGTGTAAAGGCAAAAGGCGGACATTTCGAATAAGTAGATTCTTTTTGGATACAATATACATCAATAAATATATTCAAAAACCTTCAGTACTTTTTATTTTACAGCATAAAACGTGTGTAACAGTATTTATGTCCCTACTAAGTAAAATTAAAGTACTCAACGAATTACACTTTTATTAATTGAACCAGCTTTACATCGGCAAACTTTTGGTCTAAACTCGAGGAGAAAAAATGTATGCGTCCTAGGCAAGCTTCTGATACTCCATGTGAAATTCTGTCACCGAAAAGCCCTTAAACTGTGTCTATAGTATGAAGTGGTTTAAAAGACGCTGTATACAGCTTACAGGACTTATTTATTTTATGCCGGTTTAAGATTGATTTTTATCACAAGATTTCCAGGTTGCGTCATAACGTCCTTGGACTTTATGACATCACAAAATGTGACAAAAGGTCCATAGACTTTATATCACTTTCACAAGTGCCACAATGTTCATTAACATTAAGACCACTCAGTCGAATAGCTAGAACTATTTTTAGAGTTTTTTTTTTAGTTCGAGGTTTAGAATTTGGTTCCCTTTGTATTGATTAATTTTATCAAAGAGGCGACAGTCATCGCAGAAGGGGATTACAGTCTGAGTCCCTAGATTTTGCATGTCAATAACTGAAGTTTTTTTTATCCCCGTCGAAGAAATAATTTTTTATTGGAATAAAAATGGAATCGATGCAGTCATTCGCACAGTGAATTTCATACATGTTGGTGATGTAAAAAGAAATTTTACTGTGAGAACGGTTTTTATGGATATTGTCTAAAGTGAGCAAAAACAAAAACCGACTTTCCGGTTTTTAAGTCCAAAACTGACAGACAGTTTCTCAAAAATATGCAAAACACGGTTTAACCGGGTTCTTGCTATCAATTTTGTTGGTTTTCGACCTTTTTTGTTGAATCTAAAATCAAAGAAAAATTCATACGGTGCACTTTGAGCTAAGCCCACTTTTAAGGCTACCGATATACTCAGAATCACTAGTTGTTGCGTTTTAAAAATATCTATCTATCCGACCCTTCGTAGTCTGAGGTGCATCTAAAGCATGTTATAAACTAAAATGCGCAATTGATGCCTGACTTTCATTAAGTTTGGTACAAGTACAGTTTTTGGTCCAAGGACGGACGCTATTGAAATTGGTTAAGATATGCTCGTATATCATTAGCTCCCACACATATGTTCATCAAAGTTTATGTTTCTGATACTTAAAAAAACTTTATTCAATTGCAAAAGTAAGTTTTTTTGGACAAAGGACGTAGGCTGTTGACTTTAAAAAAAACCGGTTACAATTTAGATTTTTTTTTTTAAAAAAAAATACAAAAATTCAAATAAAGTGTAGAATCTGTAGTGTTCATTCGAAAGGACATTATATGCAAAGTATTTTTTTCAAATGTTGGCCGCAAGTACGAGGGTTGCTATATTTCTGGCCACTAACTATTTAACCACTATTTCTGGCAACACTGAGTGCATTGGAAAGTTTGACATTCTTCAGCATAAACGTACTCAGATCATAATTTGTATTGTTTACAGTAACTTGAAAAAATCAATTTGGCAAAAAATGGAATTCACTCGTGACATACCGTGAAATAGAGGCATCATTGGGCATTTCTTTCGTCAGCAAACATTCGATATTGCATGAACACCTGGCCGTAAAAAAGATTTGTTCTCGTTGGATCCCGCACAATTTGACAATCGCTTAACACAGGCTCGTGTCGATTGGTGCAAAGAAATTTTGGAAAAATACGATTGCGGTGCTCCAAAAAGGTGGCGAATCATGGGTCTATGCGTATCAGCAAGAAACAAAACAGCAATCGACCGTGTGGACCTTCAAAGACAAGCCAAATCCAACGAATGTTGTTCGTGGAAGAAGCACTTCGAAGCAAATGGTCGCCTGTTTCTTCGGCAAAACTGGTCAAGTGGCGACTGTTCCGCTTGAGCAACGTAGGGCGGTCAATTCTGAGTGGTACTCAACAATTTGTTTGCCTGAAGTCTTCGGAGAAATTCGAAAACGAACTAGAGAAGACGAATCATTGTGCACCATGACAATGCAAGCTCTCACATATCGGCTCAAACCAGGGCCTCTTTGACCGACTAAAACCATGTTTTAGAGCTGTCTCAATCGGAGTGGAAAAAAGTGCTTCGACAATTGGTTTGATCGCATGCAAAACTGTATAAATCATGCTGGAGAATACTTTAAAAACAATAAAACCATTTTTGATGATAAATATTCGCATTTTCATTATAAGGCCAGAAATATACTTATAAGTATATAGCAGCGCTTGTACGCCTCAGGGTGGGTGTCCATTCTGATGATTCAATTTTAAATGACTCGTTCGAGCATTTCGACCGGTATGGCTTTAATGTTACGCGTAATATTGGTCCCTCATAAGTTGAATCGTAGCTGGTTTGTCAGCATAGACTTTGGACTTTAGTTGGTCCTAAAGAAAAAAATGTCTAAAGATGTGATGTTACACAATCTAGGTGGCCAACTTACCGGTTCAAAACGTGAAATTAGCTGCTCTTCGCAATGTACTCTCAATAGATCCATTGTTTGAGTAGCTGTATGACAAGTGGCACCGTCCTGTTGAAACCAAATGTCGCCAAGATTGCGGGCATGGTTACGTTCTGGCCATCATCATTTTTGAGCAAATATAGACCGATGATTTCACCAGCCCATGAACCACATAGAACCTAGTTTTCTCTGGGTATAATGACACCGCTTAAACTCCTTCTGGTTGCTTTTCAGCCCAAATGCCGAAATTTTGTTTATTGACGTTGCCGTTGACCCAGAAATGAACCTCTTCACTGATCAAAATTGAGGTCGAAAATACAGCTGCGCAGTTTATAGACGTTGTTGCGCTGTAAGCCTTTCCATGATAAAATGGCAAACAATACTGAAAAGAAGAGCAAAAAAAAGTTTAACTAACACAACTACGCGTAATCTGTGAAAAAATCGTATGGAAAAAATACCTCTAGATTGATCACCCGTTACAAAATTTGCAGCTCCCATAAAATTTCGTTTTTCATCCGTCATTAATTATTTAGAAATATTTATGACGACATAATTGTAACTTCCCATGACAAGAAAGTCAACAATACAAAAGAAATATTATTTCAAGAAGTTTTAAATAAAACAAATAATAGAGTCAATGCAACGAACACGACGGAGGTTTCTTCCATTGTTTTTTTTTTTTTTTAAAGGAGTTCAAATATTTTGAAAGAAGTGGCAAGAAATCAACAACTTAAACACTTATTAGACGCTCTTTTAACAATGCGTCCCATCTCTGTGAAATGTGTACGAGTATTTTCTATAGCTGGACTCTTTGTCAATTAAAATAAGGAATAGACTTTCAGATGAATCTAAGGCGTGATCCATTTCGAGGTTCAATGCTTTGTTAAAATAAAACACAGAAAATTTAAATTGGTTGGGGAATGTTTATTATCATTTGAAAGAACATTCTTTGGCATTTATTTTTTGAAGATTATGTCTATCAAATGTTGGTCCATCCGTTGAGTTCAATTTTCGATGACTCGTTCGAGCATTTCGACTGGTAACTGGCGAATGACACACGTGATGTTTTGCTCCAAGTCCTAAATCGAAGTGGGTTTGTCCGCATAAACTTTAGACTTTACATATCCCCACAGGAAAAGGTCTTACTGTGTGATATCACACGATCTTGGTGGCCAATCGCCGGGGCAAAAAGTGAAATTACCTGCTCACCGAAGTGTTCTCTCAATAAATCCATTGATTGATGCGATGTGTGGGAAGTGGCGCCGTCTTGTTGAAACCAAATGTTGCCGATATCACGAGCTTGAATTTCAGGCATCAAATAGTCGGTTATCATGGCACGATAACGGTCACCATTGACGGTTACGTTCTCACCGGAAATATGGACCGATGATTCCACCGGCCCACAAACCACACCAAACCGTTGTTTTTTCTGGGTGAAGTGGCAGCTCTTGAACCTCTTCTGGTTGCTCTGCGTCCCAAATGCGGCAATTTTGCTTGTTTACATACCCATTGAGTCAGAAATGAACGAAGTGCACGAAATACATTCCTCACCGAACGTAAATTTTCGTAATAAAATTGAACAAATTGTAAACGTTGTTCAGGCGTAAGTCTTTCCATGATAAAATGCCAAACAATACTAAACCAAAATAACATGACAGCATGACACGATTCACACATGATCTGTCGAAAAAAGCCTATTGAAAAAAGTATCTCTAGTTGGATCACCCATTATAAATGCACTTTCTGTTTTAAAAACATATTTTTGACCAAAGGAGACTAAATTTATTTTTATAGTCGTTAAAAAATACTTTTTCGTTTTGCTCGTTCTTTAAGCATTAAAAAATAAGAAGTATTTTTTTTTATTTTTATTTTTTTTTATTTTATAAGAAATTTATGTTTGAACATAAAATATTGGCTTATTTGTAAACTGCTCTAATGGGCGGGAAATCGCGGGATTAAAAAAAATTCCCGATTTCTTGGGAAATGGGAAAGTGCGGGAAAAGAAAAACCTTACCCACAGACGCTCAATAAAATTGCACAATATCAATTGTTGCACAATATATCGAAAAGAATATTGATCGTCTAGGGACCGTTTAAGACTAAATTTTCTGCCATCTATGTATACTCGTATCTTCTCTGCCAAGGTACCAACTGGAACTATTTTTTTTACAAATTGTGTACCAATTTGGCCCACAGTGCACCTCACATAATGTTTTACATATATTGTTGCAAACTGTAGCTGAAAAATCTAAATATCAGATAGCAAACTCCATGTCTAAACGGAGTTTGTCTATTGTGAGCAGTTCAGGAGGCCACAAGCAAAAGAATGAAAATGTGAAATGCTCATGTAAATATTGAGTAATCCCAGCAAGCAAATTATGATCTACTCATGAAAACTCAAAATGTGTATATTACACGCCGAGTGATAGACACTTTACCATTCCGCTGATTTCTTGGCAATGGCTCGTGTATGCAACAAGACGTTTAAGAGCTGTGGTTATATCGCTGCGGGTCAGAGGAGGGGGACAGGCGGAACGTGTACGAGATCAACATACACGTAAACCAAAGACCGGGTAGCAGCAGTTATTCGGTGGCGGTAGAAGACGAATGATAAGAACTTTTCAATCTGGTTTACAAGTGGTCTCTTAATTTGCCGTAACAACAGGTTGTTCACAGACAGCGGGATGGACGGACAGACGCACTGGTAGGCATGGCTGACATGAACTTTGTATATTGAGCGGTTAGATTTCGATTTCGATTTTAGTTTTGGTTTTTTGTTCTAGTGTTTGTGTTCGTCGGCCTTACAGTTGATAACCGAAAAATATGTTTACAGCTGCTTTAAAGCTCACGACTTGCTTATACGAGTACTGGTACAACGCAAGCCAAAGAAGTTATCCTTCAAATTGAAAAACACTCAGACTCGTGCAACTTCAGTATTGCGAGATTAGTTTCTTGTTCTCTTGGGGCAGACTTGAAGGTAAACAAATTAAACTTTAAATCAAAAAATTACTATATATTATTTAACAGATGAAAAAAATTACACAAAATCAATTTAAAATTGTAGCAATTTGACGGAGAATGAGCAAGTAAGGTTTGGGGGAAAAAACCACATGCTAAACATAAACTTCGCTTCAAGTGGAAATAGACGATTGTCATGATGATCTTTAACTTCCGGTACGAAGTCTGTAGTTCAGTTTTATTCATTCATTGCGAATGACCACGTCGCACAGTGGTTTCTACAAGAGGCAATTGTAATACAGATAGATCTGTGAAGCTTCAACACCAATTGTACTGAAAAAATATGGAGATGGCTTTGTTAAACAGTCAATGGATATCAAATCCTTATTGACCTGTTACATTAGTCGATTGTATGCTTCTACCTCGTAAATGCCGGCGACTTTACGAGTAAGAGAATTACGAGGGTTGCTATATATATTTCTGGCCTAGGCAACACTAAGTGTTGCCTGGCGCCATCTGACATTTCCATTGGAAAGTTTGACATTTTTTAGTATAAAAGTACTTAGAACATTTTGACGTACGACCATCATTTGTGTTGTTTACAGTGACTTGAAAAAATCAATTTGACAAAAAAAATGGAATTAACTCGTGAACATTTTCTTGAGATCATTTTTCATAACTTTCGACGTCAACTGTTATCACGACCAGAGTGCATCGATGAACTTAAATCTTTGTATGGCGATGAAGCACCATCCTATAGCATTGTGAAAAACTGGTTTAATGAATTCAATCGTGGCCGACGCTCGCTCAAAGACGAAGGTCGTGAAGGTCGTTCAAAAACGGCCGTTGTGCCAGAGAACATTGATGCTGTGCGTGAACTGATAATGCAAGATCGTCATGTGACATACCGTGGGATAGAGGCAACCTTGGGCATTCCTTCCACCAGCATACATACGATATTGCAAGAAAACCTGGCCGTAAAAAAGGTTTGTTCTCGTTGGATCCCGCATAATTTAACAATCGCTCAAAAAAAGGCTCGTGTCGATTAAAGCATAGAAATTTTAAAAAGTACGATCGCGGTGCTTCAAAGGACGTTTATAAGATCGTCACAGGTGACGAATCATGAATCTATGCGTATGAGCCCGAAACAAAACAGCAATCGACAGTGTGGGTCTTCGAAAACGAACCAAATCCAACGAAAGTTGTTCGTGGAAGATCCGTTCGAGGCAAATGGTCGCCTGTTTCTTCGGCAAAACTGCTCATGTGATGACTGTTCCGCTTGAGGAACGTAGGACGGTGAATTCTGAGTGGTACACCACAATTTGTTTGCCTGAAGTCTTCGGAGAAATTCGAAAATCGAACAAGAGAAGACGAATCATTGTGCACCATGACAATGAGAGCTCTCACACTTCAGCTCAAACCAGCGCCTTTTTGACCGGCCAAAACGTCGAACTGATGGGTCATCCGTCGTACAGCCCTGACTTGGCACCCAATGACTTTTTTTTATTCCCGCACATCAAGAAAAAATGTGTGGTCAACGATTTCGTCGCCAGAAAATGCTGTTGAAGCGTTCAAGAACCATTTTTTGGAGGTGTCTTAATCGGAGTGAAAAAAGTGCTTTGAAAATTGGTTTCAGCGCATGCAAAAGTGTATAAATCATGCTGGAGAATACTTTGTAAAACAATAAAATCATTTTTGATGATAAATATTCGCATTTTTATTATTAGGCCAGAAATATATATAGCAGCCCTCTTATAAGCATTTTATGTAGAAAAAGCCTTTCGTCAAAACTTCCAACTTACTTAGGTATTTTAATCGTAATGATCTTTTTCTTCGGACACTGTAAAGTCGAAGAAAACTCAATTGGATTTATTATTTCGGTCATTTGAACCAAATTCATAAAATTTGACCATCAGTTGGTCCAGTTAACAAACGTTCGTGGTTATGACAACTGAATTCACAGAGTACTTCTAACCAAGCATTTGTAAATACAACCAATACATGTAAAAAATTCAGTTCCAATAAACACCGTAACTGGTTAGGGTTACCGATATTTTGCCTCCTCAGCCGATAGGGTCGGTTGCCTCTACTGAAAATTGCCGTGCACCCAATCAACATTCGGTTGCAGCAATAGAATACATGGATATTAGTTGCAATCACCAACATTCGGTTGGCAACAAATTCGGTTGTGGCAACAAATCTGTTCTCTGTGTGTATTTAATAATTAAGATATTTACTGTTCACAACCTGGTCTTCAATAGATTTAAAAGGAAAAAGATAGAACTGTTCACTTCTGATAGAACAACTAACTTTTTTTACAGAGCAATTTCTTAAGGTTTATAAAATAACCTATGGAGCTCAAAGCGAGTATGCCTATAACCGAAATGCATGCAAGTATAAACATATCGGCTATTTTAGGATTCAAAAAAAATATTTTAAGTTAGGGTGCATATAAATGAGAAATGCTTAAATCCTGTTTGCATATGAACAGTACAAGTAAATACTGTAAACCACTGTGCGTTGTTAACAATTATTAGCGAGTTAATTTGCTTTGCCCTGCTATCCGATGCTGTTTCTATTGACAATTGGTGCTGCCTGAGTTTCATTTAATTATATTTTTTTAATTTAGCCTTAAGTGTTTATAGCTTATTGTTAGTTGTTGCCATTTAGTAAAAAAAAACGTTCGAAACTAAGTTAAAAATAGTTCATCTTTTTTTTTAAGATTTTAAATCGAACAACATAAATTTAAGTTAATTATTTCGTCACGTACACAGACTGTTTCAATTGTTGGCAAACTGCCGATTTGCCGCAACACCATTTTTTTCTGTGCATGAGTACTTTAAATTTAATTTTAATTCATTCCTTAAACTCTACTCTACGTCCAAATGGTTGAGTGTTGTTTTTTTTTTTGCTGTTAGAACGTTACCAGACGCATTATGAAATCTTAATGCAACCGGAATTAAATTAATTGACCGGATTCAGAAATGTTTCCATGAATTGCGTAAATAGTTATAATATTATCAGTGTAAGTGATTAAATACTGAATTTGAGTACCACAAATACTAAAACTTCGAGTATTCTACTGGAAATCAACAAATCGGGACAAATCACACAATTTTGTTTTCCTTTTATTATTCTTTGCCGAATCACACTACAAATAAAAGAAATTTGTATTAAGTTTACATTTCCAGAAGACAAAGAAATGGTCTTTTTCACGACTGAGTTTCTGGCTCACACTTCTCTTAATGGCATGTTCAGACTCAGAAAAAAAATCAGATGTCTGTTCTTATGTTTTTAGCTCTAGAAGCCACGTCTTACATCTAATCTTGATGAAATTTAACACACGTTGGTTTTTTGGTTAAAGGGGAGACGATGTTGGTTGGGGAAATTGAAGATTTGTTAATGCTCCCACATATTTATATATTCAACCGATTTTGCCAAATACAATCAAATTGTCTCACAAATTCAAATACGACATCGTATGACATTAGTCTTAAAATCTGGGGAAAATAATAGGCCGTCCAAGGGGTCCAAAACCCTATTTTTAGTTAGTTTTTCTGATTATGCAGAAGACCAGGTTATAATACTCGTATAGTCGGACGACTTTAGTTTTTTTACAAGTTCTATGAATGTTGAATATGCAGATACAACATTATTCGCGTAAAAGAGCCCCGAAGCCAGAAAAACCTTCGTCGAACCTAAGTCATATATAAGGCATCATCCCGGAAAGATGCTACAGTCCAGTGCCTGGAATACTAAATCTACCGTCAGATTGGTAAAGAACAAACAAATGACTGTCATTTGTGGTTAAAGAGCGACAAATAAACACGGTGTAGTCATAACACATATAAAAAAGGTCAACGTCGCAGATTAAAACCACATATTTACATCTTTTCAGGGACCAAATGTGCTACAATAATACAGGGTGGCTGATGAATGTGGCTACATTAAGAAACTCAAATAACTTTTTTTTTAGTTTTAAAAATAATGGAATTTACTGCACACCACGCGGTGACACGGAGTGGATGCAATTCCATGCCATGGAGTATCTGTGGGTTGAAAGCACTCCATATTCGACAAATCTGTTTGTTTATGTTGCCGTTTAAATCGAAATATGCCTCGTCAGGCATGAAAAGACAGTTTAACATGTTTCCGTCCTCTTCCACCATTTGAAGCATCTTCTAGCAATATTCCAAGCGAATCGGGAAGTCTGCTGCGTTGAGTTTGTTGGCAATTTTAATTTTAAATGGGAATAAGTCCAAATCTTTGTGCATAATTGACTGTCTGCTTATACCCATTTTAGCATATAAGCGGCTTGTCAAAACTCTTGGGTGTTTTGTATTACAGCAACGATTGTTCCCTCCGTCCAAAGTGAAGGGTTTCGATGGTAAGGTCTTCTGTTGACTGTCCCATGCGGACACTCCAAATTCTTGTTTCAGTGTCCCAGTTATCTATTATTGTTTAATCTAGAAATTAATCTGCAAAGTAAAAAAATTAACCAGATTCATTAAATAAAAAAAATATTTTTTTTTGTAGCGGCTTTCATCAGCCACCCTGTATATATAAATGCTCAAGCAATATTTCTCTAACCGAACGCTGTGGTACGTGGCCAACAATAGAAGATAATCCGTCGATGTGACGGCAGGTATTTCCCACATCATTGTTCTAGGTCTTCTAATATGGAATATCAAACTCTTTTTATGTATTGCCGATTACAATAACATAAAAGTGGATTAACCAAATTCAGAATGAAACGAATGAGTGCTTCACAGAGAAAAGAATGCGAATCATGTCGTGTTATGATCCCCAAGTTTCGTATAACTCCGACCGAAGGGGTGATCAGTTCGGGTTTTAAAAACATGCTAATCAATTTCTTGAGACAGCTGATATCCTATGTCTTAACTTTTACATTGAATATAGTACTTTTTCGTATTGAAGGTTAGTTGGACACCTTATTCAACAAAATTCCCATAAAAGAAATTGTATGTCAAGGCGCTCTGAACTATGGCGGATCGGATGGCCATCTCGTGTAGAGACTGTTCTAGAAGTTGTCAGGTCGCAGACAGAAAGGAGTCAGTGGAGCATTAGCTATGCACATGCATGGATCTCAAAAATGCAGACTTGCCAACCTGGCAGTATATAACGTTGAACTTTCTCATTGTTGTCCATCATGAAAAACAACAATAACACTAGTCAACAGTCAAAATGTACTCGGGATGCGATAATTTTTTCTGTGTAGATAACCTTGACATGAGCTCGAAAAACGCAATAAAATTTTTTTTTTTCGTTTGGTTTTTGTTTTATTTTTTTTTTTAAATTTTAAAAATTTTTTTTTGGTTAATTTGTTTCGTCCGGCATAACTCGGGAACCACTAGCCCGATTTAATTGAATTAAATTTTAAAAAATTTAAAATTACAATTCCCTTAATCTGTTCATATGATGTTTTCCTATACAAGCAACAGTTTCCAAGTTAAAAATGAATATATAAAGGAAAAAACTTATTTTTTGCCTAAAGATTTAAATTTTTTTTTTTAAAAAATCCATAAAAAATCCAAAATGAAAAAAAATGTCAAATCTTATTACTTTTACGTAAAGTCACATAACCTATGAGCAAAATGAGACAAAGATCATGAAAATCGATGCACGCGTTTCGCTTTTATTCGCAATTGAGTAAAGGTATGAATTTCAAAAATTTGCTCGACATATGCACAACTTTGTCTATGGTAAGGTTTTTTCTTTTTTATTACAAAAAAAATTAAAATTTGTTGGGTGACAAAAATATATGACAAAAATATATGATTTGAAATTCATACCTTTACTCAATTGCGAATAAAAGCGAAACGCGTGCATCGATTTTCATGATCTTTGTCTCATTTTGCTCATAGGTTATGTGACTTTACGTAAAAGTAATAAGATTTGACATTTTTTTTCATTTTGGATTTTTTATGGATTTTTAAAAAAAAAAAAAATTAAATCTTTAGGCAAAAAATAAGTTTTTTCCTTTATATATTCATTTTTAACTTGGAAACTGTTGCTTGTATAGGAAAACAATATATGAACAGATTAAGGGAATTGTAATTTTAAATTTTTTAAAATTTAATTCAATTAAATCGGGCTAGTGGTTCCCGAGTTATGCCGGACGAAACAAATTAACCAAAAAAAAATTTTTAAAATTTAAAAAAAAAATAAAACAAAAACCAAACGAAAAAAAAATTTTTATTGCGTTTTTCGAGCTCATGTCAAGGTTATCTACACAGAAAAAATTATCGCATCCGGAGTACATGACATTTTTTTCATTTTGTTGAGTAGTGTAATCGGAAGGCAGTTCGAGGGATTTTTATTGTGTTTACCTTGTTCGGTGGAATATTCTACTGCCGGCTGGTTCTCGTTTATTTAAAATCTGCCTGCATTTAAATACAAAGTCATTGATGGTGGTTTAATCACTTTTGTTACTTGGGGTCTACGGATGGTGCAGTAGCAATCACCCCTTCTTACAACTTGAAGTCTTTTCGACTGCCTTTTAAATGAATTTTTGTTTTTTTAATGAAATAAAAATAGAAACATGGTCTCAAATATGGCTAGGAACTAATTGTAATGTAATTTTAAATAACTTGCTTAATAAATTCTCTATTGTTGAAAGCAACATAACATAAACGTAATAAACAATTTTGGGATCAAAGAATGGTTGAGTAGAATCGTACTATGGTTGAAGGGATAATAACAAGGTTGCGTGTGAATCATACTATCGGTGTATGTGAAAAAACAATGGTTGTGAGGATCATAATAAGGTTTTGGGGGTCACAGTATGGTTGAGTGTGACTCATAATATGGTTGTGGGGATCATAGTATGGTTTTGTGCGAATCATACTATTGTTGTGAGGATCATACTATTGTTGTTCCACAAGCATATAGCACACAATAGTATGATCCTCATCGAATATTGTTACCCGAACCATACTTTTTTTCTGCGTGCATTTTTAAATAAATTTATCCCTACTCCCCTTCCTATAACTCTTCACACTCCTCCCTCTCTCTAATACTGTTTTTCTGTTTAGCAGGTTTCCACAATAGGAAATGGCAAGTTCACTTGGAGGCCTTTAACCAAGTGAACTTGCCATTTTCTTCTGGCTAGCTAGGCTTTCAACCTAACTTAGGAGTCAGGAATGGTAACGCTGGAATAATCCATTTTTAATGGTGTTTTAAAATTGCTCTAGCTTAAGAATGCCGGCTATGGCCAACATATTTTGGGAATTGCTCTAAAACATATAATTCTTCTTTTCTTGAGGGGGTACATTTGCAACTTTTTGTTTTAAAGGCATTCCAATGAGCAAGGCAGGTTATAATGTTGGAATTGTTATTACTCGTACTTATGTATCTACATTTCAAGAAGTAAATGGTAAAGATACCACGTCTTAAAAATCAATTGGAATTAATAATAATTATTTAAAATGTAAATATATTGAAAAGCAATTTGAGCAGGTTTCTATGAATGTTACAAATAATGACCGGTCTCTGTAAAGTTGCTATATTAAGGTTAATTTGAAACACGGTTTTTGAAATAGGTCGGTTAATTGCTTATCCTTCATTGATGCAATGCAAGCAAAGTGGTAGAAATGGCTGACGAAAAGAGACACATCTTTAAGAGTTTATATACCTGCGGGCAGAGCGGCGGGGAATTGGGTCGACGGACGGGGTGTGGTTAAGTGAGTATGCATCTTTTTGAATCGTACATTCAGTGTATACTTCCTGCGCTACAAAAAAAAGTGGAAGAAAATCTGAAAAAGGGTATGTAGGTGTCAACAGACCCCAATAACCTCCCTCGACGGATAGTCAGAAAGACGGACGGAGCTACATTTTCTTTAAATCTTGGAATTAAAACATTTTAAATCAGATTAACTTCTTTTGGCTAGCTTGAAGAAAATATGACTTGATTTAAATGATTAGTCACAAATCCACTGTTTTTCAGACGATAGAAGTAAATGTTTCGAATATTTTGCATATCATTACATGATTATCTTATATTTGGTCTAATTGGATTCCCTTGAAACAAATGTAAAATTAAAAGTATGCTAAACACTTAATTATAATTCATACTAGTCATGATTTTTTCGATGGTGTTTTCCATTATGCCGAAAACACAAAAACTCATGTGCATTGTTTAATTAACATCTCCCTGTGGGCGTTGACAAATGCTCCAGATATATAAAAACTTAATCATGCAATGTGGTCCACTTGCAAATATTAACATAAATTTGTGTTTTTTTTGCAAATCGCATTGAAATTAAAATGTTCACCCAAAGAAACTGAACCAATTCATTTGGATGTGTCGCTACATTCAACATATATTCAAATTAAGTGACATGCGGGAATTGAAATGTTTTATTCATGCAAATTAGAGCGTATTGAATGAAGTCCATTCCAAAAATTTTGTTAACGCTTTGGATGTATTGAGGTTTGTGTCTTAAGTCTTTTGTAAGCAGTTGTCGCTATGCCTGCAGATGGGCAGGCAGGCTCGTTAACCTTTTGAACTCTTGAGAGGCACATCAACAAAACATTTTGATTCTTTAAAAGTCGGGCATACGAGTAATGTCTTGGCTGGCTATTGAGACGTGTTGCTTTATTATATAACCCCAATAGACGAATCTAGAGCAAAATCATAAAAGTTGAATGAACTGTATTGAAATCGTAGACAATCTCTGTGATATACCTGCCTGCATTGAAGTAAACGATCATAAGCCAAATCTCAATATCTGGTGTAAATCAACCCCAACCAATATTTTGTTCAACAACTTTGGAGATAAACGATAAATAATTTTGGTTTTTTTTCTTCTTTTCGATTTGCTAACAAAACAAATTGGAAGCGAATGATTTTTGGTTTTCGTTTTCTTTGGACACTCCTCATGGTGGCGGCACTCACTCCGTTTGGAAAGTCATTTGTAAATTAAACTAGTTCAGTATTTAGCAGCCGACCAACTTCTTTAGTCAAAAATTGTGTTTCATTTAGGTTTTCTTGGCTTTAATTGATTATAAAAGAAACATTAAAGCCAAACGAGATGAATTGGTAAAAAATAAAACAAAATCATGTTGTTAAGGTTTCGTTTTTCGAGTAATTCAGTTTGTATTTTTTCATTTCAGATTATTACGTGATATTAAACATGTGGCCAACGAGAAAATCAAAAACCGACAACAAAGGAGACCTTTGTCTATCACTTTGTTCAGTTTAGTTATGGCCCGTGATATTTGCAAAGGTAGTGGTAGTGTGAAAATGATTAGCGCACAATAATATCCAAAATATAGCAGCACTCAATGTTGAAATATCGCCTTATAAATGTATGATGAAATGCACAATTTGCCAAATATTTTTATGTAAATCTAAAATCTGTAAACAAAAGTTGCATATTTCAGCAAATATTAAACAAATTTGCCATCAAAAACCAACAATTATTTATAAGAGGCGGGAGAAAGGCTCACGCATTCGGTTATCTGACACGCTTTAAGATAGACAAGGTTGATAAACTAATTTGCGTGAACCATCAATCCTTGATCGTATTTCATAGATACAAACATACATATGCTGGATGTTTCCTATAGCTTAACGCATACTTAATTGATTTGAAAAAAAAAACAAATCGAATCGAAAATTGTACAAACATGATTTAAGGCGTAGTTTTTCTGGATTAAAAATTAAGCGTGTAAGCTAAAGCTATGGTTTACTTACTTATATATATATTTCAAGACAACACTCTTGGAAAAAATCTTTAACATTATGAATTATGTTGCAGGCAACAGTCTAGGCATAAACTAATTTAAAAGATATTCTTTTCGTTAAAATTAACAAACTACGTTTTTCCTCATTCGCCATCAGATCTGTACTAAATGTATTTATGTTATTAATTTAATGAAATTATCATTTGAAAAGTAAACGTAATTAAATTTATTTTTATGATTTCATTTTTATTTTTTATGATTTTTTTTTTTTAAAAAAACATTCATTTATCATCGGACATGTTTTTCAAAATATTCTCCGTGAAGATCAATATACTTTTGCATGCGCTCAAACCAATTTTCGAAGCACTTTTGGCACTCTGATTGAGACACCTTTAAAACATGGTTTTTGAACGTTTCAACAGCTGCTTGGGGCGTCGAAAAATTTTGACTACGCAGTTTTTTTTCTTAATGTGAGGGTATAAGAAGAAGATAAGGAAACACCCTGAGTGCTCAAAAGGTTCATTGCGTAGGCTAAAATGTGAGAGCTCGTATTGTTTTTTTTAACATTTCTTTGCTCCAATTAGAAGTTTCGGTTTCAGGAAGTTCCAACACTAGTATTGCCAGCAACCGAAATATAAATAGCCGCCCTCGTATATTCGTATACCAAGGTTGTTATCACAAAAAGCTTACATAGTTTAAACTGCTAATAAAATATATTCCAAGGAAAACATGATGTATATTTTTATAACAAGGAAAATTGGTTTAAGTGGAGCTCCTCTCATATCCGCTTCGGAATTTAGCAATATCTAGGGCCGATCTAAAGTATGGTTATTGTTAAGTCGCTTATAACCCACAATGCTTAACTTGAGCAAATTGGAAGGGATTTTTGTATGGGCGCTATAAGAGTTGCTATATATATTTCTGGCCATCTGACATTTCCATTGGAAAGTTTGACATTATTAAGCATAAAACTCTGAACGTTTTGACGTGCGACAATCATTTGTGTTGTTTACAGTGACTTGAAAAAATCAATTTGGCAAAAAAATCGAATTAACTCGTGAACATTTTCGTGCGAGCATTTTTCGCAACTTTCGACGTGGATCACGACAAGAGTGCATCGATGAACTTAAATCTTTGTATGGCGATGATGCACCATCCTACAGCACTGTGAAAAACTGGTTTAGTGAATTCAATCGTGGCCGTCGCTCGCTAAAAGACGAAGGTCGTCCAAAAACGGCCGTTGTGGCAGAGAACATTGATGCCGAGCGTGAACTGATAATGCAAGATCGTCACGTGACATGCCGTGAGATAGAGGCATCCTTGGGCATTTCTTCCACCAGCATTCGATATTGCACGAACACCTGGCCGTAAAAAAGGTTTGTTCTTGTTGGATCCCGCACAATTTGACAATCGCTTAAAAAAACGCTCGTGTCGATTGCTGCAGACATTTTGAAAAAATACGATCGCGATGCTTCAAAAGACGTTTATAAGATCGTCACAGGTGACGAATCGTGGATCTATACGTATGAGCCCCAAAACAAAACAGCAATCGACCGTGTGGGTTTTCGTAGACGAGCCAAATCCAACGTAAGTTGTTTGTGGAAGAAGCAAATGGTCGCCTGTTTCTTCGGCAAAACTGGTCATGTGGTGAATGTTCCGCTTAAGCAATTGTTTGCCTGAAGTCTTCGGAGAAATTCAAAAAACGAACAAGAAAAGACGAATCATAGTGCACCATGACAATGCGAGCTCTCACACAACGGCTCAAACCAGCGCCTTTTTGACCGACGAAAACGTCGAATTGATGGGTCATCCGCCGTACAGCCCTGACTTGGCACCCAATGACGATCAACGATTTTCGTCGCCAGAAGATGCTGTTGAAGCGTTCAAAATTCATGTTTTGGAGGTGTCTCAATCGGAGTGGAAAAAGTGTTTCGGCATTTGGTTTGACCGCATGCAAAAGTGTTTAAATCGTGCTAGAGAATACTTTGAAAAACAATAAAGCCATTTTTAATGATAAATAATCGTATTCAACGATAAGCAATATGGTTTAACATAGGTGAAGTTGGTTACAAGTCACTCTTTAGAAGTCATGGAAAATTTAAGCACAATCGAATTTAATGTGTGCCTTCTAGCAGTAGACCCTCAATCTCAAAGGGATCTTGGGAGCTACGGGAAGACATAAACCGATATGATCGAATTTCACCATGAGAAACATCAGCATGGTCGGATTAACGTTTTTTACTTCTAGATTGACAGGCTAGCATAAGTAAATTGTCAAAATATATTCACATTAGTGTTAATTTGGACCAACTAAATAATTTTAACTGGAATAATGTAAATAAACATTTTTATGGGAGCTACCATAATGGGACGTTGCAATCATTTCCATTTTTCTCTTAACTAGAAATGCTAGGAACGTGAGATTTGGTAACTGGGTCATTTAATGTAAAGTGCCCAACTTTTGGAATCGATGTCTTCCGATCGGGATGAAACTTGCACCACGATAAGTCCTATTGGATAGCAATTTATACACAAACGATCGGTCAAGGACTCTCTGAATTTAAGGAAGTCGAATTTGAAATTTTGGCCTGACAGGAGTTTTATCGCAGCCATGTATTACCTATTGTTCCTAGAAACATTTGTCCAAAGTGTTTTAGATAGCTTTTTATAAAATCTTTTTAGAAAAAAAACTAAAAAATAAAGTTTTCTCTGCATTGCAAAATCCGAAAATTTTTGGATTTTTTTGATTTAAAAGGTTAATTTGTGTAGTTTTTCAGTAAAAGATTAATTTTAAGGTTTAAGAACCACTTACACACAAATAGGAAAAAATGGTGCGTATGTGACGCGCAAAATAAAAGGGACCTAAGGGTAAAAACCAGTTTTGTTCAGGAGAGCCATTTTAAAGATATAAATACGTGTATCTTTGGTGTAACATCACTTTCATAAAACGCGCATATCTCAGGGAGGGAACACTTTTGGGGCATGGGATCAGTCTCATTCGATGCTCAGATGTTGTCCACATCAAAAAAAAAGTGAAAATTGATTTTTATTTACCCTTAGGTCCATTTTTTCTATGCGCTATCACATATGCCAAAAATTTAAAAAAAACGTTGTTTTGGGTAACAAAACATTTTTTGATAGATAAAAAGGTCGCAATCCAGTAAGAGACTATAAAGCCCTGAAAAGAAAAAAACGATTTTTTTTATTTTTTTCTAAAAACATTAAAAAAATAGCTATCTATAACTCTCTGGACGAATTTTGCTCGGAACTATAGGTAATTAGTTACATGGCTGCAAAAAACACCTTTAGCCCAAAATGTCAAAATTTGACTCCCTCTAACTCAGAAGGTCCTTGACCGATCGCGTTCAAAGTTTGTGTGATATTACTATCCAATAGGACTAACCTTAGTGCAACCCGATCGGAAGACATCGATTCCAAAAGTTGGTTCATTTGATAGAAATAACGCAATATAATATTGATATATAACGAAAAAAAATCTGGGGAAAAGTGGACAGGTGCTCTTAAAATAATTTTAGCACTTTGTTGTGGTTTTGGAAAACGGAAATAACTCTTTTTAAAATTTCTCAACGGCAACATGGCCAATAAGCAGTTTTGAAAAATATTGCAACATGCTAAGATTCTGCAAACCAGCCCCACAGACGTATATTAGCCGTTTAGCCATACCAAATGACATATGTAATGGGTGTTTTTTATTGAGGTATAGAACTTCGAATTGAAATAAAACACAAGAAAATCGTTTTAATGTCCATCAATTTGGCTTTATTGGAAGGATAATTTTATGCCATTAATGTTTAAATATGATTTCGGGCATGTGGCCGCCGCGGCTGGCTCGAATAAAGCCAATTCTACAGGTCCAATTTTCAACCACTTTTTCGAGCATGAATGTTGGCTTCCAAGTCCCCTAACGTTTCTGGTTTGTTGGCGTAGACGAGCGACTTCACATATCCCCAAAGAAAATAATCCAATGGTGTCAAATCACACGATCTTGGTGGCCAATTGACAGGTCCATTCCGCAAAATTATGCGCTCATCGAAAGTTTCCTTCAATAATTTGATTGTGACGTGCGCTGTGTGGCATGTAGCGCCGTCTTGTTGGAACCACAACTCATCCACATTCATGCCATCCAATTCGGGAACAAAATAGTCGGTTATCATGGCTCTATACCGGTCTCCATTAACGGTAACTGACTCTCCAGCATTATTTCGGAAGAAGTATGGCCCAATGACTCCACCAGCCCATAGAGCACACCAAACAGTCAGTTTTTGTGGATGTAATGGCGTCTCAAGGGTCTCATGTGGATTCTCTTCACTCCAAATGCGGCAATTTTGCTTGTTGACGTAGCCATTCAACCAAAAATGAGCCTCATCACTGAACAAAATTTTGTGATGAAAATCAGCATCGAGATGAATCTCATTTTCGGCCCATTTTGCAAGCGTTGTTCTTTTGTCAACCTGTTCATGATGAAATGGCAAACCAAACTAAATATTAATCACTTGACAGCTGACAAAATGGCCGCCAGTTAAAAAAGTGATGCCAACTTAAAGTTCTATACCCCAATAAAAAACACCCTTTATATGTATATCTTCCTATCACTGGTTCAGAACTTGGCTATTTTACCTTATACCCTGCGACCACCAATCCGAAGATTTTCAAACCGCTGTCATTTCGCCCCTTTGTATTTTCGGGCATGGTCGAAGAAGGACATATTTTCATGAAATGTGCCAAGGAATACGCTGGTGATATTTGTTCAGTAGTGAATAAATCATCCTGTATAAACGTGGATCATTTTAAAAGATATTCAAATTTAAAATCTAAAAAGTTGGTCGAACTTTTGAAATGTATCCTAAAAAAATGCTTAAAATTCAAAGAAAAGCTTACTTTTCGTACGTTATTTCTACTTCTGTACATTTAAATCTACTCACGCTCGTGCAGTTCCATATCTCGTTTCTATCGTCGGAATAGGCGCTTTTTATTTCGTCTAATGTAGCTCTTGTTGCTACGCCTTGTGTTGCTTTATGGGCACCATTTTGCGTATGAAGCTTTTTTTAGATTTGTCGTCGCACCATGTCTTTCGTAGGACCATGTTGAATTCCAATATTTTTTTAGCTGTGACAACATTTAGCGGAAAATTTACTTTCCGAATCCATGTTGGTGCCTTGGCTAGCTCCAACATATAATTCGCTGCATCTTTTCTCCATCACTACCTAATAGAGTAGTGCTCGTGGCGTAATTTTTATGACTTTTCCAGACTTTAAACTACAAAGAAAAGATAAGTAAAAACGTTGTTAAGTTCGGACAGGCAAAATAGTAAGTATATATAAGTATAATCCACTGTGGATTTGCTATAAGAAATAATATCCATAGTTGATTGTGTCCATATTACAAGGTTTGTTACTTTTTATGGTATCAGAATAAAATAGGATAAATAAAGTTGTACTTTACGTTTGTCTAAAAAAAAAGTTAGTTTTTTTCTTTTAATAGTATCTCGACCTTTACCCGGAGTCGAGCACAGCCAGTTCCGACTCAGGGCAAATGTTTGAAACTCCGACTTCACTGCCTTGGTCTCTGGTCCATAGTTACGACTATAACGACTGTTTAACCAAATTATCGAAATAAGTCTACATTTAAATTCCTTTCGGAATTTGCCATTTTTTGCTTATCGTAGCTAATTTTTTCAAATTATCGAAATAAGTCTACATTTAAATTCCTTTCGGAATTTGACATTTTTTGCTCCCCTTTTCCTTTATGAGTCCGACCCTTATCGTAGCTAATTTTTCAAAGTAAATCCACATTTGGATTAAATATTTAATAAAGTTATTTCAATTTAAAAAATATCAATTGAAATTCAAAAGACACAAACTAAAATTGAAATCATTATTTTTGAATTAGAATAACTATAATTTTGAATAATCAAATTAATATTCTTAATTAAAATCTAATTTTCTAAATTTCGAATGGAATATTCTGAATTTTAAATGATTTATTTGAATTTTCATTTTCAAATGGATTTTTTGAATATCAACTGATATTTGCTGAATTACAATTGACAAAGGCGTAGCGGTCGCTTCTTTTGGGCATAGGGTCCATGTTTATTTAGCCGATTGGGTCCATAGGTCTAAGCCCAGTCTGAGCCACGTCTTCAATATAAATCCGTAATTGGATGTGTACATTTGCTTTAATTTGAGTACCAATATGTCCATATTGACTATTAATCGTCCGTTTTGGGTCACGTTGTTTGGGTCACATGAGCCCAAAAGTTCAGCAAGTATGATCTTTTTTGGGGTATTTAGTGGGTCCCATCCAACAGTACCCATTTTAACCATTGTTCGTCTACAAAAAATATGATTTGTTAAGCAAATACATGAAAAGGTGTATTTGCGTAAGGAAAAACTTCTTTCCCCTGATCCGATTTCATTTATAATCCCAAGCATCGTTTGACTATCGAGGATCGAAGCTCATTTCGTTAAGCTGCTATAGTGCAAGAATTTTAATAAAACGAGGGCTGCTATTTAACGAATAGCAACACTAGACAACCAACGACAAATTTAGTCTATTTCGCGTCCTGGCAATACGAGTACTAGTGTTGCCAGATGCATGTTAAAAATTTTAGTGGAAAGTTTTACATTTTTTAAGTATAACTCAGAAGGTTTTGTCATTTTGAAAAATTCATCTCGGTCAAAATAATGAAGTAACCTGTGAACATTTTCGTGCGACGATTTTTTACCATTTTCGGTGTGGATTATCGAGAGAAGCGTGCCAACAGTGTTCGAAAAAATAAGGAAAAACATGACTCGCATTACAATGCGAGCTCTCAGGCATCAGCTGAAGCAATATGCTATTTGAGCACTCGAAATGTCGAATAGATGGTTCATCCCTTATTCGGCACCCAATGACTTCTTCTTATTCCCTTACATCAAGAAAAAACTGCGTGGTCAACGTTTTTCGTCGCCCTAATCAGCTGCTGAAGCGTTCAAAAACCGTAAAACAATTTCCAACGATAAATGATTGTTTTTTCTTTATTGCTGGACCTGAAAAATAAATAACAACCCTTGTATATACGAGGACCGCTATATATATTTTTGGCCTAATAATAAAAATGCGAAAATTTGCATGATTTATACACTTGCATGCGCTCAAACCAATTGTCGAATCACTTTTTCCACTCCGATTGAGACACCTCCAAAACATGGTTTTTGAACGCTTCAACAGCATCTTCTGGCGACGAAATTCGTTGACCACGCATTTTTTTCTTGATGTGCGGGAATAAAAAGAAGTCATTGTGTGCCAAGTCAGTGCTGTACGGCGGATGACCCATCAATTCGACGTTTTGGCCGGTCAAAAAAGGCGCTGGTTTGAGCCCATGTGTGAGAGCTCGCATTGTCATGGTTTACAATGATTCGTCTTCTCTTGTTCGTTTTTCGAATTTTTTTGAAGACTTCAGGCAAACAAATTGTGGTGTACCACTCAGAATTTACCGCCCTACGTCGTTGCTCAAGCGGAACAGTCGCCACATGACCAGTTTTGCCGAAGAAACAGGCGACCATTTGCTTCGAAGTGCTTCTTCCACGAACAACTTTCGTTGGATTTGGCTCGTCTTCGAGTTTCGGGCTCATACGCTTAGATCCATGATTACATAGATCGTCACCTGTGACGATCTTATAAGTGTCTTCTGAAGCACTGCGATCATATTTTGTTTAAAATTTCTGTGCACCAATCGGCACGAGCCTTTTTTGAGCGATTGTCAAATTGTGCGGGATCCAACGAGAACAAACCTTTTTTACGGCCAGGTAATATCGAATGTATGCTGGTGAAAGAAATGCCCAAGGATGCCTCTATCTCACGGCATGACGATCTTGCATTATCAGTTCACGCATGGCATCAATGTTCTCTGGCACATCAGCCGTTTTTGGACGACCTTCGTCTTTGAGCGAGCTTCGGCCACGATTGAATTCATTTAACCAGCTTTTCACAGTGATATAGGATGGTGCTTCATCGCCATACAAAGATTAAAGTTCATCGATGCACTCTTGTCGTGATAATCCACGTCGAAAGTTGTGCAAAAATATCGCACGAAAATGTTCACGAGTTAATTCCATTTTTTTTCGCCAAATTGATTTTTTCAAGTCACTGTAAACATTACAAATGATCGTATGGTAATGGCAACCATACGGCAACAATAAGTGTTGCTTAGACCAGAAAAATATATAGCAACCCTCGTATACTTAGCTTTTTTAAGTGCTGTAAACAGAACAATAAATTTAGTATATGAAATGGTTGGAGTTAAAATTGCATACAGCGTACAGATATCGAAATAAATAAAAGTTTACAAATGATCCACATTAGTTGGCTGTTCGCTGTTTTGACAAAAACAGCACCCCCGATATTACAACCGTGCTAAGATTAATAAATATTTTTGGATTACTTGGATGCTGCCTGAAAGGGTAGAAGTGTTGATATACCTGAGTCGAGCAAACTAAACTGCGAGTCGTTTATAATTTATAATTATTTAAATAACACCTAATATCCTAACTAGTCGCAAACAACACCTGTCTTTTTCTCAATTAATCTTCTATAAATAGCTTGAGGTTATTTTTATAAAATTAACCACTTCATTTTGGAGTCATTGCAGAATTAAATCTTTTAAGTCAATAAGGCATAGCAGCACTATGCATTCTAAACACTGACTTCGTTTATAAAAACACAAGTTTTTTTTAAATAAATTATCGGAACCGCATGCTCTAATAATCTCTATAGCTACAATAACATTATATAAGTATATAATAACAATGGTTTGCGTACAACTATTTATGTTTTATATTCAAAGAAAAGAGTAAAAACTAAAACCCACAAATCTTTATAAATAAAATATATTTACTCGTACGTATGCTGGCGAACAAAATTGTCAGCAATTGTCTCGAACAGATTTTTACCGAAGGTAACACTACGACACGTTTTCAAAGAATATCTCAAGTGCTTTTAAGATCATTTATATTTCTAATAACAATTTTAAATCTGAAATGTTGGCGTGTACACATTATGTATGTTAAACAAGGTCTCTACAAAAGTTGGCTTTGTTCACAAGAAAATCTTAATTTGACACAGTAAATACCGGATTTAAGGCTTTACACATTTTATTTGTGACTTGTCTAAGAAGAAACGAACAGAGTTAGCAAAATCTTGGCAGAAATATTAAAAACGAAGTCTTTTAATAAAAACCCGCAGGCATTAAGAAATTCTAATTATATTAATCACTTATTGTGCGGCTTGAGACATGAGCTGCTACAGCAGCAGCTACCACTACAACAACCACAACATGCAAATCAATGTAGCAAGTATTAATCAAAAGACTTAAGGCACAAACTTGTTCAACAGCAACAGTTAAATTTATTAACTTTACACGCGATGGCTATAGTATTTACAAGTACTCCAGCAGATATAAAATTCTAACGAATTCGCAGAGTTTAAAACATTAAAAGACTAAAAGTGCCGCTTGCATAGCGAAAGGATACAAAGTGAACTTTGTGAATCATGCAATATGTTAAGAAAAGTAAGATTGATTTATTCAATACACTCAGGGGGTGGGGTAGTTTTATTTGAAATACTAAGTGTGAGTCACATATCATTGTGAAATTTTAAAATAATTTCATATGGACACTTCTAGCGAAAGCTCAACCGAGACGAAAAAAATTAAAAGTTTTTGACAACACAAAGAGAAAAATTCAAATTTCACTACTTAAACAAATTTTACATTTATTTATAAGAGCCCATTAAAATTCAAAGACGCGTAAGTGCAACTTTTTTTTGGAACATTTTTTGAAAAGGGTTTATAATACAAGGGGTTGCTATTTAATTTTCGGGTCCGGCAATAAAAATACAATAATTTATCATTCGAAATGATTTAATTGTTTTTCAAAATATTCTTCTTTAAGATCAATACACGTTTGCATGCGCGCAAACAAATTTTTGAAGCACTTTTTCCACTCCGATTGAGACACCTCCAAAAAATGATTTTTAAACGCTTAAACAGCTGCTTCGGACGATGAAAAACGTTGACCACGCATTTTTTCTTGATGCTAGGGAATAAGAAGAAGACATGGGGGGCCAAATCAGGGCTGTACAGTGGATGACCCATCAATTCGACATCTTGAGCGGTCAAATAGCTCATCGTTTCAGCTGATGTGAGAGAGCTCGCATTGTCGTGAAGCAAAATGATCCGTCTTCTCTTATTATCTTTCCTCATTTCTTCGAACAATGTTGGCATACAGATAGCTGTATACCACTCAAATTGACCGTTCTACGTTCCACTAAAGCACTGTGGCAACATGGCCGATTATACCGCAAAAAAACGCAATAATTTGCTTCGATGTACTTCTTCCACAAACAACTTTTGTTGAATTTGGCTCTTCTTGAAAGACCCATACGGTCGATTGCGGTTTTGTTTCGGGCTCATACGCATAGATCTATGATTCGTCACCTGTGACAAAGTTATACACAGCCTTTGAAAATGTTTTTTTTTTAAATTTCGTAATGGCAACGCTGGAAGCCCCACAAACGGATATGGCTCAATATATTACTTTATAAAGTCATGAAACGGGTCTTAACGTATTCTTTCGATGCGTAACATCGTTTAGCTATACCAAATTACATATGTATATACGAGTATCTTCATACCTACCTTATCGTTGGGACTTACATTATTTTAAAATTAAACTTCCATTCATTTCACATTGTGCAAAACAATATCTTCAAAGGTGACAGCGTGTGCTTTTTCAGGCAAGAGTATGATATATAAACGTGGCACAGTTTTAAAGGTATTGACATTTAAAATCTAAAAAGTTGGGAGAATTTTTGAAATTGACCTTAAAAAATGCTTAAAGTTCAAAGAAAAACTTACTTTTCGTACGTTATTTCTACTTTTGTACATTTTAATCTACTCACGCTCGTGCAGTTCCATTTCTCGTTTCTATCGTCGGAATAGGCGCTTTTTATTTCGTCTAATGTAGCTCTTGTTGCTACGCCTTGTGTTGCTTTATGGACACCGTTCATTGCGTATGAAGCTTTTTTTAGATTTGTCGTCGCACCATGTGTGTCGTAGGACCAAGATGAATTCCTATATTTTTTTAGCTGCAGTCAACATTTAGCGGAAAATTTACTTTCCGAATCCATGTTGGTGCCCTGGGTAGCTCGAACATATAATTCGCTGGATCTTTTCTCCATCACTACCTAATAGAGTAGTGCTCGTGGCGTTATTTTTCATGTTTTTTTCCAGACTTTAAACTACAAAGAAAAGATAAGTAAAAACGTCGTTAAGTTCGGACAGGCAAAAAAGTAAGTATATATAAGTATAATCCACTGGGGATTTGCTTTAAGAAATAATATCCATAGTTGATTGTGTCCATTTTACAGGTTTTGTTGCATAAAATAGGATAAATAAAGTTGTACATTACGTTTGTCTAAAACAAATTAAATTTTTCCGCAAAAAAACGCAATAATTTGCTTCGATGTACTTCTTCCACAAACAACTTTTGTTGGATTTGGCTCGTCTTAAAAGACCCATACGGTCGATTGCTGTTTTGTTTCGGGCTCATACGCATAGATCCATGATTCGTCACCTGTGACAATGTTATACACAGCCTTTACGCTACCGCAGTTATCTCTTTGCACTAATCCATGCGAGCTTTTTTTTAAGCAAAATTTTTTTTAAGCAAAATTAACATGCAATATCTTATTGATGTTTGTCATACTAATGTCGGTCTTGCTTAATCAATTCACGTACAGCATCGATGGTTTTTAGCAAAGTAACCGAAGTTGGACGTCCTTCACGAAATTCCTTCTGAAGCGAACGGCGTCCGAGACTGAACTCTTGGTACCAGCGATTAACAGTGGTTTTTGATGGTGCTTCATCGCCAAAAGTCGAAACAAGTTGATTTAAACACTCTTGTCTCAAGAACCCACGCCGAAAATCGTAAAAATTAATGCACGAACATGTTCATGGGAAAATTCCATTTTTTGGCTGAGATAAATTTTTCAACACACTGTAAACAAAACAATTCGCCCTCAAAAGACAAAATCTTCTCAGTGAGGTTATGCTAAAAAATGTCAAAGTTTCCAATGGAAGTTCGAGTTTGCATCTGGGAACACTAGTATTGTCAGGATCCGAAATATAAATAGCAACTTTCGTATATAGAATTATGCTATCTTTCATCTTCCTTCAGAGTCAAAAAGAAATGCAAGCCGAAAAAGCATTTTAACTCTACACATGTTTTGAACAAATCATTTTCATAAAATTGTATGTCATTTGAGATATCCTGCCCACCAGTTTATCTGTAAAGCTGACAGGAGCTAACAATTGGTATCAAATTTTGCTTGTCATAATATTTTGACGTATAGCCCCAACCCTTCTGTTACCTCCTACAAAAATGTACACTTTCCACCAAATTTAATGGTATATCTTCAACACTTTTTACACGATATTGCAAAAATCAATAGTAAAGCGTAGAGTTGTAATGCAAACTTCCTAGCTATGCCCCCCCATCTGATACCTCTAACACAAATGACTCTTTTTCAGTGCAGATTAGAGCCCAAAAAACTAGTCACCCAGTGCGTGTTTCGCTCAAGTTATGACGCCCTAATGGGTAAGAGGGTATATATCATTTGCTATGGAAAAAAGTGTAACGTATCGAAAAAAAAACATGTTAGACCCTGAATATGTTTTGACCAAATACGTTTCATGACTTTTTAAGTCATTTGAGCCATGCTCATCTGTGCGGCTGGATTGCACGATTACTCTCAAAAGGAAATTCCAATCGGTTTTAAAATTAGCATGTCATAATATTTTTCCGCCCCATCCCTTCTTGGACTCCTAGCCACGCTCATTCTGGTATCCCCCACACAAATGACCCTGTTTTAGTGCAGATTATAATTCATTTAACTTGTCACCCAGTGCGTAAAACAGTCACACCGTAATATTTTAAAACTGGATTTTTACTCGCATATTAAAAAAGTGGTTAACACGCCCAATTCTGGTATCTCCCATGCAAAAGCACCATTCTGCCAATTTTTGATATTTTTAAAATTTCTTTAATCCTTACCGAAAATCAATACTTAAGAATAGGGTTATAAACATATCTAAGTGACGAATAATTGGATTCCTAGCCACGTTAAGTTAAGTGCAGATTAAAACCCATATAACATTTGACTTAGTGCGGGAAATTCGATTAAATTAAAAAACACCGTAATATTTTTAGAACAGCTTTGGGTAAGCGATTTACCATTTTAAATTTGAATGGTTGTAAAAATAAGTATTGATAATTTTTTCAAACTTCTGGTTTTATTGGAAAGGTTGAACTTTGGCGTTTGATAATGGAACACAATAACATTTATATGACTACCACAACTGGCTCGGCAGTACCTTATCCGATCAACCCAATTTTTCAGTACATTTCTGATAGTTTCGGGTCGAATCTCTTCAATGACAACTTCGACTTCATGTTTCAACGCCTTAATTGTCTCTGAATGCTTTGCGTAACATTTATCCTTAATGGCGTCCTACAGAAAATAATCCAAAAGACTCAAATCACAGCTCTGAGGCGGCCCATTCACATCACAATTTCGGCTGATTATTCGATTTTCAAACTCAGTGTGTGAAATATCGTTGGTTGCGTTGGCTGTGTGACATGTGGCCCCGTCTTGGTGAAACCAAATGTCGTCCATGTCATTCTCTTAAATTTTTGGAAACAAAAATTCATTGAGCTTGGCGTGGTAACGCTCACCGTCGACGGTAACGGCTGCTCCTAGCTTATTTTCGAAGAAATATAGCCCAATGATGCCGCCAGCCCAAAATCCACCCCAAACAGAGACTCACTGTGGATGCATTAGCTTCTCAATAGTCACATGTGGGTTCTCTGAATCCCATATGCGGCAATTTTTGCTTATAGACATAGCCACCAAGATGAAAGTTAGCTTCACCTGAAAACAAGTTTTTTCGGTAAAATTCTTCATCTCCTGCCAAACCATCTTCAGCCCATTGGGCGAAGCAAAAACGCATCAAATGGTGTTCCATTATTAAATAACAAAGTTTAACCTTTCCAATAAAGCCAGAAATTGGTAATAACTATCAATAATTTTTTTAAATCTGATACAAATTTAAAATTTTAATTGGCCCACCCTATATTTAAGATACAATTGATTACATTACATTTCACCAATTTCTTTTTACGTTGATTCTGAAAAAGACCAGAACAAAAACTGTTCAGTCATTATAATGATAAAAGACCAAATAAATATAAACAAAAAGAAAAACTATTAGAATTGGTACGCCATAATGTGCAACGCATGTATAAGTTTATGTACGCACAAAAACATGCACACTTTGGTTGTGCTTTTTGCATTTGTGGTTTTCATCGAAGACCCATGCGAAACGGAATTGGTGGAAATGATATTACGCACAGTTCGAAGACTATACGCAAAGGGTAATTCTCATTAATAAAAATGAGTCTCCGGTATAAGTCATTTGATTTGTGGCCGAAGAAATCGTTGCCAAAGACTGCTGAAGAAAAGCCTTTGCGGGTTTAGAAACAGCTGTACAGTCTGCCTGGCAACCGTAGCAAAAACATTTGACCGATTTCTTTTTACGTTGATTCTGAAAAAGAAACAACAAAAAGGTCTCGAACCAGAATAAAAGCTGTTCAAGTCACAATTTATTACTTTGTAATATTTTCATGAATTTATTTTTTAAATTAAAAAAAAATTGCACTTAAATGTACTCAAACTTTGTTTAATTTCAGTAATTGTGGTTAAAATAAAACAATAAAATCATTTCTAGACCCGAAGGCTGACCCAAATTAATCAAAATGTTTCGGGATTTTGCCACACTGTGAGACTACTGTCTGTATGAAATTTAATTCTAAGCCAAAAAATTTAATGATTAATGAATTTAAAGTTATCGGTCAGAGATTATAATAATTATATCGTGGCCGAAGCTCAATTAACGAAGTCCATTTGAAAGATTCTCTAAGATTCTCGGCTCAAAATTTAAATGTACTTTTCCCGTTTTTGCATAACACTAGTTCACAAATAACAAAATTTTCTCTGTTATTTGTTTCTAGCATACTTTTTCCCTACTAAACACGAAAATGAGTTTTAAAAATTTTTCTGTCGATTGGTTTTCGAGATACAAATTTTTGAACTTTTTTTTTTAAATTTTTGGAGGTACACTTACAATTTTGAGCATATCTTTCGTCTTCTTTGACCTATTTGATCCTACTACTACTCAAATTAAAGAAAATTGAGCCGTCTACAACTCATTCTCAGAAAATTTTCAAATCGGGTAAGTAGTTTTGATGTTGGCGGCTTAAAAAGTTTAAAAAACGGCGTTTTTTTTTAGTAAAAATGTGGCAGAAAAGACCATATAAAAATTCATATAAAATATAAAACACGATGCTAACAGCAATTTTGGTTTTTTTACGTATAGCTGGCATTTTTACAAAGAAAATAAGCCCTTACTTAACAAAATCTGACAACAAACGGCGGACTTATAATTTTTTTGGTAAAAGTTAAAGATTTTAATGAGTTGTAGAGGGCAATATTGTCTTCAAATTTAAATAAAGTTGAGATCTTTTGACGAACAAAGATGAGTTTGCAAGCTAATCGCTTTGAGATAATACATTTTCGAAAATGTTATTTTATATTTTGCAAAGAAAATTTTAAGTATTTTTTAAATATTGACCCCTTACAGAAATGTTTATGTTTAGAGTAAACAAACACAAATAAAAAGAGACCAATACTTTTATTATTTCAAATAAACGTAATACTTTGAATCCCTTAGTTTTGAACTTCTCTTAGGGCTTTAAAATATCTTAACTCTTTACGAAAGTATGACAATTTAAAAACAAAGTCCTCTATAACTCATCAAAAACTTCAGTGATGCGTTGTGAATGGCACATCGGCCCAACAGCACCATGGGCGAACGTCAGCTTTCAAATCAGCCAAAAAGATTTGGACAAAACCAAATAAGCTTGTTTTATGATCCGCTTTCCTAAAAATCTCTTAAATATTAAAATTTATATTCTTATTGTAGATTCTTAAACTTAGTCACAAAATCTATCAAGCTCTGTTTATCCGCTAACGATTCTAAATTTTAATGAACTCATTTTTGTTTCTTTAAAATAATCATTTTATTCATGTACAAAATCGTATAAAAATTCTTAACTAACTAGAAATTCTCTAACATAACTACCATTTACCTCCGCCGCCACCAGCCGGTTTATGGCCCGCCGAACTACCGGTGAATAAGGAATACGATGCATGTGAAGCTCCGCCCGAAGCACCCAGAGAAGCGTTCAAGATTAAACTGACAACACTGCCCACCACATGGGAAACCACGTGCTTGATAAAAGCCGAAGAATCGGAACCGCCTTTATTGTTTTCATTGCTGTCCTTGTCCTTATCTTTTCGTTCTTCCGAATCTTCGCCCGAGCCTTTGCGATTTTTAGCCTCCATAAAGCTACTCACAACATTTTGAAGGAATATTAAGGGCTTTGGGGGAACATCATCTTCCTCGGGATCCTAAAAGAAGCATAGAGAAAACAGGAGTTTGTAAAACGGTAAGGTTCAGAGGGGGATTCAAACGGGTTTTAATGGATAAAGAAAGGTGGGGTGGTTTAAGGCATTAGTTTACAGCTAAAGTGTTAGTATCAAGTTGACAAATATTTAAAAATAAGAAAAGATATGTACTGCACTCAATGAAGCCACCACGGTGCCCAAGAAATTGCCAATGAATTGACCGTTGTTAATCTGTAAAGAAGGCACACAATTATTGAGATCTTATGCGTAGATAAGGCCTAGAAGTCATACTTACAGCTCCACCACCGCCCGACAAACCATCGAAGACTGTGCCCACATATATGCCCAAGACAGTGCCAAAGTTTTTGTTACCCTAAAATTAAAACCAAATTGTTTACTAGAGCATTTTGGATTTCGCGGATACACATTCTCATACCGCTAATAAACCCGAGATTAAGGAAGTAGCTGAACTCAACAAACTTTCAATATCCAAACCATTGGGCTGAAAGGAAAAAACACATGGCAAACGTTTATTAATATAGGAACAGTGTCACAAAGAAATACTCACTCCAAACAATTGGGAAATGACTCCAGTCAAAGCTCCTATTAAAGCGCCAATATCTGAGCCACCTTCGCCCTACAAATGTTGCAATCGTGAGTTATTTCCACAAATTTTAGTTTGGTTTCTATTCACTCCATTTTCTTTCTTTACTTACGCCACTCAAACTGGTTATGATGCCCACCAAGCCGCCGCCGCCTCCACCCCCACCACCATCGCCGTCATTATTATCTAACAGCTCTGGCGAACCTTCTTCCTGTTTGGCGAGAGTCATGTTGCTGCTGCTTGATGTGGCAGCCACCGTTGAGTTGGCCATAACTGGCTCTGCGGCTGCGTTGTTGCTGTTAGTTTCAATAACATTCTTTCTTAGACAAAAAATTACATTTAAATTTAGGTTTGCGGTAAGTTCAAATTTACGTTTACATATAATGAAATATCTTATGTTGATAATATGTCTATATGTGTGTACTTTTCGGTAATAAGATGGCAAGAGTTAGTAGACCCCATCCTTTCTGTCATTCAACACAACTACAACAAATTTGTGTGGTTTTTAAATTGTTTTTTTGCTAAACTCACATTGGATGCCAGCAGCAGATTGTCCTCCTCGAGAGAATCGTCATTGTCATCGGTATTGTCGCCATCATCTTCGACGTTTACCAGATTATTGCGGAAATCATCCTGGAGAAAAGAAAGCATGTTCGTTTCTTAAGTCAATTGTTTTTTTTTTTTAAATAAAGTATCTATCCATAATAAACGTGGACATGGGTAAAACAGAGGTTGCATATTTTTTTATTATAAAATAAACAGTTACGGACAAAAAATTAGGGTCGCTTGAAGTTATGTTGAGAGAAACGAAAAAAACGATTTTTTAACAAGCTAATATTTGTTATTTTATTTTATTCTTTATAATACTTATATACGAGTATATCCGTGTCGCGTACTCGTTTGTTTAATAAAATAGGTAAAATATAATTTTTCGCAAAAAATATTTATTTATTCATTAATTTCTATTTTGCCTTCAAAGTCTTCCCCCTTAAAGAAATTCGACCCAAAACAATTGATAATATACTGAAAAATTGGGTTGAACAGATGAGGTACTGCCGAACCAGTTTGTGGTAGCCGTATGAATGATATTGTGTTCCATTATCAAATGACAAAGTTTAACGTTTTCAATAAAATTTGAAATTTGAAAAAATATTAATGTTGTAGTTGTAACAACAATATATTTATTTTGAGGTCTTGTTCGTCCATGGGGGATCTGCTTCGATATCCAGGTAGAGGAAACGCGCCATTTGAACTGGATGCGTCCACCGAGACCTGGGGGTCAGCTGAGTGGGCTTGGCCGGACAATTGAAGAGGTGCAGCACACCATGTGGTCCCTGATGGCAGGCGGGACAGATGTCCGGAACGTTAGCATCAACAGTAAGAATTGAGGCGGCTGCACCATCCAGATCTCAGCTGCGCCAGAACCACGCTCGTCTGCCAAGGTAGTACCTTCTCCTCAGGTGAAATCTTCGGGGGATGCTCCCTAGCACTACATTCACACGGTGCTGGATACTGCTGCTGCGACTTCATCAGCGTGAACTTTGTTCAGACCTGCCTGATAGTTTCGATGATTTAAAGGTTCTCTCTTATACCGCTGGAAATTTGTCTCTCTCTAGATCATGAAGATCGTACCTGATCTGCCTGGGCGGAGGCATCCTGTCCAAGAGATGGTGGTTAGGATGACTGCTGCGAAAACACCCTAGCAGGTATTGCTTAGACAGCAGGAAATTGTGTCTGCGCGCGGCAAGGACCTTCGTCTCCTCATGTAGATGGTCCTCAGAAGACACCCTGTTGATGTTGTGAGGGCGGCATTCTGGCAAGTCTGAATTTTCTTCCACTGCGTCGTACTCACGTTCGCCGACCATTCAGGTGCTGCGTAGTTTGCTACAGGCCAACCTATCGCTTTGTAAGAGGTCAACAAGGTTTCTTTGTCGGCTGCCCAAGTACTGCCGGAAGTGACTTGAATGCCTTGTTCGTACTTTTGAGTTTATCGCAGATAGCTGTAGCATGTGCAGAGGATCAAAAAAAGGCTGTCCAATGTGACCCCAAGGATTTTGGGGTAGTTGGTAGTCGGGATATTGACGTCATCGACATTCACATTGAGTGACTGCCGCACCTCTGCGGTCCATGCAGTAAACAGAGTGTCTGATGATTTGGAGGCGGGTTTTTTTTCTTATATTCCTCGCAGTGAAAAAGCATGCCAAGTCAGTGAGGTAATAGTTGATTTTCTCGCATATGTCATCCACTTTAGGTCCTGACGCCTGAATTGTGCAATCGTCAGCGTTCGACACAATTTCAACGCCGTCTGGTGGTGCAGGATGTTTAAAGAGGTAGAGGTTAAACAGAGCCGGGGATATCACTTCACCCTGGGGAACTCCTTGTTAAACTTTACGGGGCTTCGACTTTCTGTCTCTAAATTCTACATATGACTGGCGCCCACACATATAGTTTACGACCCAACGTTTCAAACTGGGCGGAAGGGACGTTTCTTCAATGTCTTCAAACAGAGGACCTTGTAGAAGGCTTTTGTTAGGCCAGGAGCCACGAGGACCGTCCTGCCGTTAAGCTTGTTCTGGTTAAAAAAATATTAATACTTTTTTTTACAATTTTAAATGGCCCACCTTGTACTTCTTCCATGCTTTTGGTTTTTTGTTGTGTAACGGAAACAAATAAACTGCGTTTTTTATCATTACCAATTAAGGTTTTTTAAGACTCGTCTAAATTTATTTTTGATTAGACGCGTCTCGCAGTTTCTTTTCTTGAAATATGGGGCGTTATAATTTGTATTGGTTTTTTTTCAATAATGTTCGATTTTATCGCCGTCGTTTTTTTGCCACTGGGACTTTCCAGGAAGATGTACCGATTAAAATGTTCTCTACTAATGGGCGCCTCGCAGAAGCAGTAGAAATTAAACTCCTAGCTCAGTTTTAAACGCTCCAAAAGACTTGACAGAGTTTCGAGATGACAATAGGTTTATGTTGTTAGACATTTTAGACGAACTTTTCTCGGTCTAGTTTTTAAAATAAATTATTTATGTCTTGTAGCGCATTACATAAAAAATTGTACGATTTCCAATGTTTAATAGCTTTATCTTTCAAATTTTGAATGATGATACACTCACTGTCCTATAGGGCATAACTCGACCTTTATTTTTGGCATTACGTATTTTGAGAGTGTGATTTTTTCCTAAAAAAACTCTTTTAATGCATTTTTACCACTAAAAGAAAGTTGTTCTTCTTGTGGTCATTCTTTGTTGTCCGCATCTAAGGTTGACATTCCTCATGTTAGGCGATGTAATGTAATAATGCTTTAAATCCCTTAGTTTTGAACTTATCTCAGTGCTTTAAAATATCTTAACTCTTTACGAAAGTATGACAATTTGAAAACAATATCCTCTATAACACATCAAAAAATTAAGTGGTGCACATCGGCCCAACAGCGCCATGGGTGAACGCAAGCCTTCAAATCAGCCAAAAAGATTTGGACAAGAGCAAATATGCTTAGCCATACATCTTTGTCCGCATCTAAGGTTGACATTTCTCGTGTTAGGCGAGTACCACATTGTCTTAAATTTAATTAATTAATAAACACTATTCCTATCACAATAATACCAAATTAAAAATGTGTCCCCAATACTCGTATTGGTGCAGATTATTATGGACTTTATTTTTGTTACCCGGGTCTGTACATAGGGTTAGTATGAATGTTTGCATTCAATGTCTGTTAAACGCCTATAGCTTTCAGGGCATTCATAATTTGTTGAAAAAATATAGTACCGAGAGGCTGGAGTCATTCACATTTAAGGATAGTTGGCTTAATATTTAGTAAAGGGTCCATCTAGAGGTATTTCTTCAGAAAAAAATATAAAAATTTAAATCAAGTGCGAAATCTTTATTGGTAATTTGAAAGGACATCTTATGGCATTTATTTTTTGAATATACTTTCCTACAAATATTGCCCGCAACTACGCCTCAAGTTTTCCTTTCTGAGGGTCCAATTTTGGATGACTCGTTCGAGCATTTCGACCGGTATAGCTTTAATGACACGCGTAATGTTGGCATCCAAAACCTGAATCGTAGCTGGTTTGTCAGCATAGACTTTGGACTTTACGTAAGCTCATAGAAAAATGTCTGAAGGTGTGATATCACTCGATCTAGGCGGCCAACTCACATGTCAAAAACGTAAAATTAGCTGCTTTTCGAAATGACCTCTCAATAGATCCATTGTTTGAGCAGCTGTATGGCATGTGGCACCGTCCTGTTGAAACCAATTGTCGTCCAGATTACGGGCTTCAATTTTAGGTAGCATAAATATCGATATCATGGAGCGATAGCGATCACCATTCACGGCCATCATCATTTTTGAAAAAATATGCACCGATGATTTCACCAGCTTATTAACCGCACCAAACCGTGGTTTTCTCTGGGTATAATGACACCTCTTGAACCTCTTCTTGTTGCTTTTCAGCCCAAATGCGGCGATTTTGTTTACTGACTTTGCCGTTGAGACAGAAATGGGCCTCATCACTGAACAAAATTTTGGTCGAAAACAGCGGATCTTCCCGTTTCTCGCCGAACGCTTATTTCCATAATACAGTTGCCAACATTTGAAGGAAAATATTTTCAAAAAATAAATGCCATAAAATGTCCTTTCAAATTACCAATAATGATTCCACACTTGATTTGATTTTTTTTAAAGTTTTTTTTTGTTCTAAAAAAATACCTCTAGATGGATCACCCTATACAATTATATATTCTAATAGTTTTTTGAGTAGTTTCCAAAACTTGTTACATATTTTTAGCTTTGGGTTCAACAAAACTCCCGCTGAGTCCGGAGGAAAGTTCCCGCGACACAAAAAAAAATTGTATTAATAGTAACAATTTCCCGGGATTTTTTTTCGCAGAATGCAATCCCTAATTCTCTTATAAAAATATAATCCATTTTTTCTCCATTAATAAGTGACAGAATTTTTTAAGAATCGTTACAGAAATTCACCCAATTTCTTTTCGGTTGGAGTTAATAAAATGCGACTGTTGTTTTAAGACATCACGCATGGATCTTACCAACATCTTTATACCCTACACCACACTGTGCAACTGGGTATAAAAACCTAGTGCTGATGTTTGCAACGAATAAAAGGAATGGAGATGAACCTTATGTTTAATTTACCTATCGACTCAGTACAGGTTGCCATTATAAACCGATTTGGACATTTTTAACGTACGAACCCAATTGAAATTGGTCCACATCGGCCCATAATTTAAAATCATGCATATGATTTTTCCGATTTCAGAACCTACAGCTCTAAACGCCACATATTACAATTGAGCATTACGAGTGAACAAAACCCATATCCGGTGAAATTTTGTAATATAGGTCCACGTAAAGGTGCCTCCCGATTTAAGGTCATGAAGCTATATTAGACATAAATTACTCCCAATCACGCCCAAATTGTGCATGGTATGTTTTAAGCGACCGATAATTAACTGTGGTAGTTCATATTTTCGTATAACTCCTATACAAAGGTCCTTCCGCATTTCAGAACGTGTAGCTTAAGAGGGCACATTTTACCCTCTACTTAATTATGCATGGAGATTACAAGCAACCAATACCCATGTCCTGTAACATTTGACCACATTGGACAATGTTTACTATTAGTTCCCACATGGTCAATGAAGATCCATGGCTTTCGCCCCGAATTTTGTTTTGCAAATTTCTGCCTTAACAAATACGCCAATAAACAAAATTGACGAATTTGGATTGAAACGAGATGTGATGTGAATGTGAATCACTCATTTAAACCAAGCTTCAAATCCGGGTTAGAACATCAACGAATTTTTAGCGACGGGATCTATGAATTTTCGATTTCTTACTTTAAGAGTAAGAAACTTGTAAAAGCTCTTTACAAACTGCTTTGGCCTTTCAGAGTCTACATTTTAAAATAGATTCAGGTCCTTTTAAAATAGGTTCAGCTTACTGATTCGAGAGAAGTTCCCCCCGTTTGATGCCTGCAGTGATAAAGATGGAAATACGTACGTAAATGGCTGGTTGTAATAGAGATCCCGCCATCCAATTCTACTTTAAGTTTTATATTAAACAAGTAAAAACGTCGTTAAGTTTGGCCAGGCTGAACCTTATGTACCCCATAACGTTTCTACATTACTAAAACAAAAAAAATCGGTCTGTTGTTTGGGCAATATCGCCCCATGCGTACGTCCATTTTCTCAGACATTCTGTAAAAGCCATTGAACTCTAATATAATTTCTGAAAGAGCAAGAGAACATTTTTTTAAAATGAGTCTTCTTGAGGTCGAAAAAAAATCCAGTCATAGAATAAGATGCATTATTTATCTCGAATAGAGATTGATGGATATCCGGTAACAAAGAGTTCCTTTCAAAATGCTAGCACAGCTTTCTATAACATTTAAACCAAGATCAGCTTTTAAATATTGACTACTAGTCTAAAATCGGAAGGAATCTTTTGAATGAAAGATGTATGAAGCTATGAGGAACGGCCCATACGATACAATTTACCCGGGTTGGTAATAAATCGGTTGTCAAATGTGCCTTGTAGAGCAGAAGGAGCTCAAATCAAGAAAATCTTGTGCATAGAGATTGAAAGACAAAGTGGACCGATATGGTCCGGTTTTACCAGGGTTATTGGTCGCATATTACGTGCCCATCTAAATATTAGCACGATTGGATATACAGCGCCAGGTTCCCAAATACGAAGTTGGTTATTGATCGCTACAAACGTTTTGTACAAAATAAAATCGGGGAAAAATCAGCGCTCCTAGTGATCCTTAGTCGGCTTCTAGTGTTCCTTAGTCGATAAACAGGGGCTCGTTTCGTTTAAGGTGTTGCAAACAGCAGATTTACGCTTTAATACCCTCTCCGAAATAACACAGTACGCTGTAGGTTATAAATATTTCTCTTGGTATGCTTGTGTCTTAAGTCTTTTGTTTTCACAGTCAGTCTAATATTTTGTTCACACCCTCACTTTCGCAACAATCACCTCTGTTAGTATCGACTTAATTTGTCTAATTGTCGCCGGTTCCTCATTGTCCGCTTGACGCTTGCGCACCACCTTATTGCTGGCCTTTGCCAGCAAACCACCAGCATCGGCATGTTCAATCAAATAATCCAAAGTGTCGTCGATTTTATCGTCGACCACGTGTTTCATCATGTTCATTTGTTGCAGTATATGTTGCCTCAGGTGAGCCACTTTTCGGCTTACGTCACTGTCATCGCTGCCCTTCTGCGAGGCACTGGTCGTTTTTCGGCTGAGGCTGTCTGATATTTCTTGCATTTCCTTTTTGAATGTTTTCTCATCTTTCGATTTCGTAGCCAAGTCCATGGATTTCGTTAGAATTTCCAGAGCTTTTTGATCTCTTGTCAGTTGTTCTTCGATGTTTTCAATTTTAGGCAAAACATTTGCCTTATCATTTATATCCGAATTGAGCAAGAGGTCTTTGACCACATCGATCAGATGGCGTTCCATCTGTTGTTCGGCCTGTTTGGCACCGTTCAAAATCCCGATAGCGGTTAAGGCGCGCAATTCTTCACGTGGTAATTTCGGTTCGAGTTTTTTGTACGCGGCCATAGCTTTGAGATAGTAAGGATTCAACTTGGATTGTAAGGATTTTTGCACAGGCGCGGATGATATAATGTCGGCACAGACTAGGAGCGTTATGAATATGATTGAAGTGCACGGTTTATGCATTGTACTCTTTGTCATTTAATTTTTAGTTTTTTGCGTTAATTTTCTACCGGCCCCGTTCGCTTGAATTTTCCGTATAAAACTATTTTCCTCAACGAATTTCCTTAGCCCTTTATAGTAAATATGCTTGATTGGCTTTGGGCTGGACAAATGTGGGGTGGGCGTGCCTCATAGACTTTATGCTTCTGATTTTGAATATTTAATTTAACGTTCAATTGCCCCATTGATGACATGTTAAGTGCTACATATGTTTCGTATTGATTGTTGCATTTTGGTGTGTGGTTTTGCTTCATGGGTTTCGGCAGAAATAGTGAAGCGTTACAGTGGCACGGGTTAAGGGAAAATGTGCTTCTACTAAAGACAATTTAAATTATTATAAATATCGTGAGGGATTTGCAATCTTACATCGTTTTTAATTAGATTTGCTATGCATTAACCAAAGTGTCTAGTGACAATATTGGTCTTTAGTAATATTGTAATGATTTTATACCTTTAACCGAAGGATGAATTATGTAATGGGTGATCCAAGTGGAGATACTTTTTCAATAGCCTTTTTTTGACAGATCACGTGTGAGTCGTGTCATTTTGTCATGTTATTTTTGTTTAGTATTGTTTGGCATTTCATCATGGAAAGACTAACGCCTGAACATCGTTTACAAATCGTTCAACTTTACTACGAAAATTCACGTTCTGTGAAGAATGAGTTTCGTGCACTTCGTTCAACTTGTGGTCAACATAATCGGCCTACTGAGCGAACTATTCGCAACACCATCACTCATATTGAGACCCAGCATTCATTATTGGATAATACTCGACCTAATGGACCACGTCCTGCACGCGGTGAATAAAATGTAGCGGTCGTAGCTGAGTACACCAAGACCGTGGAGAGTCGATTCGGCGCCGTTCGCAGCAACTCGGATTGACGTATGGAACGACTTGGCGCATTTTACGTCGATATCTTACATTGAAAGCGTACAAAATACAGCTTGTGCAAGAACTGAAGTCGCCCGACGTTTCCAAGCGACATCGCTTCGCTCTTGAAAAGTTCCAAGAAGATCCGACGTTTTTAAGCCAATGTTTTCTCATCTTTCGATTTCGTAGCCAAATTTTGTCCAGCGATGAGGCCCATTTCTGGCTCAATATGTATGTAAACAAGCAAAATTACCGCATTTGGGACGAAGAGAAACCAGAAGAGGTTCAAGAACTGCCACTTCAACCAGAAAAAACAACGGTTTGGTGTGGTTTGTGGGCCGGTGGAATCATAGGTCCATATTTCTTCAAAAATGATGCCGGTGAGAACGCTACCGTCAATGGCGACCGTTATCATGATAACCTACTATTTGATGCCTGAAATTGAAGCTCGTGATCTCGGCGACATTTGTTTGCAACAAGACGGCGCCACTTCCTACACATCGCATCAATCAATGGATTTATTGATAGAACACTTCGTTGAGCAGATAATTTCACGTTTTGGGCCGATCGATAGGCCACCAAGATCGTGTGATATCACACCGTTACACTTTTTCCTGTGGGGATATGTACTTTACTTTCCTTCAAATGTTGCCCGCAACTACGCCTCAGGGTTTCCATTCTGAGGGTCCAATTTTGGATGACTCGTTCGAGAATTTCGATCGGTAAGGCTTTAATGACACGCGTAATGTTGGCTTCCAAAACCTGAATCCTAGCTGGTTTGTCAGCATAGACTTTGAAATTTACGTAACCCTAAAGAAATATGTCTAAAGGTGTGATATCACTCGATCTAGGCGGCCAACTCACCTGCCCAAAACGTGAAATTAGCTGCTTTCGAAATGACCTCTCAACAGATCCATTGCTTGAGCAGCTGTATGGCAAGTGGCACCGTCCTGTTGAAACCAAGTGTCGTCAAGATTACGGGCTTCAATTTCAGGTAGCATAAAGATCGATATCATGATGGCGCGATAGCGATCACCATTCACGGTTACGTTACGGCCATCATCATTTTTGAAAAAATATGCACCGATGATTCCACCAGCTTATAAACCTCACCAAACCGTAATTTTCTCTGGGTATAATGGCACCTCTTGAACCTCTTCTTGTTACTCTTCAGCCCAAATGCGGCAATTTTGTTTATTGACTTTGCCGTTGATCCAGAAATGGGCCTCATCACTGAACAAAATTTTGGTCGAAAACAGCGGATCTTCCCGTTTCTCACCGAACGCTCATTTCCATAATGCAGTTGCCAACATTTAAAGGAAATTATTTTCAAAAAATAAATGCCATAAAATGTCCTTTCAAATTACCAATAAAGATTCCACACTTGATTTGAATTTCATATATTTTTTGTTCTAAAAAAATACCTCTAGATGGATCACCCTATATATAAAATTCATATCAAAAATATAATAAATCCATATGACATGTCCTTCCGTCCGCAAGAACAATGGTCATCAAAAGAATTGAACTATGCTATTGAAATTTTACACGATGATGAAATTAAGTCATAAGCAGTTTGGGATTGTAAATGGACGAAATCGGCATAGAGGGGGAAAAGTTTCCATTTAAGGGAAACCACCGGCACCACATAAAGAGTACACTGTTTTTAGAATTTGCATATTCTCGAAGGATGTATAAGATTCTCTCTGGCTTAACATTACGACTTTTTAATTTACAATTCAATAATGTTGACCAAAGTTCTATAGTACCACAACGAAACTAATACACGTGACAACGATATGTATTCGAAATATCAGAATTAAGTCTTCCAGTAGAGTGAAAGGCGACATCCGTTGTTCACATAATTCTCGCTGATATAGCTTTAATTATGGCGCGCCATCGCACAGGGATAGTTTGAGATAGACCTCAGCCAACGCAGTCCAAATTGGAAGCATGCAATGAAGTACAAATTTGTAAGGAGTCAAGGCCTGTCTAGCAATTATGCTGATCTAAAGATCCCAGCACCCGATTGCAATGTCTATGCACAATTTGTATTTCATAGAAAACTTTTACATTGCTTTGAGATAAATCCTCAGCATTTACGAGGTAGAGAACCTGCCGCTAAAAAAATTTTAACCAGGGATCATTTGTATAATAGTTCTCTTTGAAAGGAAGGTTCTTTGTAAAATCTATGGACCCCTTTGCTACGAGTATAACGGCGAATATCGGGGGCAAATTAACAATAAGTCGACATCAACGTAGTTTGGTGCATACCAGCAGTGAGATCGTGGGCGCGCACAGAAGATTTGCTGGCCGAGGATCCCGTGGAAAGACCAAGTCCAGCAAGAATCTGAAAAACTGTTTTGAGGGTTCTAGAATATCCGCGGTAGCAAACATAACCCTTAAGAACATAAGCTAAGGACTACTATTAGATTGCGACACATAAAGCGCTGTTGTAGGATACCATACATGTAGGCCCCTTTCGGTTTTAGAAAAGTACATATTATATAAGATACTGCTTCAATTTTGCATAGAAGAAACTCTCGCGAAGCTTCTAGAGAAGGTTAATGAACGTTTAAGTGCCTACACATATATGTTAAAATCGTATCTTTATTTTTTAAAGTGGTTAACATCGACGAATGACAACCGACAAGCCAACAGACTTCCGTCAAATAATGTTCATAGAGTCTTAAGCCGTTATTCCCAGCTACCCGTCATTAACGATATTTTTTAAGAGGAAGGAGTTACCGACAACAGACAAACAAGGAAAAACTAAACGGTCCATAAAGCTTCACTAGTCGCATCTTCACCAGAGTCGGCCTACATAGAGCATTTAAAATAGGGCTCACCCTTAACGTAAATAAAGTGCAAAGTTTTGCCAAGATTGGTTCATAAATCATGTAAAGGGAAGGACGGACAGAAATTGATCAATGGAATCGGATTGTGCTGATGAAGCGAGCGATATAATAAATATGTGGACAATGCCCTTGCTTTAAAGTTTTGCAAACATCAGGACTAAGTCATTCTATACACAGTATGATGTAGGGTATAGAATAGTGCTGAATAATTTACTTAAGTACCTACGAGTAGTTATAATATTGATCTATCCTTATCAAGTGGATACTGGGTGATTTGAGTTAACCCAGGTACCATTTGGTAAGTAACTTCTTACGCATTTAGAATAACAAACAAGTAAAACCGATATTAATTTAAGTACCCATTCGGACATATTTACTGGACATAAGAGCTTTTTACGCCCCACTCGGTCTATCAGTCAGATGCTTATTAAAGCAAAAACTTGCAGATAAATCCTTATTAAGATTCGCAGTGAAATTGGCTTTAATTCTACTGTCATTGACTATTTATCGCCCGAAAAGTCCTGCAACTATACGCTGTTTTCCGATGCGTTTTCGCTATGCCCAATTGGCTGAATATTTTTTTTGGCAGGAAATGAAGAATTTTCCGAAAAATCGTGTTTTCAGTTGAAGATCATTTTCATCTCGGTGGCTATGTCAATAAGTAAAAAATAGCCGCATATGGACACATTTAGAATAACAAACAAGTAAAACCGATATTAATTTAAGTACCCATTCGGACATATTTACTGGACATAAGAGCTTTTTACGCCCCACTCGGTCTATCAGTCAGATGCTTATTAAAGCAAAAACTTAAAGATAAATCCTTATTAAGATTCGCAGTGAAATTGGCTTTAATTCTACTGTCATTATTTATTTAATGCCCGAAAAGTCCTGCAACTATACTCTGTTTTCTAAGCGTTTCCACTTTGCCTAACTGCGTAAATTTGTTTGGCAGGAGATGTAGAATTTTCCGAAAATTCTTGTTTTCAGTTGAAGATCATTTTCATCTCGGTGGCTATGTCAATAAGCAAAAAATGGCCGCATATGGGTTTCAGAGAACCCCCACGTGACTATTGTGAAGCCAATGCATCCAAAACGAGTCACTGCATTGGACCATTTTCTTCGATAATGGGCAAGGGACCGCAGTTACCGTCAACGTTGAGCGTTAATGCGCCATGCTCAACGAATTTTTGACTCCAAAAATTCAAGAGAGTGACATGGACGACATTTGGTTTCAACAAGACGGGGCCACATGTCACACACCCAACGCAACCATCGATATTTTACGCACTGTTTTTGAAAATCGAATAATTAGCCGAAATTGTGATGTCAATTGATCGCCTTGAAGCTGTGATTGGGGCCCTTTGGATTATTTTCTGTGGGTAACCATTAAGGATCAATGTTACGCAAAGCATCCAGAGACAATTGAAGCGTTGAAACAGAAATTGAAGTTGCCATTGAGGAGATTCAACGAAGCAATCGAAAATGTAGTGAAAAATTGGGTTGATGGGATGAGGTACTGCCGAGACAGTTGTGGTAGTCATATAATGATAATGTTGTGTTCCATTTTTAAATGAAAAGTTCAACCTTTCCGATAAAACCAGAAATTTTAAACAATTAACAGCACTTTTTTACAGCCGATTCAAATTTAAAATTTTTAATGGCCCACCCTGTGTATGTACAAAGTTCGACAAAAGATAAGGCAAAGCATTTACCAGCGCCTTCAACAGACAACTTTAGTAGAACTAACTAGCATTAATCAATCAACATGCTCTTTTGATGCCGAACTAAAAGATTGCAAATGCTAGTAAACATTTTTTCAATAAGATGATAAATGTTAACAAGTTTTTTTTTTTAAATTGACTATAAATCTAAAAGGTTAAAATGGGAGCTTATTAGTTATCAAATTATTAAAGGAAAACTGGTCAGAAACTGTTTCAATAATATTTCAACTCGACCTGCCTGTATGAAACTTTACCAAAATCGGATTTAAAATCTGACTACCACAACATCATGGAATCACAATTTAATGGAACAATAATATATTTACCTATATGATTTAATTCCGCAGGTGCTGGTAACTACTCTTTTATTATAAACTATGCACCTTACTTATATACTCGTATAGCTTCTGAAGCGATAGTGTTTTAGAACGGGAGAGATCTGAACTCATGTACTAGATAGGGCACTTCACGTTTGGCAATTAATTGGCCTCTTAGAATAAAAATAAAATGTGCCGAACTCGTCGAAATAGCGAAATGCAAATGAGGCTTTAAGAGTAGCAAAAATTAATTTCAAAAGAAATGCGTATCAGGGCTAATTTTACTGATGTAGACCAAATTAAATTTTGTGCGTCCTTGGCTTAAAAACAATGAATTCGCAAGTTTCGTGTCGGTAGTATCTATAAATGATAGCTGTGTCAACAATTCGAATACATCGCTTACTGTGACAAATTCAAATCGTTAATCAACATTTTGTCAAAACGAAAAAATAAAAAGTGGTTTTGAAAAAGTGGCACAAAAGTACAGGGTGGGCCAAAAGTTATCATGGGGTTTAACCATTTTGTTTATATTTATATATTTTTTGATTATAAAGGGTTATCCATCTAGAGGTATTTTTTTTAGAACAAACCAAACTATAAAAAATCAAATCAAGTGTAGAATCTTTATTGGTAATTTGAAAGGACATTTTATGGAATTTATTTTTTGAAAATAATTACTTTTAAATGTTGGCAACTGTATTATGGAAATGAGCGTTCGGTGAGAAACGGGAAGATCCGCAGTTTTCGACCAAAATTTTGTTCAGTGATGAGGCCCATTTCTGGCTCAACGGCAAAGTCAATTAACAAAATTGCCGCATTTGGGCTGAAGAGCAACAAGAAGAGGTTCAAGAGGTGCCATTATACCCAGAGAAAACCACGGTTTGGTGCGGTTTATAAGCTGGTGGAATCATCGGTGCATAGTTTTTCAAAAATGATGATGGCCGGACGTAACCGTGAATGGAGGTCGCTATCGCGCCATGAAATCGATCTTAAAGCTACCTGAAATTGAAGCCCGTAATCTTGACGACACTTGGTTTCAACAGGACGGTGTCACTTGCCATATAGCTGCTCAAACTAGATATATATTGAGAGGTCTTTTCGAAAAGCAGCTAATTTCATGTTTTGGACAGGTAAGTTGGTCGCCTAGATCAAGTAATATCACACCTTTAGACATTTTTCTTTGAAGTTACGTAAAGTCCAAAGTCTATGCTGAAAATCCAGCTACGATTCAGGTTTTGGAAGCCAACATTACGCGTGTCATTTAAGCCATAGCGGTCGAAATGCTCGAACGAGTCATCCAAAATTGGACCCTCAGAACGGAAACCTTGAAGCGTAGTTACGGCCAACATTTGAAGGAAAGTATATTCAAAACATAAATGCCACAAAATGTCCTTTCAAATTACCAATAAAGATTCTACAATTGATTTTAATTTTTATATTTTTTTGTTCTGAAAAAATACCTCTAGATAGATCACCCTATATAAATAACACTTGGAGAGTAAATAATGGAGAGATTCACAACTGAACAAAGAACCAGAATAATAGAATTTTATTATTTAAATAAGCGATCAATTATTTTACACAAACGTTTGAGTGATAATGCTCTTTTCATTTGAATGGCTTTGTTAATAAACAGAAAAAATCCATGAGCCATTTCAACGCCAATTGCAACCCATAAGGTGTGGAGTACATCTGCAAATAGAGGGTGGTTAAATTTTAAGGGCCGATGTTGAGTGTGAACCACACCTAAACCTCAAGTTTTTTTCTGCATTTCATTTGATATTTCTCAATTTCAGACTAACTCAATTTGAACCATTGAAAGATATACAAGCGAATAAAGTTATTCAGGCTTATTATGAAGATAGCGTTCAAATCAAAATGCATAACGCGCACTTCGTGATTTTTGTGGTAAATTTAATTGTCCAAATGTGCGTACAACCGGGAAAATCGGGCAAAAATTTGAGCAAACCGAGTCTGCAGGATATGTGAAAACACCAGTGCATGCTCGTACAGCTCGTACTGCAGAAAATATTGCTGCTGTTCGCGATAGTGTGACTGAATAGCCGTCTACCTCAACTCGTCGTCGTGCGCAACAATTGCCCCTCTCACGCTCGTCGTTGATGAACATTATGCATAAAGACTTTCATTTACACGCTTACAAGGTGCAATTGATCAAGAACAAAAGCCTATTGACCATTCCAAACGTCATCACTGTTCGGAATGGTGGCAAGAAATGGCGTCGGACCTTAATATTTAACCACCCTTTATCATTGGGCCTTACTTCTTGGAGAATGAAGATGGAAGTGCTGTTTAACGTCCTGCTCTTGAAAACAGACCTGAGATGTGGTTTTATCAGGATGGAGCCACTGCTCACAATGCCCCAGACACCATGGCTCTTTTAAGTAAAATTTTTGCGAAGCTGAAAACGGGGTCATTTAAGTGACATTGTTGTTCATAATAAGTGTAAAAAAATTCCATTTTATATATTATATAATCTGAGAGTAAAGAAGTCTCCAAATTGCCTCTTTATAGACACAACGCTAAAAATATTAGGGACCTGTTAAGGTTGTGAAAAGCCAAATATGTAATTTATATACGTACTTCTTACACACATGAGTTTTTACTAAACTTAATGTAGTATAAAATAAAAATATTCTGTAGAATGTGAATTACCTTTTTCCAGCTGAAATGACTACCTCCTCCGGCTAAGGCAAAGTTGCACAAGAAAGATAAGTGTCCAATCTCCAACTCCAATTACGACTGCTCATCCTGTCAAAAACATGGTTGGTTAAATCTTTTTTAACAAAACGAATTTCATTTTTCAAATTTAATTCTACTTACTTGCTTCAACAATTAACATCAGGAGGCAAAAAGGGGTCACTTTCTCAAATCGGAAAACTGTCCACGATATAATTTTATTGCCGGGATCTACAATTAAAAGCCAGCTACGAACAACTTAAGCGATTCACAGTAAAACTTGAACATGGCATAGAAGTCAATCTCATACTTCGTAACTCCAGGTTAAAAAACCCCGACATTGTTTGTTCTTTCTTACTTTTTTTTCTCATTTTCCTCAATATCCCATTAAAAAAAAAACAAACGAAAAACTTCCCTTAAATTCGGAAGCTGCGGACAACGCAATTCTTATACTAAATGGCAGTTTAATGCCCGCTACAAATGGCTAATGCATTTATGAGAAACATTTTTATAAAAGATATATAATTGATTTACGAAGCGAAAACCCAGGCACTGACAAATTTGGATGTTCTTACACAATTTTGATCCTTGGTCTACTTACGTGATAGTCGTGCACACTGACCATTAAACCACAGCGACAAAAAACCAAATGACAATAAATATTGTTAAAAGTTATGACTTGAACAGTTTTTATTCTGGTTCGAGACCTTTTTGTTGTTTCTTTTTCAGAATCAACGTAAAAAATTGGTGAAATGTATTGGCTGCGGTTGCCAGGCAAATTGTACAGCTGTTTCTAAGCCCGCCAAGGTTTTTCTTCAGCAGTCTTCAACAACAAATCATATGACTTATACGGGAGATTCATTTTTATTAATGAGAATTACCCTTTGCGTATAGTCTTTAAACTGTGCGTAGAGCAATTTTCAACGCGCAATATCATTTAGAAGTTTTAAAAATATGAATGCGTGGTTTTAACCGCCTATACGATTCCCTTGAATACTGTAAAATACAGAAGATTCATCGCTTCTGTTAGGAATTGGACTAAAATCTAAAATTCGACTTCTTGAGCGTCAGGATCTAACATGTAAAGGGACCTTTTGAATACGTGCACCGATATGGTGCCTTTACCAGTCGCACATAGTGCACTATGCATAAGCTCGGATCGGATTTTTAAATGTGGCTTGAAGAAGCATAGTGCCTCAAATCCGGAGGCCCTTGTATGAAGACTCTTGTATGAAGACTCAAGCCAGATCGAATGATAAATGTTGCCTTTTAAGCAACCGGAGTGTTCCTTGCAGCGCTAGAAGAAAACATTAACTTCCATGGAGGAATTTCACCGTAGTTGGCAAGTAATTTAATTAATTAATCTGATTGATCAATTAATCCGATTGCCTAATTTAAGCGCAATCGGATTAATTTCGCGACTTTCCGAGGGAGTGCCGGAAATCGGAAAGGATTTTTGTAGGAATGATGTATGAAATATAACTAATAAGTTGAACTTTACCAGGCTTGATTATGCATCGTACAGTGGCAGGACTTTAAAGCGGCACTGATCCATGTTTGGGGCCATATAGAGTTAGTTAGACCACTTACATCGCTCGCAAGATCAGAATTAATTTGAGGTGTTTAGAGCATCGTAAATTTGAAGAAACCTTTGTGTGGGGGCTGTACAAAAACATGAATGAATATGACTTATTTTGAAAGTATTTATTACTGGTCACTTATGACGTAACATGTCAGGTTGGTCAAGATAGGGTTTAATCTGCTTCTTTAAAGGTCAGACCTCAAATTGAGTAGTGCCTTTGTGTTTGGGCGTTTCGAAAGCCTGGTTGATCCAATTCCACCGTTATTATTGATTTGTCTCTCATAAGATCGTGTTTAAGCTGTGACATCGAAAGTGCCGGGACCTAAAGTCGTAAGGGCCATTGTGGGGTGACTATTCGAAGACATGTGCCGAAAGTTCTAGTTTCGCCAGAGTTGGTAAGTAGTTGTTGAGTATCATTCGATGAGAAATTTAATCGACATCGAATGTAAAAGATAGCTTCTAGAGCTGCAGGTATTAAAATCGGAAATTACCACCTTATTCAATCAAAATATGGACCACGATGGGCCAATTTCAATAAGACCAAATCTTAACAATGTGTTCAGTTTCTTCGAAAGTGCTTATATTTGCGACCTGTACTTTGATAACAACAAAGATGGATGGATAGAATTAGAAAGTTATAAGTGGTTACAAAAATCCTATAGGAAACATTATGAGCGACCAATATTAAATCCTGCTATAATTAAATCATATCGGTCCATAGTTTTCTTTATTTCCCATACAAAAGTCCCTAACGATTCGAAGTTCTGGTTCTTCACAAGAATTTTTACTTTCGATTTGCTCATGTGACATCCATTTAGAGGTATTTTTTCCAACATAAAATAATACCAAAATTGAAATCAAGTGTGGAATCTTTATTGTTCATTCGAAAGGAAATTTTATGCCATTTTTTTTGAATAAAATTTCCTACAAATGTTGACCGCAACTACACCATTCTGAGGGTGAAATTTTATATGACTCGTTCAAGCATTTCGATCAGCATGACGTTAATGACACGCATAATGTTGGCTTACAAAACCTTTGTCAGCATTAAATCTGGACTTTACTTAGCCCCAAAAAAATTCTTTAAGTGTGATATCACATGATCTAGGAGGCCAACTCACCGGTCCTAAATGTAAAATTAGCTGCTCTTCAAAATTAACTCTCAATAGATCCATTGTTTGAGCAGCTGTATGGCAAGTGGCACAGTCCTATTGAAGCCAAATGTCGTCAAGAATTCGGGCTTCAATTTTAGGCAGCAAAAGGTCCGATATCAAGGCGCGATAGCGAGCACCATTCACGGTTACGATCCGGCCATCATAATTTTTGAAAAAATATGGAGCGATGATTCCACCATAAACCGCACAAAACCGTGGTTTTCTCTGGGTATAATATTAACTCTGGAACCTCTTCTAGTTGCTTTTCATCCCAAATACCATTATTTTGTTTATTGGCGTTGCCGTTGAGCCAGAAATGGGCCTAGTCACTGAACAAAATTTTGGTCGAAAACAGTGGATCTTTTCATTCTCATTTCCAAAATACAATTTGGAGACGTTGTTGCGGTGTAAGTCTTTTCATGATGAAATGGCAAACAAAACTGAAAATAAAAAAAAAATAGTGTTAAACACAGCTCACGCGTAATCTGTGAAAAAAACCCTATTGAAAAAATACCTCTAGATTGATCACCCGTTTAAATAAATTTAACCATGTCAAGTCAAATTAGAGCATATTGAATCACAGAAATGTTCCTCCCGTTTTGAGCCCTGCCGATCTAGAAGCTTTAAATGAAAAGCGATTTCGTAAAGTTTTGTATATAACGAGGGGTAACCAACTAACCATGAAAAAGGTGAAATAGGATTATGTATATCAGTCAAAGACCTCCTATATGAGGTCATACCACTCTACAAGACACACAAAACTTTCCATCTTGCTCAAATGAAGCATAGTGCATGATGTGCAGCCTGTACCCAACCCTGGTCAGAAGGAACCCCTCTCGTTTTTATATAGCCCACATCCAAAGGTCAATCTGCCGCTCAGGCGTTTGTTAAATTCCGTACCAAAGCGGAGAGTCTGTTGAATACCACAGATGTGTAGACTTTAATGTTGGGTTGCTTAATTTTGAAAGTTGCGAGCGATCACTAACCAACCGTGAAATAGGACTATGTATATCGGTGCAAGACCCCTGATATGAGACCCTGCCACTCTACAAGCAACAAATGGCATGAACTGTTTCTCAAATGAAGCATAGTGCATGTTGTACCTAACCCGGGCCAAAAAAAAACATCTCTCCACGTTTTTATATAGCGCCCATCTAAAAGATCACTCTGCCGCTCCAGACACCATTTAAAATTAGACGTTTGTTAAATTCGGTACCAAAGCGGAGAGTCTTTTAAATACCACAGATAAGTAGACTTCAGTGTTGGGTAGCCTAGTTTAGACTTTACCCAGTTGCTGAACAAAATGACTGAAGTTTTATCTTGTCCATACTACAACTATCTCCACTGTGCACTGGTCATTAAGATATCAGATTTTTTTCAATTTAATTTGTGGGTGGTTGATGTTTTATTCAAATGTAAGTATGTATCACATTTTTTTTTCGAAACCCCCTACGGAAATGTCTGTTTTCTGTAAATAAATGTTTATTTCCCCTTCATGTCAATCGCAAGAGGAATGTAACCCAAAATATTTAGACATCGTTGTAAAGATGTAATAATTTTTTTTATTATTTTTTTCTTTTACGAGTTATGCCAAAACATTTTCAATGGTTTTTATTGTAGACGCTTTATTTTTTATTGTATGTAAGCGGAGTATGTGTCTTTATTTATTTACGATGGGTTGTTTTAAATTCGTTACGCTTATTTAACCTTTCAAGTGCATTTTAGATGGTATGACTTCCATATCACATCATACTCGTAGTCCCAGTCGCCATAGTCGACGCGCCATAACAGTGGCTTGCTAGATGGCTGGATGGATGGATGGGCGAGATATGACATAACTTTCATGGGTCGCATTTTTTAAGGTTTTAGTTTACTTTATTTATTTTTCATTCCGTTTATTTGTTTGGGATCTATTGCGTAGCAATTATATCATGATATGGTCTTTTTAATTGTTTGAATTCAACTTACGACTATCGCATGAAGGCAGCCAAAACAAAAGCCCCTTTTTGGATAATAATTAATTTAAACTTGAAATTAAATTATTAACAATAAACTTTGAAATTTGATTATGGCCTTTTTTAAATGTTAAATTAAGTATTTTGTGAAATGATATGACGGTGATGGTGAGAATTGCGTTAAGTAAAAATTGGGTTATGCAGGACTGCCATCTTACCTTGATTCCGCTTCCAGGTGTACGCTGATATCACAATATGGCAAAAACATTAACACTTTAAAGTTATATGACCGCTTCAAAAGGGTAAAGTTTCAAGCACACAACGTTTTAAAAGGTAAATACTTCGAATCATTTTCAAAATGAAGGAAAAACATCACCATTATTTGCAAGTAAAAATGTTTTCTTATGAAATAAAAAACTTGCACAAATTTAAATGATCTAAAACAAGTGGACAACTCGTAAGTTCGACCGGGCCGAAGCTTTTATATTCTTCACCATTAATTATGTTGTAGTATGACATTGACAGTATTTGCTTTTTTTGGGGCCCTATAAACCGTTGTCCTGTTTCTAATGAAATAAGTGAACAACCTCCTCTGTTTCTGAGTAACCATATGATAATGTTCGAAGGGACCTCATTTTTGGTACGAGGTACCTCAAATATAGTCGAGTCCTAGAATTAAAGTAATTTTCGGATTCGTGATGAACATTTTTTTTTGTGTTTAAATACAACAATTTTTGGACTCCTGGACACGTACATAAGGAAACGATTTTTTGGCCCCAGGATCCATAAACCATGCCCAAAGTTCAAGGCCTCCAATTCAGAAAAATGGTAAAATTTATGACATATTCAGACTCGTCTGAAAATGTTTCTAAGTAACCACATCTTCATGTTCAAAGGGACATATTTGTAGCGAAATAGCGACCTTATCATGGGACAATGCCTCAAATCGTAAAATTATTGATTCCTGACGAAATGTTATTTTTGTAATACCCATAAGCCCATAGTTAGTTAAAAGAGAGTGGTAGGTCACTCCTACCACTTCTAAATAAACTAATTACAAGGATAATTGATCAAATTACATAGCAAAAAGTATACATTTAATCAGGACTTTTTTATCTTTCAAAGGGAAACTTTTTTCCCTTTTGCCGATTTGGTGCATTTTGAATACCAAGCAAGACCGACTGTAACACATACATATTTTAAGGTTGAAGACTCTAGCTAGTTTCGTTTGGACTAAATCGTTCTTTTAAGAGATGGGCAGACGGACATGGCTAGATCTTCTTAGTATTCTATGGCCATCAATAATATATACACGGAGAAAAATAATGTTTTAAAATTTTTTGCATGCAAACATATACGAGGGCATCCCTAAAAAGGGTGAAGCCAAAAATCCGGTCGGTCTATCCGCCAGTTTGGTGAGAGTAAGGTCGTGGCTCTGGATATCTCCAAGGCCTTTGATAGAGTCTTGCGCGGTGCACTCATATCAAAGCTGTTCGCTTTTGGTGTCGGTAATACGTTTGCTCGATTTAAAACGAGCTTTCTTAGAGATCGCAATATTAGAGTTGTTCTAGATGGGTTCTCACACATAGGCTGACCGCAGGTGTACCACAGGGCTCTGTCCTTTCTCCCTCTTTTTTTTTTTTTTCTTTTTTTCATTTCTTTTGGGTCAGACCGTGAATTCAATCTACGCTTTCGCAGATGACAGCAACCTCTTTCATTCATATTCATTCGACCGTAGGCCGAGTCTTCAAGATATTAAAGACAAAAGGCGAATTATGGACGAGACACTTGGCCGGGATCTACTGGCCATTTCCGAATGGGGTCGAGTGAATAGAGTAGATTTTAATGCGCGTAAGACACAGTGCTGCTTGTTGTCTCACAAGCGATTCGCTGACCCAACAATATCTTTAATTTCTATCGATGGTACGGATATTGAACAAGAAGAAGCTCTTGATGATCTGGGCATGAAAATACAATGTGACGCTCGTTGGGCGAGACATGTATTTGAAGTGTCGAAAGAAACACTCAAGTGTATAGGCTTTTTAAAGCGGTGCAAGAAATTTTTCACTCCTTCTGATCTCTTCGATATCTATACAACCTACATCCGGCCAAAGATGCTATACAACTCCCATATATGTACAGGTGATCCAAAATCATCCTTAGAGCTACATGTCGTGTTCAAAGGAGAGCGATGGTGCTGATAGGTGATAGTAGGCTATTCAACTCTATTATTTCCCTTGAGCATCGTCGGAATGTGGGTTGCGTGACGCTGTTATATCGTTACTTTTATGGTATATGTTCATCAGACATCCGTCGTCTTATTCCTGACGTGAGGATGGAGGAATTCAGGACGTGAGGAGAAATTCACAGCCGTTTGTTATCGATTGGCCAGTTGACCGCACTATACACTACAGATCAAATTCGTTTTTCGCTCGTACACTCCGTACGTGGAATCGACTTCCGGCAAATGTATTTCCCACTAATTGCGACATTCAAAAGCTGAAGGCAAGTGTCAATAAACATTACTCCCTCTTTCTCCCTCCGATCCTTTACTAGGGGGCATACCCTGAGTGTTGGTTATTTAAAAAAAATCCACGTGTTGGCCGATCAAAGGGAAAAAGTGCGTGAAATTGTTGATGCCATACGCATTTCATATGGCAGTGTGTTTTCGATTTTACATGATTAGTTGGCTTTCAAAAAGCTATCTTTAAGATGCGTGCCGCGATTACTATTTCATCAAGATAATGCACGGGTACATACGTGTGCAGTCTCAATGGCAAAATTGCATTAATTGGGGTAAGAATTGGTTCCTTATTTACCTGTTTCCAAACCTAAAAAAAATGGCTCGGTGGAAAGAGATTCAGCTCCAACGATAAAATTAATGATGAAACAAATGACTTTTTTATGGACCACGAAAAATCCTATTTGTTGGAAGGGATACAAAAATTAGAGAAACGTTTGACTAAGTGTATTGAGCTAAAAGCAGAATATGTTGAAAACAATTTTTTGGGCGAAAAAACTATTTTTTTCGAAAAGTTAAGGAATAATTGATATACCTTCGTATGTTTGTAACATGCTACTGACATCTAAAAGTTTATACGAGTAGTTTAACAAACTAGGTCTACACAAACATATGTTTGTTGTGGAGTAACATAAATTCTGTGATGAAAAATGTGAGAACATTTTCAACACAGAAGTTTTATTGGTTGTCTGTTTGTTAAACATAGTATAGGGTGATCCATCTAGAGGTATTTTTTCAGAACAAAAACAATATAAAAATTCAAATCAAGCGTGGAATCTTTATTGTAATGGAATTATTTTTTGAAAATAATTACCTTCAAATGTTGGCAACTGTATTATGGAAATGAGCGAGAAACGGGAAGATCCGCTGTTTTCGACCAAAATTTTGTTCAGTGATGGGGCCCATTTCTGACTCAACGGCAAAGTCAATAAACAAAATTGCGTATTTGGGCTAAAGAGCACCAAGAAGAGGCTCGAGAGGTGCCATTATACCCAGAGAAAACCACTGTTTGGTGCGGTTTATAAGCTGGTGGAATAGTTGCGGCCAACATTTGAAGGAAATTGTATTCAAAAAATAAATGACATAAAATGTTCTTTCAAATTACCAATAAAGATTTCACACTTGATTTGAATTTTTATATTTTTTTTTGTTCTGAAAAAATACCCCTAGATGAATCACCCTATATAAATGGCCGTATTTTAAACAAGTATGTAGGTACTTATGCTTGCTGAGATGCAAACATATATTTGTTAGCACACAAGCATATGTATGTATGGAAACATTACGGGAAACATGTTGTTGTTTGGGTTCAAACAAATATATGTTTGCACATAAGCATATGAATGCTTGGGAACATTGCTCCAAACATGTTATTGTTTGCTGTGACCCAAACATTGATATGTTTCCCGCAAAAAATGTTTGCATGCAAACATATTTTTTTCTCTGTGTATGTGGTCGCAGATAAGTATTTAGGGGGCGCGGCACCGCGCACTTTTCCTCCGGGATGGGTTTCGCTCACACCCTCATATGTCCCCAATGTCAGCCTCTTACCTCAAATAGTTCATAAAATATTGTGCGTTTCAATTTAGGATTGCTGATTTTTCCAGAGATTGACCCAGTCCTTGTGAGGGGAAAATGTTTACCCCCGGACCGATCTGACACATTTTCAATTGTAACCATTGGGTTCTATCAACCCATGTTTTTGAAAAATTTCAGCGACCTAGCTTTAATAGTGCGACCTGTAGTTTGTTTTATACAGGCAGACGGATCATAGAATTTTACGACGATTCTGAACGTATATACTTTTTGCGGTCTCTGACCAATATTTCGAGGTGTTGCAAACATAAGTGAAATACTTATCTGCGACCTTCATTCCTATGATGGAGCGTAACAAACTAAAAAATAATGTGAGTGTTCTACTTACAGATTTGAGTATTCGACCCGTTGAACGTCTTGGCATGCTAACGAAATGTTGCAAATAACTTCGATCTTCAGTGCGCTGTCTCCAACCAATATCACTTTCCATTTTATCTTTCTACCGATATCTTCTGTTTGAGCATTACATCATAACCAACGCTACGAATTTTAAGAAAGCTGCAGATCCATGTCACCCGCTTGAGCGAGAAGAAGGGTGTAACCCCAAAGAATTCTTTAACGATTACGACCTTGAGCATTTATGGTCTCTGGAGGTTCCTATGCCTTTTTGTGAACGTTTGATTCATTAGCTCCTTTTAAAGTTGCTGTATGATGTAAATAAAGATCCACATTCGCGCAAATAATTCCAACATATCTGAAATCTCCTGGTGGATCTTTTGATTTGATCACATTTAGTTTTCTCTAATTGAAGTATCGATAATGGCTAAGCGATAGGTAGAAAACTAATTCATCTGCAAAAACGGCCTTGTGCACTTTTTAATTTAATCAGGCTAATAACCTGAAGTTTCCATTCATTAGGCCTGCGGCCATTTTTTTCCTGTACAATGTCGACATCTGCAGCCTTGTCGTTCTTAAGCTGTGTTATCGAGAATTTAACGCCATCTTCTTGAAGCAAGACAACTGAAAAAAGAAAAAGAGAAGTGTGTTAAATTTACAGCCATATTAATTCCGATTTAGATCAATTTTTATATACTTATAGTATGTAACGATGGACCAACAACGATTCTTAGACCGATTTGGAAAATATAGGTTTATTTTTTGATATAGTCTCCGTACAACTTATCTGGGGCCCCAAAAATATATATGTACCAATATACATTGACATATGACTTTAAAAAAACTATAAAATTCTTTCACGCAGCCAAAAATAAAATTATTTTTGCAATTTCGACAGCTATGGGTGGCAGCCCCGCCCCTTCGGCCGAATATTTCGCCCACACAAAAATATACATTTGTGTAAAAAAATACATTTTCTCAAAAACTCAAAAAGACCTTATCTATAAATTCTTTTTGAATTTAGAGTCCGTTCAAGAGTCCGTCAGAGTGACTTTTCAATTGTCTTTTTTGCACAACCAGAAGTGGAGGGTATACTGAATTTGGCCACTCCCGACTTTAGCTTTTTAACTAGTTTATTTAAAAAAAAAGCTGATTTAGTAGCAATTGATTTTATTACATTCTAAGAGTCTAGAAATGAAAACAATTACTTCATTTCTAATTGGAATTTTTTTCCATTCTTAGGCAAAAGGCTTAACCCTTTCGCCGCGGCTTTCAGTTTTAAGTACTAAATGACTTTTGATAAATATATTACGTTTAATCTAGTCTGAAATGTATGATTTAAAAGTTTTTTTTTAAATATATTCTGGGGCGGGCTGGAGGGGGTGGGACAAATATGTCCCATTCGCCTTTTGTGATGGGTCATATATGTCCCAACAGCCTTTTGAAACAAATATTAGCTACAAGAAAAACAATCTATCTGAATAAAAATAAAAGAAATTCATTTATTTGTATGAAATAAAAGTAAAGTAAAAATATATTCCAGGTTTAAAAATATGATCTATACACTTAAATTAAATATATTACATATGATACTCTGCAAAACAGTCTTTGCATAAAGGAATTTCGCATTCTTTACAAATTGTTTTAGTTCGCTTTTCCTTTTTTGAGTCAGCACATTTTATACACCGTCTTCTAGTCGGACCTTCTATGGGAAGATGAAGACTGTCATTGCCAAGCATTTTTCTTTTTCTGGATACACGACCATTTTTGTTGGAGCGACGAATCGTTGCAGTTTTTGATCCATCTTCAATAAGACCTTCTGCTAATGTTACAAGGAAATCAAGAAAAGGTTTCTTTTTTCGATTCAGCTCACAATGAATTACCCATGCATTGGGTTAAACCAAATATGTGACGGAGGGGTAAAGTTCAAATTGGATTCGTTGTCATCTTCTTTAGTAGGTAGACCATTTGTTGTGTTTGAATCGTCATCATTTTCATCACTTCTCTCATCATCACTATCTGAAGTTATATTTTCATCTTCAGGTTGAAAATCTGGATCAATTTCGCTGTCACTACTTCCAAAAGGATCATTACTAAGTGAGCTATCGGATAAGTCCAACAAATGTTGTTCAATTTCTTTCCGATTCATTTTCCTAACAAGAAATAAAATTAAAATAAAAAAGTTTACAGGACTGGTGGGACATATATGTCCCCTCAAAAAAGACGACTGGGATAAATATGTCCCGCAGCGAAAAACTTAAAAAAAAACCTATAAAAAAAAATATCTATTGTACTGTCCTTTTACTAAATACTTCCAGTAACAATAATAATTTTTTATTTAGGAAAAACAATAATTTATTGTCAATTGCGACTGAACTCCACAACTTCTAATACAAAACTAAACACATAAATAACTCAGAAAGACAACCAAAAAAGTACGTTAGACAACATTCCAAACGACGATTTGGTACACATTTATCCCATATTGAGTGTAAACTTTTAAATTCAGTCGTCTTTAAACATTTGCTGGGACATATGTATCCCTGCAGATGCGAAAGGGTTAAGCCGAAATATCGAATAATGCCGGTACTTACATTTAAAAAACCCAAAAGTCGTTTTTTTAAACACGGTTTTGCAAAAATGCCGGTTTTTTGGAAACCCCGATTTCTGGTCACTCTACATAGCCGCTTATCCTAAACTTGTACACGTAAGACAGGTTTTTGTCTAAAACTTGGAACTCCAGCAATCAATCCCAGCAACGTTGTCTATGGTCGCCCGACTTTAATTCTTGCGTCAGTAAAATTCAATATGAAATTGATATTTATGGGTCATTTTTGATACTGGTCGATAAGACGGCTGTGTTTTCTTCGCCAATGTAAGGCTCAACCTTTAATATGTAGCGACGAATAGCCAGTGCACTAATGTCATTTTGACGACTAACATCATATGCCATAATTTTAATATTTTTTGCTAAAAATTTCCACACATTCGGCAGCATAAAATGGATTTGGTAACAGTAACTGAAACATAAAAAATAGAAAGTCTATTGGTACTATAACCCTTTTTATGCCCCACAATTCCACATTTATATTTGTAATAATTGGCTCTTCTAATCAATCAGAGTTTTTTCTCTATAGAGATAAGTAAATATCGCATATTTAATGCAATTTTACTGAAAAGTTGTTCGTTATTAGGATATTTAGGATAGGTATAAGTCGATTTTCGACTAATAGATTAATCGAATATTGTGTATAAAAAAGTCAAAGTCGGCAGGTCGACTTTTGGATTTAAAAACAAAAGTCGATCCAATACATATATGTAGAACAATGGAAAGACGAGTGCCCATTTATTGCTAAAATAGCGAAAAAAACAAACATTTATCAATCGTTGGCACTTCTGTCCCGCGTGAGAGATTATTTTCGCTTTCAGTTCTTATTGCTACACAAATTCGGAACCAAATTTCTATAAAATATTCAAATATGATTATCTTTTAATTAACTTTTTTTTAAAAGTTATTAAAACTTGAATACTTTTTTGAGCGATTGTCAAATTGTGCGGGATCCAACGAGAGCAAACCTTTTTTACGGCCAGGAAAAAATACCCAACGATGCCTCTATCTAACGGTTTGACACATGACGAACTTACATTATCAGTTCACGTACGGCATTTTTGGACGACCTTCGTCATTGAGCGAGCGTCGACTACGATTGAATTCATTAAATCAGTTTTTTACAGTGCTATAGGATGGTGCTTCATCGCCATACAAAGATTTAAGTTCATCGATGCCGTGAAAATCCACGTCGAAAGTTGGAAAAATGATCGCACGAAAATTTTCACGAGATAATTTTATTTTTTTGCCAAATTAATTTTGTCAAGTCACAGTAAACTACAAAAATGATTTTCGTACGTCAAAACGTTCTAAGTACGTTTATGCTAAAAAATGTCAAACTTTCCAATGGAAATGTCAGACGGTGTTGCCTTACGCCATAAGTGTTGCAACCCTCGTATTAGTGGTGTTTTTGGTTAATCCTCGATAACTACGACTGGATAACAAAACCGGCATAGTTAAGTGACTTGTTAACAAAAACTTTTCAATTTTAGCATGTCTATAGAAAAAGCAAAAGCATGTCTATAGAAAAAAAATTTGTTGTAGCGTATTGTATAGGGGCTTATGCTCGATAGTTTTCCAGGATATTTACTAAAATGGCCAAAAAGTTTCTTTTTTGTTGTTTTTGAACACTATTACTTTCTAGCCTAATACTTTGTACATGAACAGAATTTGCACTTTTTGTTAAAAAAGGACTTTACTATTGCGGTTTTGATATTCAGTCTTATTTATCGAGGCTTAACCAAAAACACCATTATCATCTTAGAGTTAAAATTACCTCGGATGGCCTAAGTTGTGTTTTAATAATACCCCAAAAACTTAATTTTTGTACTTAAATGACATTACAAACAAACATTTACGACGTATGAAATGGGATCTAAGTTTGACTTCATGAATACACAAACGTGCTTAGGCGGAGGGACTTTTGTAAATGTTGAGTGACTCATTTTAGAGAATACTGCTAAATATTTCAATAAAATGATTAATGGACAACTCCATTGTATGGTTTAGAACACAAAGAAAAGCTTTGTCAAAAATTAGAGTAGGTACATTTGCTCTGCTCATTTCAAGTATGTTTCTTAAGTCTTTTAATTTCTTCCACAATTTGTTTGACTGTCAACATTGAAAATTAATGCTATTGCTAATTTTTGTCATTTTGCACGTAGTAAAAACGTTTTAACACTAAAACAATTATCGGTGATATTGAGATTGTTGCCTTGCTTTATTTTTGCACAAGGTAAGTTAGACTAATAAACATCAATCAAGCAAATTTTGCACAATTACCTGATTAATGAACCGCAATGTCATCCCTCATGGAGACAGCTTAGCAGAGTATGGAGATTATGGTCAAAAAGTTATTCGTGGATTCTGTTACTTTTCAAGTGTGATAAATGTGAATAGTATGCATCCACAGCCTCATGTTATGTTAACATTTCTGCTATCGCTATTAGAATTTCTTACTGACTTTTGAAATATAATTAGGTTTTTGTTTTTTTTTGCGTTCTTGAACAAAGATCAAGAGAAACATAGAATAGTTTTTATTCTACTTGTGACTTATGAGATAATAAATATATACGAGTATATTCTGACTTTGGTTAAAAATGAATGAAATGCGTGCCTAGTTTATGAATGCAATAGTATTGGGTTTATGGTGTGAATTAACTATTAAGTCGATCTAGTTAATTGCCATTCATGATCTAAGCAATATGGTGAAGGTTGAAATTGATATTTTTGCTGCGATCTATGAATACCTTAATATGGTGGTCATTTCAGATTACGCCCATAGTTATAAATCATATTGTAATGTTAATTTCGTATATGATTTTTATACTCATGATAAAAAGCATCACCCCTTGCCGTTGGTCGGCAATCGTAAATATCACTTATGTGCCCTGATATAACATGACATGTGTCAAATAAATTTTAACATTTATGACGTCTCCCTCCTGCCTAAACGTAAAATTCCGCAACAAAATTTGAATTTATTATCACGGCATTATTTGTGTCATATTTTTATTATTTTGCAAATTAAAAAAAAATATAACACAAATATTTGCAATATTTTATGACATATCCGAACAAAAGGCAAAGGAAACCAAAATCTTCAAAAATCTGTCAACGCGTTGTCGAAAAATAAAAAAACCAAACCAAAATCACGTAAGATTCATTATAAACCACAACGTACGCTTTGGTGCCTAAAGTATTGAATGAACAAAACCGAAAGTGATGCATGTACCAGTTTCCATGTTCCTGGGATGGTTACCACATCCACGAAATATCCACATTCATCTCTGATGAAGTTTTAGCAGCACAACGACGACGGCGAGAGCTATGCAGTTCGCCAAATTCTATTAAAGTTTTGGCTGTGTTGATGAAAATCGTACTGCAAGTCAAACTTTTAAAAATATATGTTGTTACAAGAGGCGGAAGTCAATGAATTATTCCACATTACGAAGAGAAAAGCTTTTTTTTTTGTTTGCAGTCTGAAGAGAAAACGAGTACTTTTTTGTGTCATTTAAGAGAAATGGAAAAGAGAAATTATAAGATGCTCGTATCTATGGCAAAGCTTAACCCATTAAGAGTTATGATTTCAGGATATTTTTTAAATTTATAAAATATTTCTGTGAGAAAGTAATTATCTCTGGATCGGGGTTAAGACAGAAGATTAAACAACTTGTATAACTTTTTTGGGGAAATAACCACGTCCCCCCTACGGCGCATATTGCCATAAATGTTGCAACCCGAGAGTGTGACTCTGTCCTGCCACAAAGTTGTCCGGTTTCATGACATTTTGCAGAAGTAAGTTTTTTGGACTAAGGATGGGCAATACGAGGGCTGCTATATATATTTCTGGCCTAATAAAGAAAAAACCAATATTTATCATCAAAAATGGTTTTATTGTTTTTCAAAGTATTCTCCAGCATGCTTTATACAATTTTGCATGCGCTCAAACCAATTGTAGAAGCACTTTTTCCACTCCAATTAAAACACCTCCAAAACATGGTTTTTGAACGCTTTAACAGCATCTTCTGGCAACGAAAATCGTTGACCACTCATTTTTTTCTTGATGTACGGGAATAAAAAGAAGTCATTGGGTGCCGAGTCAGGGCTGTAAAGCGAATGACCCATCAATTCGACGTATTGGGCGGTCAAAAAGGCGCTGATTTGAGCCGATGTGTGAGACCTCGCATTGTCATGGTGCACAATGATTCGTCTTCTCTTGTTCGTTTTTCGACTTTCTCCGAAGACTTCAGGCAAACAAATTGTGGTGTACCACTCAGAATTGACCGTACTACGTTGCTCAAGCGGAACAGTCGCCACATGACCAGTGTTGCCGAAGAAACAGGCGACCATTTGCTTCGAAGTGCTTCTTCCACAAACAACTTTCGTTGGATTTGGCTCGTCTTCGAAGACCCACACGGTCGATTGCTGTTTCGTTTCGGGCTCACAAGCATAGATCCATGATTCGTCACCTTTTGAAGCACCGCGATCGTATTTTTTCAAAATTTCTTTGCACCAATCGACACGAGCCATTTTTTGAGCGATTGTCAAATTGTGCGGGATCCAACGAGAACAAACCTTTTTTACGGCCAGGTGTTCATGCAATATCGAATGTATGCTGGTGGAAGAGGTGCCCAAGGATGCCTTTATCTCACGGTGTGTCACATGACGATCTTGCATTATCAGTTCACGCACGGTATCAATGTTCTCTGGCACAACGGCCGTTTTTGGACGACCTTCGTCTTTGAGCGAGCGTCGGCCACGATTTAATTCATTAAACCAGTTTTTTACAGTGCTAAAGGATGGTGCTTCATCGCCATACAAAGATTTAGGTTCATCGATGCACTCTTCTCGTGATAATTCACGTCGAAAGTTGTGAAAAATGATCGCAAAAAAATTTTTCCGAGTTAATTCCATTTTTTGCCAAATTGATTTTTTCAAGTCATTGTAAACAACACAAATGATGGTCGAAACGTTCTGAAGTCGAAACGTTCTGAGTACGTTTATTCTAAAAAATGTCGAACTTTCCAATGGAAATGTCAGATGGCGCAGGCCAGAAATATATATAGCAACCCTCGTATGTGTTTTGGTATGTATGCAGTGCGAAGGATTTTAATTGTATGTACTTTGTACGGTGGAAAATTCTACTGCAGGCAGTTCTCGTTAAATGCGAATCTGCCTGCGTTACACGACTCTGTTACAGTACATTCATTTCTTGGGGTCTGATGATGGTGAAGTTGAGTTCACCGAAAGTGCAGTTGCCCCTGCTTTCACTGTTTTTGAAAATGTTTACAAATTTTTTTGTAAATATATGAATAATTTTTTTCACCTCATAACGAAAATATTTTCCATAACTGAATTTGAATGTATGTACTAGTTTTTTGAACTTAAGTGTAGGGCCTAACATTAAGAATATCTCAAAAGTGCACACACTTACAAAGGCGGTCGTCCTGACCGATAGCAGGTTCTTTAGCTAGCCTTTTAAAATTCGATACCTACAATTATGCTCGATTAAATGGCAGATCTTAGTGAATACAGCTGAATAGCATTGGCAAGATTGATAGCTTCTGAACAATTTATTTGAATTGGATAACAAATGTTATTGCTTTTGGCTCCCCTACACCCAAACTACTACACCCAAATATTCCCCACTTCAGCAGATTGTCACCAGTGGGTTAAAAGTGAAATTTCTTTTATCACCACTCGTTTACTTTAAATTCAAGACAACTTTTTTTCTTCTTAGCCACATGTACATACGAACACTTTATGTTTTTCGTCGTACGCATTGCATTTCTTACGCTGTGTCCTATAGACGGGCTACAAATTGTGGGTCTTTCTTTCCATTTCATTTAACACTACAGTTTTTTTTTCAATCACATTTTGTTTCGTTTCGTTGTTATTGTGGCCATTTTCTTTACACTTGTACGTGAAACTGTCGGTGACACTCCCCGCTCTCTTTTACGTTTTGTGGTTGACGACATGACTTTCGGTGTAAAGGCCAAACACAAAAATGTCTTGGAAATTGCGTAAAGAGGAAGAAAAAAGAAAAAAAGAGAGTAAAAAACAATTTCACATTTTATAAGTGTCAGTTACGCGCCGATCTTTCATAAGATATGTACTGTAAACAAAATAAATAATAAACGAGAAACTCTGCGAGAAAACAAAGAAGTAAACCTTAAATTTAAAAGCTATAAAATTACGAGCATACTCTATATTTATTGAATAATCAATAATTAATCAAAGAGTGTGTACGAGTGAAAAGAAAAGCCTTAGATATAAATTCAAAGTTCATGCTTAAAATATAATCCAAATCTTTCAAACGAAGATTCCGTATATTTTAGTTTTCGAGCGTTTGCATAGCAAATTAACAAATCATCAACACCTGCCGACTTCAGTTAAAAGGTTTTGCCCAAACGAAAACTAAAAAAGAGCATTTAACGCGAGTGTTCGGTATTTGAAAATTATATTGAGTTTCATCGCACCCTCTCTCTCTTTCTCTCTCTTCAGCTATTTTGCAATTGTTTATTTGGCGTTTGCCTATTGTTTGTGCATTTAAAAAAAGGTATTAAGTTTTCATTCAAAATTTCGTAAATCAATTCAAAAAAAAAGAAAAAAAGTTATTTGGTTTAATTACCACTAAGAGAGAGAAGAAGAAAAAATATATATAAAAAATTAGTTATTTGCCAATACTTAATTAAATTCATTGGTCATATGTGTGTTTTTGTGTTAATAGCCGCTTTAAAATTAATTAAATTTTTCAAATAGAGACATTTGAATCAAAGGTAAGACGATTTGTTTTTGGTTTTTAAATTTTGCCATAGTTTTGCAGATTTTGCAAATGTCACTTTTATGATAAAATTAATTCATTTGCCACTTACTGGCTAACATTTTATTTGCAAGTTTGTTTATTTAAATATTGTCATTTTGTTAATTTACCGAATTCGCGCTTAATTGTTGTCATAATCGTGTGGAAACTGCATTTAACAGCATCATGTGAATTTTCATTTGCTCTACAATGTTTGTGTCTTGTCTTTTGTTTTGCTCAATGCGCGCTGCAGAGAGGGTCATTCATTAAAAAAAGCCTTAACCAAAGATGTGTGGACGTTTTTGAGTTCTCCTATTGTTGCATGATGGCCGTATTTTTTTTTCTTTGTTAAATTGGCGTAAAACCCATGACCATGAATAATGAGGTAAATACGGGGTTTTTGTTTTGTTTAAATATTTAGCTAATATTTGTGATGCAAATTTTCAAAGCTGTTGTGTTTTCTCTGCGTTAGTGTTTTCCGGTCGGGTATTAACGTTAATTTGTATTTTCCTTGATTCCGGAACATTTTTGTTTGCCTTGTTGCCGGGAAGGATTTTTGTCTCGTACCACTCAGCGTGCATCTTTCTCATAAGTTTGTTTGTAGGCATAAAATGTGTACAAACCTGAGATCATAAACTAGATGCTCGGAAAACGAACGATTTTGGAATGTTTACGATTGACCCAAATCCAATTAATTTTTTTTTTGATGTGGACAACATCTGAGCATCGAATGAGACCGATCCCATGCCCCAAAAGTGTTCCCTTCCAGAGATATGCGCGTTTTATGAAAGTGAAATCGACGATTCTAAGCGCAAATAGAAAGGGACCTAATCTTTAACATGGCTCTCCTGAACAAAACTGGCTTTTAACCTTAGGTCTATTTCTATTTTGCGCGTCACATATGACGTGCCTCCGTACAAGATATTATTTAAGTTTATGATTAAGTTCAGAGGTAATAAACTACATAATTTTCAATAAAAACCAACGCTTTCTATTCTTCGCCGAAGGAAACTAGACCCCAAAAATATTTAGTGTGGCCCTAAAATATATCGAAATAAAATTGGACCCCAAACTGCGAACATAGACCCCAAAATTTTTATGAAATTATGTCCCAAATTTTAGTTGGGTTCTATTATCATACAAACATTTGGGGTCTAATTGCATAATGAAAATATACCCCAATAAAATTATGAAAATAGGCCTCAAATAACCATAAAATTTCGTGTTGCCATATATCCATATATTTTTTTGGGGCCTAATTTCATTTTTACTTTGGGATGTTTTTTCGTGGGTTTTAATGGCAAACCGCAGTGGCATAGTGGGTCAGCGATTTTGACCTTTGGTCCAAATATCAAAAGGGTATGTCAATATATAAAACTGTATAAAAAATAAAAGTTAAATTCCTAAAGTTGTTGTTGCAACTTCAGCATTGAAATTTTTGGAGATTTTTTTTTCTGAACTTCATTTATTTATTTTTTTAAGAATAATTGTGGGAACAAATTATAAATCAGAAAATAGCCTACACTGGCAAAAAAAAATGTAGTTTAAATAAAACAATCGCAGAGCACCAGCAAGAACGAGAATTTGGAATACACAATTATCTTTCAGAAACAAAAAAATATACTTTTTCTCAAGTAATTTTTGAGATACGCCACGTTTATTGAGACAACCTGGACAACCTGAGACGTCTTAAAACCAAAATGCAATGTTTACATCTGTTACACTTTCTTTCTCTTATAATATAATATATAAGTAGAAAAAAAACAAAATAGAATAAATTCTTTTTTTTTCTTATATATCGCCGTGCGACAAGAACTACAAAGAAACATGCCTATGAATCGGTCAAAAGTTCAAACGTATTTTTTTATTAATATTTTTATGTTTTTTCCCCCCAATGGATTGCAACTTTTTTTTTACCCTATTGAACCAACTGAACTTTTTCACATCTAAGGACTTTGAAAAAAGCTTACGACACTTTTTCGTCGTTTTCGAAATAAAAAACTTTAAATAATTCAGAAAAATACCAAATTTCTAAAATTTTAAATATTGAAATTGCAACAACAATAACAAGTTCAGTAACGACAGCCGGTTCTATGGACCGGATTGAGCAATTCTTCGGCCAAGGGCTGTCCCACACGCAGAAAAAAAGTATGGTTGTGGTGACGATATTCGAAGAGGATAATACTATTGTTGGGTATATGGTTGTGGTACAACAATATTATGATCCCCACAACAATGGTATGATTCAAATACAACCATACTACGATCCTCACAACAATAATATGATTCACACATAACCATACTATGATTCCCACAACCATAGTATGATTCACACTCAACCATACTATGATCTCCACAACCATAGTATGATCCTCACAACCATAGTATGTTTTACATATAACCATAGTATGATCCTCACAACCATAATATGATTCACACGCAACCATGTTATGATCCCTTCAACCATAGTATGATCACACACAATTGTACTTTGATCCCCAATATAATTTATTAGAATTTGTTTAAGTTGTCGACAATAGATTTGAATTATAAAAATTATTAAAAAATACATTAAATTCAAAATAATATGAGTGATTTATTTTACAGTAGAAAAAATAAGTTTAAATAAACGTAAGCGTTTTTATTAAAAATATATCAGTTAAACAAAGCCAAAGCAGCTTGTTTAAAAAATTTTAATTTCGATAAAAAATTACTATTATTGCATTAAATCCGTACCAATAACATTTGTTCTTAAAAGCATATTTAAATGAAGAAAAATTACAATCATACAGTATGATTGCCGTAATCATATTAATGCTAACATACGCAAAACACAATACTTTTGTCGCACCAACAATATTTATATTGTTGTTATAACCATACTTTCATTTTTAAATTTGGCAATAATACTATTGTTACATTTCAACAATATTAATATTGCAGCAATTATACTATTGTCAAAACTAAATTCAGTTAACAATGCTATGGTCGCGACGAGCATACTTTTATTGCGACGAGCATACTTTTATTGCGGAGAACATATTATTTTTGCCGTGACCATGTAGTAACCATGTTTTTTCTCTGCGTGCACCGGCACACAGTTGCCGCTACAACAACTTTACTTTTACTTTTATTTTTTGTACAGTTTCGTATATTAACATATCCTTTCGATATTTGGACCAAAGGACCTACTACTTATGTCACACTACTCGTGGCCCGACTCACGTTAGAGTTTCCATTGGTTAAGAAATGACCCCGTTTATTCCTTAAAGGGATGTTAAGGAAGTTTTTTAAGTTACAATACCCATGGTACTCGTTTCAAACTTCTTTAGAAAATGCATTAGGAGTTTGGATTCGGCTGTAAAGGACTTCAATGAGCATATCGTAAACATTTGAGAGAAATTTTTTGTTTGTGCCCTAATAAGTAGGAAGCTATAGGTAATACGTACTTATCAATATTTCAAGCTGATGCAACCGGAATTATCCAAATACTAATTATATTATTCCACGGTGTGAGGTATACATATTTTGACAAATTGTACATACCCAAGAAGATTAGATAGAAGTATGCATATAAAGATCGGAGCGATCTTGAGATTTTTCATCGACCACACCAATTCTATACGCTATTTATCAGAAGTTGTGTTAAACTGGTTAATCGAATTTGAGTGGCAACTCAAACATTGCAAAAACCAAACATTCAGATCTGTCATAAAGTATTTATGCAAAACCAATTACACGAATTTAGTTTTCATTAAACGATATGAAATATATGCACAACAAAGTATAGACAACAATGTATGAAATTCACACGTCCATTAAAAATGATAATTATCAGCAATTGACTGCGATTGCTTGATTTTTTTCTGTATGTGGCAAAAAAGACCGTCGGAACAGGTCGCATACGCGAAGCTGCATATATCCTTGACTAAACAACATCATCACAACAAAAACAACAGAAACATTAATGTTACATTTCGCATTGTTTAAAGTGTATTTACATTTGGATGAAAATAATTGGCACAAAGGTACAAACATCAGTGGACTCATTTGCGTTCAAACGAATAAAAGTTCACAAAACAAAACCAATAAAGATTCAGAAACAAAGTGTAATCGTATTTATATGAAAATAATTGACCTAAAAGTACAAATTTCAGTGGACTCATTATTAGCTATACGTTGCTGTACAAAACAAATAAAAGTACTCGTTTACAAAATAAAACAAAATCGCTAAAATGGAAATGCAAACCCACTTTGGTTATCTCATGCACTGTGGATCTTTTGAAGAAGGCGGCGAAAAAATACACAACAATGAGTTTCTTTTTGTAAATATTTGAAAGACCTAGTCATCAGACTTGGTTTCCTATTATTTATCGAGTAGAACACTTTCAAGACAATGAGTTTGAATTCTTTTTACTGATGGACAAGAAAAACTTTGCACCACAGAAGATGTTCAGAATTTTGATCGTCAGCTAAATTTCCATGAGTTGTGTTTAGACCCTCCACCGAAGAGTGGATGGTATATAAATTTTTTCATTCCATTTGCAACACCAAGAAATATTGATTGGAGACCCTTTAAAGTACAGGGTGGAGCGCAGAAATTTGCTTTTTTGCACTGCAGGCTGTGGCGGCACTGTTGGTCGAAGAGAGTGAAGAGTGTGCGTGGCTTATAGTGACTGACGGCAGATTTGTATTCGTCTGCTTTTCATGCATTGGACACGCGAGAAGAGGCCATTTTGTGTTGAAGCGTATTTTTCAAATGCGCACTCGATCTGTGCAGTGCAGCGTGCTTTTCGTTTACGATTCGCTGTTAACCCACTCGGACGTATTCCTTTTTGTTTACGATTCGCTGTTAACCCTCGCGGACGTGTACCTGGTCGGCAATCAATTATAAATTGGTGTAAATCTATGCAGTGCAGCGTGCTTTTCGTTTACAATTCGCTGTTCCCCCACGCTGAACGGCAATCAATTGGAAATTGGGTAACTTCATTCAGAACAGCAGGGAATATGTCATTTGTACGAAGGGAACCTGAGAGAAGGATTACCACAAAACATCGAGAGAGTTAGAGCAGCAGTACTGCAATCTCCGAAACGCTCTGCATGGAAGCAATCACTTGCTCTTGGCATTTCCAGGCGTTCTCTTCACCAGATTTTTCATGATGAACTGAATTTTTACCCGTATAATATGTGCGTGTTCCAACAATTTTCAGCACGGGACTATTTGACACGGCGGACCTCGGAAAATGTTTCCTGAACGGCTTATCTCGTTGAGGGGTGATCTGAACTGGCCGGCACGCTCACCAGACTTAGCACCATGCGATTTTTTTTCTTAGGGTTACCTGAAGTCGAAGGTGTATATCTACCGTCCCAACACCTTGGAAGACCTATTTAACAATATTGCGGCTGAAATTGGCAGCATACCAGTCGACATGCTTGTTAAGAGTTAATGAAAACTTCGGAAAACGTATGCTGCAGTGTGTGGATAGCGAAGGTCGACATTTGCCAGATACACTATTAAAATTATTATCATTTAAAAATTCCCTTACTATATAAAATAAATTTTCTAAGGTTCATAATTTTTTATTTCATTCCCAAATCAGCAAATTACCGCGCTCCACCCCGAATATGTATTATTGATAATCATAAAATATTTATACGATGTAGTCTTGTCCGTCCGTCTGTGAGTCTTTTGAAAGCACATTATCAACCTAGAAGTCAGTGATGTTGCTTACAGTCATAAGCTGTTTGGGATTGTAAATGTGCGAAATCGGCCCAGGGGGAAAAAGTTTCCCTTTTTAGGTACTAAAGGTACCTCGGCAAAAAGTACACTTTTTTGAGTATTTGCGTAACAAATCATAATTTTTGTAGACGGACAAGGGTTAAATTGGGAACTGTTAGTTGGAACGATCTTAAAAATGCAAAAAGTGCATAGTTTCTGGACGTATTGGTTCATGTGGCCCAAAAAACGTCCAGCATGGACGTCCAACGGACGATCAGTAGTACGTTTTTACATATGGGTACTTAAATTAAAGCAAATTATGCGAATATACATATAAAGTAATTTTGAAGTTTTAACTGAGATAGAGAACGGACGCATGGTCTGAGAGGGCACACAAAACGGAAAACTTTTTGCGCTTTAGTAACGTTGGGACAGTGAAGGGTATATGAGCCTGGCCAAACATTACGATGTTGTTACTTGTTTTTGATTCGCATGTTTTTTCGGCAGTGAAAACTCTTTCCAACAGAAAGTGCGTATCAAATCTCCGTGAAATATAATTCATGGCTTTGTGCGTTGGGAATTAATGTAAACTTGTTTCCCAAAGTAATAGCAACAGTGCATTTATTAAAAATCAGTTTTGGACGATGTGAGGCACCTATTGCGCCTGCTGAGCGCCAGTGTGTGTCCAATTTCGTGATACTGGGAAGCTAGTGGACAACATTCACGGTCCGGGCTTCGCACTGTGTGCACGGACGGACGGGTATGTTGTTGTTGTAACAACAATATATTTATTTTGAAGTCTTGTTCGTCTATGGGGGATCTGCTTCGATATCCAGTTGGAGGAAACGCGCCATTTGAACTGAATGCGTCCGCAGAGACCTGGGGGTCAGGCAGGCGGGACAGATGCCTGGAACGTTAGCATCAATTCGTGACCAGTTAGAATTGAGGCTGCTGTACCATCCTGATCTCAACTACGCCAGAACCACGCGCGTCTGCCGAGGTAGTACCTTCTCCCCAGGTGAAATCTCCGGGGGATGCTTCCCTAGCACAACATTCACACGTTAGCTGGATACTGCTGCTGCGACTTCATCGGCGTGAATGTTGTTCAGACCTGCCTTTCAATGATCTAAAGGTTATCTCTTATACCACTGGACCTCTCTCTCAATGATCTAAAGGTTATCTCTTATACCACTGGACCTCTCTCTCTCTCTCTAGATCATGAAGATCGTACCTGATCTGCCTGGGCGGAGACATCCTGTCCAAGAGAGGGTGCTGCGAAAACACCCTAGCAGGTATTGCTTAGACAACAGGAAATTGTGTCTGCGCACGGTAAGGACCTTCGTCTTCTTATGTAGATGGTGCTCAGAAGACATAAGAACCCACCCTGTTGACGTTCTGAGGGCGGCATTCTGGCAAGTCTGAATTTTCTTCCACTGCGTCGTACTCACGTTCGCCGACCATACAGGTGCTGCGTAGTTTGCTACAGACCAACCTATCGCTTTGTAAGAGGTCAACAAGGTTTCTTTGTCGGCTGCCCAAGTACTGCCGGCAAGTCACTTGAGGACCTTGTCCTACTTTTGAGTTTATCGCAGATAGCAGTAGCATGTGTAGAGGATGGAAAAAGACTGTCCAATGTGACCCCAAGGATTTTGGGGTAGTTGATTGTCGGGATGTTGACGTCATCGACTTTCACATTGAGTGACAACCGCACCTCTGCGGTCCATGCAGTAAACGGTGTGGCTGATGATTTTGAGGCGGATATTTTCATATTCTTCGCAGTAAAAAAGCGTGCTAAGTCAGTGAGGTTAGAGTTTATTTTCTCGCATATGTCATCCACTTTAGGTAGGTCCTGACGCCAGAATTGTGCAATCATCAGCGAACGACAAATTTCAACTCCGCCTGGTGGTGCAGGAATTTTAGAGAGGTAGCGGTTAAACAGAGCCGGGGATATCTCTCCACCCTTGGCAACTCCTTGTTGACTCTAAATTCTACATATGACTGGCGCCCACACATATAGTTTACGACCCAACGTTCCAAACTGGGCGGAAGGGACGTGTCTTCAATGTCCTCAAACAGAGTGGCATGATAGACCGTATCGAAGGCTTTTGTTAGGTCAAGAGCCACAAGGACCATCCTGTCGTTAGGCTTGTTCTGGTTAAGGCCGCGACTTATACGTGTGGTTAGGCGTGTAAAGAGGTTGTTGTGCTGTGCTGCTTGCGGAATGTGTGGACGAGTATGTAGCTCACGTAGCCGAGAGTTTGCGATTTAGTACTACAAGGTGAGGCAAAATTAATAACCCTATCGGAAGAATTAATAAATCTTTCAAGCAGAATACAAACATACAAGCGTAGAGCGCTGTACTTCGAAAGATCGAGGAATAGTTGTCTCGAAGCGTGTCCTGTTCGCGTAATCTCCTATTTTTCGATTTTGCATTGCAAGCAAGATAGCTCGATTTAGCCATCCCAGACTTTTTTCTTTGGGGCTACTTGAATTCGCGGGTTATTACCAACAATCCAAGGACAATAGTAAACCTTAGAGAGAATATTCGACAAAATGTGAACAATAATGAAAAATGTTACCCGTTTCATGAAAAATGCGATGAAAGGTGGACAAATGTGTACCAACTTACTTGACGGAGGTAAAAGGGTTAATAGAGATTTAAATTACTCCAAATCATTTTTATTGAGGAGAAAAATTATTTTAAAACATTATTGGATGATTAGTTTTGCGCCACTTTAGTTCTACGACTAGCCTTTAGTTAAACGCCTTGCATTGTTCGCTTACAAGGTCTAATTGGCACAGGAACTGAAGGCACACGACCATCCACTTCGTTATCGCTTCTAAGGATATCGAAAAAGACAATCCTTTTGAAGAAGCGCGTTTTTATCAAAGCGGTTACGCCAACAAGCAAAACAGTCTCATCTGAGGTTATGGAGAGATCGTCGAAAAGCCAACACACCCTCAAAGGGCGATACTTTGAGGTGACCTATGTTTCTTTGAAAATGCGGCTAGAAACGCTATTTCGATTAAGGCTAAGCGCTACAGGGACATGAACTACTATTTTTGTGGTCGGATATTTTGTTAAGTACCGTGAAGGATCGATGTTTTGCAAACTATTTCGGACCTTGAGAATAATCTCGTTAAAGCCTCAAAACATTGTTGTTTGTATGTGTGTCTGTTGAAAACAAACAAAACTTTGTAGGACACTACAATGATGGTTTAACTTGAAATTTGCATTACACATCTTAATTATTTGTTTAATATAGTTTTTAAACGGGGATAGATAGCGAAGACGCGCATTATACTTCCAAAATAGGTATGATTGTTGGACCTATGGTTTCTTGTTTCGCAAAAAGAACATGGTTAACTTCAATATATTCATGTAATTGAAGGATCTGCTGAATAGATGCATGGAACCCAGAAGCATAGGCCCAAATGGCCCTTGTCGTAAAAACAGGCAAAAAATAGAATATATAAAATTGAGGGTTTTCAAATTAAAGCAAATTTCGCTACGAGTTTAAATGTGATTTTTTTTAGATTCGTCTTAGATTGCGAATTCAAATTGTATTGATTTATTATTATAATTTGGCTGCCTTGGATCTCACTCCATAGGGGCCTTAAATATGATAAGTCTTACTTCTCCATTTAAAATCCGAATCCATAGAGGACAGTTTAAGAGATTTCTTTCCCCTTTACCTCGTTATTTCTCAATCTTCAAATATCTAAAAATTTATCTAGTAAAGAGAACCAAAAAGTATTGTAAGGTCTCCGAATAGAGCCTTTCTTCAAAAATTATACATTGAAAATATCATATTTGTTGCCGCCTCAACACAAAATGTTCTACTGTGCAGCATTCATCATAAAATTTGTTGAATAAAAAGCGTGGGGCAAATATGGAGTACTGAACATAATTTGTTGCCACTTTTATATCAAATGCAATCACGTACAAATAAACACAAATGTTTAGTACGTTGAACAAATTACTACAAAAATTGTTCTGTTGGGAATAACTCTACGTACGAGTTTATAATTTGATATAAGGTTAACGCAGTAAAAACCTCATAAACATTGAGATGTGAGTATATAATTTGTTTTTTTGTTGCATTTTTTTATGTGATAAAATATTTTATGGTCGTCGGCTAAATATTTTAACGAAGATTATTCGGTATTGAGAACTTTAAATATAACCAAAGGGGGGGGGGGGGGGGGGGATTTTTTGAATTGGTTAATATACAAATTAGTAAAAATATCTAGATTAAGTTTTTTAGAAAATGTCCATTCATTTGGGTAAGAGTTAGCTTAAATGCCTATGTAGCGTACGAGTATTCAAAGCAAATCTTTAAACCCATATTGAGCAGGAGAAGAGAATTATTGGTTAATTGTGATACCCATACATGCTTGCTCCAACTACGTGGCGATTCTTTCGATCACATTTTGCAGCCAAATCGACGCAAACGAATTTAACTCAATTTTATTCATTCCAGGTGTGTGAGTATAAAGCATTCCTAGGACTTTAGTTTTACACCGCAGACGCCACGAAACTATCCGAAGGTGTGAGTAGTTTTAGGGACTCCTGATCACCACAATTGTTCAAAGTTAAACGCGTTTTTTATTGTGTCTTGGTTAATGTAAGCTAGTGGTTGCATTTGAGATTACATTTGAATAGTTCGTCTACCTGCGCTTCAATCTCGCTTATAAGGGAGAAGAAACGGTGCAGAAGTAGCGGCCCACACACACATATAGTTCCACACTTCAACGTTTGAATGCAAAATAATGTTTTCTTCATACGTTTGACCAGATTGAAAAACACACGCTAAAAACACCCTTTATAAGTAAAGATTTCTTCATAGTAGGTAAAATAAGGATCTAATCTAGATGTAAGTAGTAAGTATTAAAAAAGTACTCTACTGGAGTAGACTTTACAATTCTTATCCAAAATCAGGTAATGGGTGATCCATCTAGAGGTTTTTTTTTCAGAAAAAAAAAAAACAATTTAAAAATTCAAATCAAGTTTGGAATCTTTTTGGTAATATGAATGGACATTTCATGGCATTTATTTTTTGAATATAATTACCTTGGCCGCAACTACGCCTCAGGTTTTCTATTCTGAGGGTCCAATTTTGGATCACTCGTTCTAGCATTTCGATCAGTATGGCTTTAATGACACGCTAATGTTGGTTTCCAAAACCTGAATCGCAGCTGGTTTGTTAGCATAGACTTTGGACTTTACGTAACCCCAAAGAAAAGTAACTAAAGGTGTGATGTCACTCGATCTAGGCGACCAATTCACCTGTCCAAAACGTGAAATACAATGGTCTCAATAGATCCATTGTTTGAGCAGCTGGTTGAAACCAAGTGTCTTCAAGATTACGGGCTTCCATTTCAGGTAGCATAAAGATCGATATCATGGCGCGATAGCGAGCACTATTCACGGTTACGTTCCGGCCATCATCATTTTTGAAAAAAAATGTGCACCGATGATTCCACCAACTTATAAACCGCACCAAACCGTGGTTTCTCTGGGTATAATGGCACCTCTTGAACCTCTTCAGCCAAAATGCGGCAATTTTGCTTATTGACTTTGCCGTTGAGCCAGAAATGGGCCTCATCACTGAACAAAATTTTGGTCGATACAGCGGATCTTCCCGTTTATCACCGAACGCTCATTTCCATAATACAGTTGCCAACATTTGAAGGTAATTATTTTGAAAAAATAAATGCCATAAAATGTCCTTTCAAATTACCAACAATGATTCCACACTTATATGAATTCTTATATCTTTTTGTTCTGAAGAAATTCATCTAGATGGATCACCCTATATAACCGGTTAACAAATCGGCTATTAAGATATTACGCTGTACGCAGTTAAAGCAAGTGGCAAGTTATGTGGGTTATATTCCTCAGTGGAACAGGGTCATTAGTGTGAAAGTTACCAGATGGGAAGTGGGTAGAAGTACAATTATCCGTCACTAAGTTAACCTTATACCTTCATTGTTAAGTATTTATTTTTAGTGAGATCGTGCAAAAAGTATTGCAGATATAACAAGAATACCAGAAGTGGGCGTAATGGTACATTTGTGGGGGGGGGTGTGGTTTACCAGAAGACGTGTGGACATATTGCCCATTTTCAATCCTATAGGCAATTTTGAAAAAATATTACATGCAAAATTTAAAAAAAATTGGTAGCTCCTTTCTAGAGTTATCTTGAGAAACAGCCGCACAGACGAACATGGCTCAAATGACTTAAAACTCATGAAACGGATTAGGTCAAAACATAGGGTCTAAAATGCTTTTATCCACGCGTTACACATTCTGTATGTACTCAGTAGGGAGAGGCCATAAACCATTATAACTGTTTCAAGAACCATGGATCAACAACGAACCATGGCTCAACATCCTTAGACTATAGGTTCATGGTCCTTGAACACGAAACAATAGGATCTTTAAGATATAGACATGAAAAAAAGCAATGAAAATAGTCGCCAATTTGCATATGCACATAATTTTAAAACTACTTTAAATTTGAGGCCCGACGGGTATAGCGGCATCGATCGTTTCAAACTTTGGCACGGGGCACCTAAAATCCATGAACATTTTTAAAGAATATAATTTTGCACCTTTTATTAAGATTCCAGCACCATTAATCATGGACACATGGATTACATAAAATAATGTAATTTTTACACGATTCTAGTAAGCTTTTATTTGTAAAGATCGAGCTTAATTTGGCCCCGTATCCATTGGTCCCAAATTTCGGGCCTGCTTTCGGAACGAATCAAAACATTTTGTTATTTATTTGTTTTACCTACATTTACGTTCCGTTCACATATACCCTCATATGTACTTTAATTTTTCGCTTCTCCAAATATAAGATCTTCGGCCATGGATCCTAGGGGCTAAGGAACAGATACCCTCAAGAAGACGAAAGTTACCAAAAACAACAAAATGCAATTACGAATCCTTTAATGTACTTATTTCCAGTTCTTGAGAACTTTAAAACCCCAGATCCTAGGGGCCCCTATTATACTTATATGAACACGAATTCTAATATGTGCATATCTTGAAAATTTCACTACTATCAGTAACCCTCTAGTATTAGTGTTCTTGTCTGAAAATGGTTTGAATACATGTATTTAAAAAAAGACTACCTCACTAACAACCAATTCCCCCAATACTGCGAAATCCATATTTGGACGCAATACATGGTAGAGAGTATAAAAGCTTCGGCACAGTCGAACTAAAATTGTTTTCTTAAAATTTAGAAGAAAAAAACATTTAAATTAGGAGAAAAAAGTGTGGCTCACAATGCTCTTTAAAATTTGTATTGACAACGGCAAATTATTGGCGACGAAATTTTGGGTCTCATATGTGTTTTATTCACTTCGCATCAATCCCATCTGGTTAATGGCTGAACGTCCAAAGTTAGTGGCTGACGTCCAATCTAAGCCAGAATTCCAATAATAATTTTTACACTATCGGCACAATTGATGGAACTAAAAAGACGTATCACATACGAGGGCAGCTACATATATTTCTGGCATAATAATTAAAATGCAAGTATTTTTGATCAAAAATGGTTTTATTGTTTTCCAAAGTATTCTCCGGCATGATTTATACACTTTTGCATGCGCTCAAACCAATTGTCGAAGCACGTTTACCACTCCGCTTCAACAGCATCTTCAGCCGACGAAAATCGTTGACCACACATTTTTTTCTTGATGTGCGGGAATAAAAAGAAGTCATTGGGTGCCAAGTCAGGGCTGTACGACGGATGACCCATCAATTCGACCTTTTGGCCGGTCAAAAAGGCGCTGGTTTGAGTCGATATGTGAGAGCTCGCATTGTCATGGTGCACAATGATTCGTCTTCTCTTGTTCGTTTTTCGAATTTCTCCGAAGACTTCAGGCAAACAAATTGTGGTGTACCACTCAGAATTGACCGTCCTACGTTGCTCAAGCGGAACAGTCGCCACATGACCAGTTTTGCCAAAGAAATATGAGACCATTTGCTTCGAAGTGCTTCTTCCACGAACAACTTTCGTTTGATTTGGCTCGTCTTCGAAGTTTTGTTTTGGGCTCATACGCATAGATTCATGACTCGTCAGTCGAGCCTTTCTTTGAGCAATTGTCAAATTGTGCGGGATTCAACGAGAATAAACCTTTTTTACGGCCAGGTGTTCATGCAATATCGAATGTATGCTGGTGGAAGAAATGCCCAAGGATGCCTCTATGTCACGGTATGTCACATGACGATTTTGCATTATCAGTTCACGCACGGCATCAATGTTCTCTGGCACAACGGCCGTTTTTGGACGACCTTCACGACCGTCGTCTTTGAGCGAGCGTCGGCCACGATTGAATTCATTAAACCGGGTTTTCACAGTGCTAAAGGATAGTGCTTTATCGCAAAGATTTTAGTTTAGCGATGCGCACTTGTCGTGATAATCCACGTCGAAAGTTGCGAAAAATGATCGCACGAAAATGTTCATTAATTCCATTTTTTGCCAAATTTATTTTTTCAAGTCACTGTAAACAACACAAATGATGGCCGTACGTCAAAACGTTCTGAGTACGTTTATGCTAAAAAATGTTAAACTTTCCAATGGAAATGTTAGATGGCGCCAGGCAAACCTTAGTGTTGCCTAGGCCAGAAATATATATAGCAATCCTCGTAGAAGGTAATTACCATATTGATTAAACAAAATCGTCATGTGTCCAGACCGAGACTTTTATTGTACTCAAATGGAATCTAGCCTTAACCAACATTAATGTCCAATTTTTACTTCCCTAGTCTGCGGTTTACGATTCCCATGTTAACAAAAAAAACTCATATTTCTCAGTAATAGACCGATCAGCTTTGAACTATGGACATGCAACAAAAATTCTTTATTTCTTAGAAATATAAAACACTTTGTAGCCGCAATTATGTTTTTTGTTCGTTTCATTTGGAAACATTTTAATATGTCACTTAACATACGAGTATTGTTAATAACGAACCATAAAACAGGCTCGAAACATGAAAAGCCAAACAGAAACATTATTTTTTAAAGCAAATGTATTTTGTAAGCATTATTAAGAATTATTAAAAATAGAATACTCTAAGTGATTCAAGTGATGAAAGTTCAGTTTAAAGTACAGCGGGTAGAGTTAATGCCAAAACGCTGTGCGACTTCGAAGCCATACGATTCTATTTAAAATATTTGAGGTTATTAAAGTTTAACGGGTACATTTGATAGATGTCTAAAAATCAGCTTGTTAAATGTTAATCTTTAACATTATTTAGGCGTGGCTGCAATTAATGCGTACATTTTAAAGTACTTTTGCCTGTGAACATCGTCGGCAGCTTCTACATTTCGATATGATCAACAACGTACACTGAGAGAATAAACTGGTAAATGAATAACGCTGAAACTTTAAGCGAAAAGGCAAAATTAATAACAAAATGTAGGTTCTTCTTCTGTGGCTTAGGCTCCTGAAAACGGGTTTAACTCAAAAGTCATCAGTAGGCCAAATGTGATACTCTTTTAAGAAGAAACTAGGAGGGGAAGAAGAACAATGGTTTACCTTAAATGTCAGTGTAATTTATCCAGTGTTAAAGCCTTCGTAAGGCATTCTGTTTTAAAAAGAACATCGTCTGACGTTTGTTAGTATGCTGACAGACCTGTTTTGAGTTTCATACGTTCGTTGTGCGTAATGTATTGTTGCAAACAAAAGACTAAAGCTACAAACTTGACATTTAACCTGCAGCCTTGATAGCAAGAAATATTGAATTTAAACATTGACATCGATTGAACATTAATCGCGTATTTTATGCGTGTTTAAGATACAAAGTCGAATAAGTACACAGTGCTTAGTGGGATCTGTAGGCATTAATCTGATTTGCTATCGAATATTTGCTGCGTAAAGAACCAAGCGGGAGTGGTCTACAGCCTGTGTTATTTTAATGTGGAGAGAAGCAGATGAGGTGCATATATCTGCAAGTCTGCATAATCTACAAAAATAAATTGTTGGATGTAATTGCATTATGAGTGATAAACAAAAAGCGCTACCGCAGAATGAGTAACTCATCCTTTGTATAAAGGACACTTTCGAATAAATTGTTATACCCTGCACCCCCCTGTGGAACAAGGTATTATAAGTTAGATTCATATCATATAACATCAAAAATTTTTCGGAATGCCAAAAATAAAAGTACTTTAGCAATTTAGCCAAGTTATGGTGACGGACCCTAGGGGCGAAAATTTTATCCTTTATGGGTACCAAAAAACAATGAAATGTTCTTATACAAATTCAAATATGCTGTTAGTTTTAAGTGTCCAAAAACCTTTTTTTCAATTGGCATTGTCGAGCATCCAAGTGTAGCCAAGCCCAACTTTAGCTTTTTTACTTCTTTTTTTTTTAAGATTACATTTAAAACTAGAATCTGGCTGACTCAACTCTAACAGTAAGGCTAAGGGTCGCCGAATCGAACAAACTTTTTTATTCATTCGAAGGCAATTTTATGCCATTTATTTTTTGAACACAATTTCCTTCAAATGTTGGCTGCAACTACGCCTCAGGTCATTTCGACCGGTATGGCGTGAATGACACACGTAATTTTGGCTTCCAAGACCTTAATCATAGCTGGTTTGTCAGCATAGACTTTGGACCTGCCGTAGCTCCAAAGAAAAAAGTCTATAGGTGTGATATCACACGATCTAGGCGGCCAATTCACCGGTCCAAAATGTGAAATTAGCTGCTCTTCGAAATTACCTCTCACTAGATCCATTGTTTGACCAGATGCCTGGCAAGTGGCACCGTCCTGTTGTAACAAAATGTCATCACGAATACGGGCTTCAATTTCAGGTAGCATAAAGATCGATATTATGGCGCGATAGCGAGCACTATTCACGGTTACGTTCCGGTCATCATCATTTTTGAAAAAATATGAACCGCACCAAACCGTGGTTTTCTCTGGGTATAAAGTAATGAGACCTCTTGAATCTCTTCTTGTTGCGGCAATTTTGTTTATTGACTTTGCCGTTGAGACAGAAATGGGTCTCATCACTAAACAAAATTATGGTCGAAAACAACGGATCTTCCCGTTTCTCACCGAACGCTCATTTCCATAATACAGTTGCAAACATTTGAAGGTAACTATTTTCAAAAAATAAATGCCATAAAATGCCCCTTCAAATTACCAGTAAAGATTCCACACTTGATTTGAATTTTTATATTTTTTTTGTTCTGAAAAAATACCTCTAGATGGATCACCCATTATATATTTTATTCTATTATATGTGGCAATGTATATTTGTATGTCACTTTGAAAAGGTAATATTAAAAATAAAACTATTGTTTTTTATTATCTGCTGAAAAAACCTTAGAAATAAAAGAAAACGCCAAAAAAATTAAATTTGTGCGCCTCGAAAATGATATGTCGTAGTGAAACTTTTTTTCCCCATGACAAAAGCTATCGAAAACACATTGGCACAATATCAAGAAACTTTTGTCTTTACATATCGGAACATCCTAATATACTTAGTAGGGACATAAATACTGTTACAACATTGAACACACCAATTTCAATAGTAGAACTGAACATACCCCGTTAATGCCAGATGGGGTTTGAAAGCTAACCTCAATAGCGTGAGTCTGTAACGGGATTTTAAAATTGTTTCAACTTTCATCACGGAGTGTTCAGATAATGAGAACCGTATCGCTGTAATAGTGTTTTTTAAGTGTAAAATGAAAAAAGCGATATTTTCAAAACGCTCCGGCCACTAGGGATTAGCCGCATGTTCGTCTACCGATACATAAAACTGTTTGAGGAGACCGCCACCGGTCGGGCCTCCCACGCTTTGTTCGAACACCGCATGTCATCAAAGCCGTTACATCAAGAATTCACAGAAATCCGCTCCGAAAACAGAAAATCATGGCCCGTGAGATGAATATCACGCAAAAGTCCATGAGTCGAATCATAAAAAGACTTGGGATTTGGGGCTTTCAAACGACGTACCGGACATTTATTGACTGCAGCTTTAAAAAAAAAAGGATTGAAAAATGCAAACGTCTTTTGGTGAAGCACGCTGATAACTTGCACAGAAAAATTTTGTTCACTTATGAAAAATTTTTTACCGTTCAGGAAAAATTTAACAAGAAAAATGATAAGAATGTATGCGCGGTCATCTAAGGACGCATCTGAACTGATCCCAAGTGTGGAAAAGGGTCATCACCCAGCTGCAGTCATGGTTTGGTGGGGTGTCTTTACGAGTGTCACTGACCTGCATCGGCCAAAGTTTACCAAGAAACGGTTTTGGAAGCTGTTGTGAAGCCTCTTAACAATTCCCTGTTCCAAAACCAGCCATGGACTTTCCAGCAGGATTCTGCGCCGGCCCATTAGGCTAAACGTCCCAGGCCTGGCTTCGAAACAATTTGCCAGCGTTCATTTCCTCTGAAAAATAGCCCTCAGGCAGTCCAGATTTGAACCCATTGGATTACAAATTGTGGACGGTTGTAGGGGACAAGGTTTGTCACAAAAGATACCCCAATCCAATGATCTTTTAATGATCTTTTAAGAGTGCTTTGGTTCGAGCTGTGGCCAATTTTCCAATGGACGAGGTTCGTGCTAAATAAATTGACGATTGGCCAGTGCGACTTAAGGTGTGTGTAAAGGCAAAAGGCGGACATTTCGAATAAGTAGATTCTTTTTGGATACAATATACATCAATAAATATATTAAAAAATATTTGGTCCAAATACATTCAGTACTTTTTATTTTACAGCATAAAACGTGTGTAACAGTATTTATGTCCCTACTAAGTAAAATTAAAGTACTCAACGAATTACACTTTTATTAATTAAACCAGCTTTACATCGGCAAACTTTTGGTGTAAACTCGAGGAGAAAAAATTGATGGGTCCTGGGCAAGCTTCTGATACTCCATGTAAAATGCTGTCACCGAAAAGCCCTTAAACTGTGTCTATAGTATGAAGTGGTTTAAAAGACGCTGTGTACAGCTTTCAGGATTTATTTATTTTATGCCGGTTTAAGAATGATTTTTATCACAAGATTTCCAGGTTGCGTCATAACGTCCTTGGACTTTATGACATCACAAAATGTGACAAAAGGTCCATAGACTTTATGTCTTTTTCACAAGTGTCACAATGTCCATATACGAGTATATATACATCGATAAATATATTAAAAAATATTTGGTCCCAATACATTGATGTATCGGTAGAAAATACGAAGAATCTAAACCTCTAGAAAATAATTTTCTGTTTAACGAATAAATTTTAAATTTTTAGGGGCAAAATACTTAAAGTGCTTTAAAGCACAGGGATTCCCCTAACAACAACAAAACATTGTTAATACTATTTATACCACAACCACCAGTTATGACAACTAAATACATTTTATGCTTTTCATTGGTACGACCGATAAATTAGTTGCGTCTACAATACGATAATCATATTTATTATCTTGTGGTACGTCCAACCGAATATCCTTTACGATTATAAACATTTGGTGATTGCAACCGAAATTCTTTCTATGCAACGAAATTTTAGTAGTTCCAACCGATTTCCAACTAATTGTTTCTTTACGTGCGCAAATTAAGAGGTTTATTAAAAATGGATTCAAGTAGTCTCTTTTAAACTAACATGTAGCAGTTTGAAAGAATGTGTCCGATGTTATAATTATTTTCTGCAATATGAATAAAATGTTATCTACAAAACGTAAACCTAATCAAACAAAGTTCGGGGTATGAACGTTTAACGTATTCCTGTTCCTCGTCCACTTAGCTCTGACAGTTATCAGCAGCCCATAATCCCAGACTGGCTGTATGTTAGCCTATTGATACATCTATTTGCATTAAAATATTGGTGCAAAGGGTGAAATATAATTATTTCAAACTATTGGGATTGTCATTGACTGGTGATTCGGCATGTGTTAACGAACGAAACGGGTATGGTCTTTTCAGTTTGCCCAACTTGTTTGTTCTAGTATTTAGCTTGACACCCTTCTTAGGTGGGTATGTTTTCTTTGAGTCATCCTAGTTGTTGAATTCAGAAATTATTATTTATTAAATTAATTTGTTCGATTACAGTTCAGCTGTTAGAGTAGTTGGTAATGCCGATGCCATTTATGGCATTTATTTATAACCAGCAAGCGATTTCTTGGAATGGTCCGGTGTCTAAAGCGTTACATCGTAACATAGGTTTCAATAGTGAATGACCTACTCCTTAGTATACGCACATAGGAAAGACAGCGGCACAGATAGAAGGAACAAGAGAAAGACAAAAGTCCGTTGTAAAGGGTGTCCCAAGAAGAACGCAATTTTTAAATCTGGCAACATTCGAAGTGTCATTGTTTGACATTTGAACAATTGTTATTCTTTGTTAGTAGAAGGTACGAGGTTAGTAAAAATGGAGCGCTACACGAATGAACAACGCTTTCTCATTGTGAAATTGTTTTACCAAAATGGTGAAAGTTTTGCGGCTACAGTTCGCAAATTGCGATCAATTTGGGGTCACAATAATGCTCCAAAAGAGTCAACTGTAAAGAGATTAATGGATAAATTTGCCGAAACTGGGTCTGTTAGTGATGTAAAGACAACAACGCGCCATCGACCAGGTCGATCGACCGAAAATGTCGCAGCTGTACGTGATGATGTCGCTCAAACTCCATCCACCTCAATTCGACACCGAGCTCAGCAAATTGGTGTCTCCAAATCCACTTTGCAGCGAATTTTGACGAAAGATTTGCATCTTCATGCATACAAAATTCAATTGACTCAGGAACTGAAGCCAGCTGACCATGGACAGCGAAGGGAGTTCGTTAATTGGGTATTGGAGAGACAACATGAAAATGCTGATTTTGCCGATAAAATCATCTTCAGTGACGAGGCCCATTTTCATCTTGATGGCTTCGTCAATAGGCAGAATTGTCGCATTTGGGGTGCGGAAAATCCTCGAGTGATTCACGAGAAGCAAATGCATCCTCAACGTGTCACTGTGTGGTGTGGTTTTTGGGCTGGAGGAATCAAACAGTCAATGGTGTTTGGTATCGTGAAATGATAACCAGTTTTTTCTTGCCTAGAATTGAAGAAATGAATGTGGAGGGCATGTGGTTCCAACAAGACGGCGCCACATGTCATACAGCCAGAGAAACAATTTAATTGCTGCATCAGTCATTTCCCGGTCGTGTTATTTCGCGTTTTGGAGATCAGAATTGGCCGTCTAGATCGTGCGATTTAACACCATTAGATTTTTTTCTTTGGGGTTTTTTGAAGTCGATGGTTTACGCGAATAAGCCGACGACGATTCAAGCCTTAAAAGACGAAATTGGACGCTGCATTAATGAAATACCGCAGCATTCATGCAAAACGGTCATTGAAAATTTCATTAAAAGATCGCGTGCATGCCAGCAAAGCCGCGGCGGCCATCTGCACGATATATTGTTCCATACATAACCTCATTCTGTCTACTTTACGATATAATAAAGTTTCACGATTTTTTCTTAAATATCTGTGTTTTATTTAAAATTTAAAAATTGCGCTCTTCTTGGAACACCCTTTATTAGGAAATATGGACAACAAGACAAGACCATGGACAGCATAAAAGATATATCTTATGCAGACCAACAACCGTGTTGACTCTACAAATAAGTGTTGACTCTACAAATTCATTTTAATTAGTACTGTTCAAGTGATAACAAGAACTTGCTTCCACTTTTTTAAGTCATATGATTCCCGTAATAATTATCGTCAACTAGCTACTAAAAGGAGCTATTAGATTCACACGTATGTTCGACATGATAATAGCCATATTTTGATCCGTTTTTCTGCGGTAATGTCAGTATATACCGTTCGGTTGTTGGAATCAATACAGTCCGTAAAAAATGGATACATAAACGTCGAAAAGGATCTTTCTCTTAAGCACAAACAGCAATTCTAGCTTTATTATTGTTCTTACTATGTATTTTAAATGTGGAACAAAGTGTAATTTTGTAAAAATTGATTACAGTATTTATGGACTCATAATTGCCACCGTCACGAGAAATATGTGTATAAACTCATTTTTAAACGCAGTAGTCATCACCATTAATTATGCATAATTAAAAATATTCTATTTGTAGATCGTCTGTATCTGAATATGATCCTCACATCCGGAAAGGTCAGCTCCTAGTATGCAATTTAAAAATTAATAGCCTTTTTGCCATTAACATTTTTATTATTTCGCTTGGCTGTGGTAGACAAATTAAAGAAAAGTCTTAAATATTACTTAGGGAATAAATATACAATAAATATCACTGTGGACTAAGGGATTGGGGGCCGCTCACGGCAGGTAGATAATGAGCTGGTGGCAAGATAGCATGTTGATATTTGGGTTTTTAAAAATTGGCTCAAATGTGCCACTAAGTAACTTCTATTAAAGATGATAGATTTGTTTATGCTGTAAAATAAAAAGTACTGAATGTTTTTGGACCAAATATGTTTTAATACATTTATTGATGTATATTGTATCCAAAAAGAATCTACTTATTCGAAATGTCCGCCTGTTGCTTTTACACACGCCTTAAGTCGCACTGGCCAATCGTCAATAGCTGCACGAACCTCGTCCATTGGAAAATTGGCCACAGCTCGAACCGAAGCAGTCTCAAGAGATCCAATGTTGGGGTATCTTTTGTGACAAACCTTGTCCTCTAAAACCGTCCACGATTTGTAATCCAATGGGTTCAAATCTGGACTGCCTGAGAACCATTCTTCAGAGGAAAAGTACGCTGGCAAATTGTTTCGAAGCCAGGTCTGGGACGTTTTAGCCTAATGGGCCGGCGCAGAATCCTGCTGGAAAGTCCATGGCTGGTTTTGGAACAGGGAATTGTTAAGAGGCTTTACAACAGCTTCCAAAACGGTTTCTTGGTAATGTTTGGCCGATGTTTTGACTGCTTGTTCGCAGAAATGCAGGCCAGTGACCCCATCGTAAGAGACACCCTACCAAACCATGATTGAAGCTGGGTGATGACCCTTTTCCACCCTTGGGATCAGTTCAGATGCTTCCTTAGATGACCGCGCATACACTATCATTTTGCTTGTTAAATTTTTCCTAAACATTTTTTCAACTGAACATTGTTTCATTGGTGAACAAAATTTTTTTGTGCAAGTGATCAGCGAGCTTCACCAAAAGACGTTTGCATTTTTCAATTCTATTTTTTTTTTAAAGCTGCAGTCAAAAAATGTCCGGTACGTCGTTTGAAAGCCCCAAGTCCCAAGTCTTTTTTATTGAATCGACTCATGGACTTTAGCGTGATATTCATCTCACGGGCCATGATTTTCTGTTTTCGGAGCGGATTTCTGTGAATTCATGATTTAACGGCTTTGATGACATGTGGTGTTCGAACAGAGCGTGGGCGACCCGACTGGTGGCGATCTTTTACATCTCCAGTCTCCTCAAACAGTTTTACGTATCGGTAGACGAACATGCGGCTAATCCCTAGTCGCCGGAGCGTTTTGAATATATCGTTTTTTTTTCATTTCACACTTGAAAAGCGCTATTACAGCGATACGGTTCTCATTATCTGAAAGTTAAAACAATTTTAAAATCCCGTTACAGACTAACGCTATTGAGGTTAGCTTTCAAAACCCATTAACAGGGTATGTTCAGTTCTACTATTGAAATGGGTGTGTTCAATGTTGTAACAGCATTTATGTCCCTACTAAGTATATACGGGTGGTTTGTAACCTAGCCGCGCCGTATCGGGTTTTTTTGTCACATGACTCAAAGCCTGCGATGACTTTGACATTTGGTTTCAGTGGCTTTTTTGAGAAATCACTTCGGACTGGACCTGACCGTCTAGATCGTGGATTTTAGAATTGTGTTTAAAGTTATGTGAAGTCCAAAGTCTTTGTCCAAATGACAAGGCTCTGATGCCAGTAAGGCGCACGTACTTTGGAGATACCGATGGAAATGCTAGAGAGAATGCTATGTTGGATCATCCGTATAGACTACTATGTTATACCCTACATGACACACCAAGTGAGTAGACTGCGCGAAACTGTGTCCAGGATTAAATGAAGATAATACTTAGTATGTGACTCCCCGAAAAGGAGAGACATATTTCATGGGAGCTGTATAAAAAAATGAACAAAAATGGTTTAATTCTCCAGGGTTAAATATAGAGCGCATATACTGCACATTACTTTACTAAAGCCATGTCAAACTTTAAATGTTGCCTGTAGAGCGGCGCGACCTTAAGTCGGACAGATTCTTTGTATAGGGGTTTTATCTAAGGATGGACCAATTCGGCCGAGATTCGGTAAGGTTTGTTGTAAGTCGCTCATAACGCAAAAAGGTTCCTCATAAGTTGGTTCCTTAGGGTTGGTTACTGGCTTCTTATAAAATGTGGCTTATAGATCGGCAGGGCCTCAAATCGTAGGGGCTTACATGTACCAATATATTATACATAAACTAATGTAGTCGGAAGAGTTGGCGCACAACACACCATGCGAAATATTTGCATGATCAAATTTATGTGTGCCTTCTAGGGTAGCAGGACTTCAAATCAAAAGGGATCTTTATAGAGCTTTTCAAAACATGGACCAATATGGTTGGGGTATGGCACTCATAGTGCAGTAGGATAAATTTTAAAAAAAAATCGTAAAGCGGGGAGATCTCAAATCGGGAACGACTATGAGGGTTGCAAAACAAGAAGCTTCAATTCCATGCGAAATCAGAGTTAGATCGAATTTAATCTGGAGCGCCTGGGCCGCACAGCGGAAGGGACCTTTTAATAGTGGCTATTTGAAAACATAAACCGTCAAGATCGAACTTACCTAGAGTTCGTAACTCATGATGTTCTGTGCTAAATTTGATTAAACCGGATTAAAGATGTTGCCGCAAGGGCACGTTCCAAAATCAGAAGGACATTTGCATTGTATCAAAACTTGGACCGATACGATCCGATTTCAAAGGTTAGATCATCTTGGCCCAAACCTGAAGGTTTCGTCGAAAACGATTTATATTTACTACATTAAGTACAAAGGTTGTAACATTAAGTACAAAGGTTGTAACAATGGAATCAGATAGTTTTTCTGAATCGATCGGTGTTACCAACATCAGCACTAAGTCGAAATATTCTGTACCACACACAATATGGTGTAAAGTATAAAAAGGCACTGTTTAAGTTTGTTCTTTGAATTCATAACGCAATTTCAACATACAACTTTATTCTAACACATTAAACAGGGATAAACTGTATTAACGAGACCTATTGCGTATTTATATAATAGAAGACAAGTTTTTTTAAAAAAAAAGGCAAAGTGACATTGATTTTCGTAGCTGCACACTGCTTTTTAAGTTATACGAACTATAATTCTAACTTTAACCCCTTTTTCTAACTTCAAAACTATAAAATTCGAAATGGAATTCGGTTAATTCTAGGCGTGATGTTACAAAATGAATAAAGACTATCCATTAGTGGAGGGTAACAAATTTAAAAAATTTCCACATGCACATTAAGACCATTTCATAAAATAGTAGTTATACTACATGTCTATCAAAATCAATTCAGTAATATTGAAATGATAGGTTCGTGAAAGTATTATTGTTCATATTGAATTGTTAAGAAAATTCCGAGTTAAAATAGTACAACTTAACTTTTGGCAAATAACAGATTACATTACACAAACTTTGCAATCATCGCAATAGGGGTCCCTCCTGTCCAGCCATAAAATTAACACTTGATGCCATTTTAATGTGGAGAAATGTTTAGATTACAAAACTCAAATAAAATAGCCAAAATTCGGCAAAACCAATAACACGCGCAAGAAGTAAGTAAGAAATACCAAGCTATGCATCGGCCCTCTGATATCATCGACAGCATCATCATCCACCGCCAGAGTAGAGTGTTGGTCAATATTTGATTTGAATAACACGAATCGAGTCGAAATTCGAGCATTGTTCAATGCAGGTTAAGAGGTCCATTTAACACTGTGTATTGGCAAATTTTATAGACAAATAAAATAACGAAAATATTCCACTTCCATTTTTTTAATCGAACAAAAAACAAAGAAAACGAACAAGGTAAACTACTAGCAAAACTGCTTTCAATTCATTACTAAACGGTCAGTCAACTTTTATGACACTGTTTGCAATCCTACTCCATAATGTGGCGGCTGGAACGCCTTCGCACTATACAAATCTTCAAAAATATAATGATTGCATTATGCTCATATTTAATTTGCAAAGTGATGTTTTGACGATGACAATGACGCTATTTGAGATGTTAATTGGATTTTTGGCTTTATATGTTTCGCATATGACTGCACCCAATAATGTGGCCATCAATAAATCATAAATTATATGGACTTTAGATTGCGATCGCATAAATTGCAAATCTAGTTTCGAAATTAGTCCAGCATGTTTAATTATTGAAAAAAATGGCAGTTATCTTTATATACTCGTATATCGACATAACTGTGGGCACGGTTCATTTAATGTCAGAATGCTGCTTTAATTTCGACAATATTTTGCACCAGAGAAATATCTTCTTCAGGAAGCATATCTTTAACATCGTTCTTTACCTGCTCACTACCACAATTATAACTATTAGAACTGTGGAAAATAGGTTTTAAATATGCAGTAATTTCCTATTGAAAGGTACTACGTATTGGCCTCTTGACTAACTGAAGTAGTCAGTTTCCTTAAAAATATTCGTATATGTATGTATGTAGTCCTTTTGAAGTCGTATAAGGATCATAGGGCCATAACACAGTTTCTCATTCATCTCGAGTCTTTTTTTTGGCAGTGTCTTTACTACTGGAATTTAGTACTACAGTCAAACATGGATATGTTGGACCTTAATAAGTAGACAAGTTTTGGCGGTCCCTGCACACTTCCAACATAAATATATAAAAACTCTGTAAGCAGGAGTTAGATCTGTCTAAGTGGAACTTGATTTTTTAGAATTAGCCTATATGTGGGAATTTTTACTCGTTTATCTCTAAAAGTGGGATTTTCCTTCACATGCTGTACCTCCAAAAGTACGATTTTGTGTTTTCTTTTTTTTCTAATCAAGTTTTTCGGAGTGCGAAGCATTGTTGTCAGGTTTGGGGATATCGCCAAATATGAGTAGCTTGCTCTAAAACGCTGAAAGTCTCAATTCATATCTGAATGGCTCCGTTCTATGAATGAAAAATAAGAGAGCTTTAGCTTTAGCTTTAGTGGGATAAAAATCAAATTATCCGAATAAGTGGGAAACCTCTTTAAGTGGGAATTAACAGGCGCTCCCTTGCGATTCCTTTATTCAGGTTCGAATGTATACAGAGTCCATTTGGCAAATTATCCGCAGTGCTATATTAATATTCGTAGTAGTACTGCTTACCACTACACGCAGAGAAAATATATGGTTACTATATGGTCACGGCAACAATAGTATGTACTCTGCAATAAAAGTATGGTCGTCGCAACCATAGTATTGTTTTTTGAATTTCATTTTGACAATAGTATGGTTGCGGCAATATTAATATTGTTGAAATGTAACAATAGTACTGTTGCAAAATTAAAAAAAATAAAATATGGTTGTAGCAACAATATAAATATGGTTGGTGGAACAAAACTATTGTTTTCATGGGTTTTATGTTAACAACCACATGATTACGGCGATCATACCGGCAAAATTGTGTAATTTGACAATTTTTAATTTGACAATGTTATTTTTACGAATCTTACGCAGTAATAGTAAAAATAATTTAATTTTTTCGAAACAAACTACGGATTAGTATAACTGAAATATTTTAAATAAATAATTTTTTTTACTGTTTAATAAATCACTCCTATTATTACAAACATACTTAATAAAATTCTTTATTGTTAAATAACAACTTAACACAATCTTTACAAAAAATTTTGGAGACCATAGTATGATTGTGTGTAAGTCATACTATGGTTGTGAGGATCATACTATTGTTGTGATGATAATAATATTGTTGTGCCACAACCATATAACCAACAATAATATGATGCTCTTCGAATATTGATATCCCAACCATACTTTTTTTCTGCGTGTAGATAAGAGATGCCTTTTCTTTTAAGAGGTATTGCGTTGGGTCTTCCTAGTCTACTACTCATGGTAGTCAACACGATGTTATTTGAATACAGCAGTAGTAGTGTTACCATTAACAAATTTCATTTCACCACGGAAAGACTTACACTGGCACAACGTCTCCAAACTGTATTATGAAAATGAGCGTTTGGTGAGAAAAATTTTTTGACCAAAATTTTGTTCATTGATGAGGACCATTTCTGACTGAACGGCAACGTCAATAACGAGATGTCGTTCGAAAAAAAATGTACGAACAAAAAACAACATATTGTTGAGGTGACTGCCCCTGGCCGAAGAGTGTTTGCTTCGAGTCAACCGGTACATAGAAACGGCAGTCACTGAATTAGCACGCGTTTCCACTGCGAGGAAAATGAAAATATCCGCCTCCAAATCATCAGCCACACTGTTTACTGCATGGGCCGCAGAGGTGCGGCTGTCACTGAATTTAAAAATCAATGACGTCAACATCCCGACTACCAACTACCCCAAAATCCTTGGGGTTCCATTGAACAGCCCTTTTCGACCCTCTGCACATGCTACAGCTATCTGCGATAAGCTCAAAAGTAGGAGCAAAGTCCTCAAGTCACTTGCCGGCAGTACTTGGGGAGCCAACAAAGAAACCTTGTTACCTCTTACAAAGCGAAAGGTCGGTCTGTAGCAAGCTACGCAGCTCCTGTATGGTCGGCGAACATGAGTACGACGCAGTAGAAGAAAATTCAGACTTGCCAGAATGCCGCCCTCAGAACATCAACAGGATATCTTCTTATGGAGGCGACGAAGGTCCTTACCGTTCGCAGACACAATTTCCTGCTGTCTAAGCAATACCTGTTAGGGTGTTTTCCCAGCAGTCATCCAACCATCATCTCTTGGACAGGATGCCTCCGCCCAGGCAGATCAGGTGCGATCTTCATGATCTAGAGAGAGAGGTCCAGCGGTTCAAGAGAGAATCTTTAGATCATCGAAACTATGGGGCAGGTCTGAACAACATTCACGCCGATGAAGTAGCAGCAGCAGTATCCAGCTACCGTGTGAATGTAGTGCTAGGTTCTGGCGCAGCTGAGATCTATATGGTGCAGCCGCCTTAATTCTTACTGGGCACGAATTGATGCCAACGTTCCGGACATCTGTCCCGCCTGCCATCAGGGACCACATGATGTGCTGTACCTCTTCAATTGTCCGGCCAAGCGCACCCAGCTGACCCCCAGGTCTCTGTGGACACATCCAGTTCAAAAGGCGCGTTTCCTCCACCTGAGTATCGAGGCAGAACCCACATAGACGAACAAGACTTCAAAATAAATATATTGCTGTTACAACAACAACAACGAGATGTCGTTAAACCCAGAAAAGAACTACTGCTTGGTGAGTTTTATGGGCTAGTTAAATCATCGGTCCATATTATTTCAAAAATGAAAGTGGCCGGAACGTAACTGTAAATGGAGTTCGCTATCGCGCCATGACATCGGACATTTTGCTTCTGAAATTGAAGTCCGTAATCTTGACGGCATTCGGTTTTAACAGGACGGTACCATTTGCCATACACTTTTGGTACCACCTATGAAAATGCACCAATCCGCCAATTTTTGCTGTTTTTATAAATTAATCAATTCTATTAATGCGACTCTGCTAAAAAGAAAATTAGCAAAATGATTATAAAATAAGTAGCAGACGAAAATGTTTAACCTTAACCACGCCCTTCTTGTACCTTCCATAAAAAGGCACTATCCGTGTGTAGATTTAAACCCACATAACTTTCTCCCAAATGCATGAATTTTTGGCCTTTGTTTTGTATTCGGCGATACGTTTTTTGTTCACTTATACGAGATTACATTAAAATCGTTACGTTTCAGGCAATGAAAGTGAAATGTGTGGTTGCAAATATTACGGTTAGCTTAAGTAAATGTACAGATAAATGTCGGATTTAGCGTGGCTATCGCAATTATAGCCTAAGCCACGGTGCGCCATCTCACTGGGGCCGTTACAATGCCACGGCCAACGCCCCATTGGGTTAATTCCGCCGTTACCAAATTGAAGCATGACAGATATGAACCATAACTTCCCTCTTGGTTAGGGGTCGAGGACTATCTAAAACTCTGCTGTTCTATGGGTCACAGACCGGGTGCTGTTCTATGGGTCACAGACCGGGCGCAATGCAACTCCACGTCGAGTCGAAGCTCTCCCCGCGATTTGGGTTTAAACCACAGCCACCACGATACTCTCCAAGGGGCCGCACCTTCTAGTCTGGTCAGAAAAACAGTTCTGGGGGCTCCTGACAAACCCGTGGTACCAGATTTAAGTCTCCGGTCAGACCTCGTGACCAAAAGGCTACCCCCAGTTTTTGTTCCATACAACATGGGACTAGTTACCCACACCCACCGACATCCTAGAACCAACAATGAACCTCTACTCTAATACAGCTAAACTCACCCTAGCACGCCGCATCGCGAACACCCTATTTGCAAACTCATTATAAAATCCCAATGTCCGTCATTTCATTCCTAACCCATAACTAAATGTAGTCTTTGTGTAAGGTTTATGGCCTTTAGATACCTATAGCCTTCTTAAGAAAATTAAAATCGCTGGCTAAACTGTAACGCCGAAATTTATCAACTGCACAGGAGACATTTCGTCAAATAAGTTATGACCTGTATTTGGTAATCATTCCAGGCCTAAGGAATTTCCTCTATGTCAGCGGTTCTAATATAAAGATATTGAAAAGCCAGTAAACTAAAACATGCGTTACCAATTGCAATTAACTTAACTAAAATTATATTTGTTTTGATTTTTTTATTCTGCCGGCCGTTGTTGCCGTTGTAAATAATTTATAGCAAGGCAGCATTTTGCTTGTACAACAAATTAAGACTTCTTTTGTCTAATTGTATATCGATACAATAACTTTAAACATTATTTCATATAAATTTTTCTGTTCGGTCTATTGCTGCCAACGCTATGTAGTAATAGAAGCTATGTTGTAATACTTGAGGCGTTTGCAAAATAAAGAAACATATGAAGTCTTTCGAAATGTGCCATTTTGATTTTTGATTGGTGTTTGGAGGCAATGCAATTTTTACAAAATGCCATTAAGGCTCAAGGCTGAAATCTATGTAAGATAAACGAAAGTTAGTCATGCTGTTGCTAAACTCCCCTAGGAACAAGTTTTAATTGTGAAGTTGTGGTTTTTGTTATCACTTAATGGGATATTTTCGGGAGGTTATGTCTTTTAATTCTCAGCCTCGTCTGGCGTGCTTCAAGGGAGAATACTTAGTAGGGACATAAATTCTGTAACAACATTGAACACACCCATTTCAATAGTACAACTGAACATACCCCGTTAATGTCATATGGGTTTTGAAAGCTAACCTCAATAGCGTTAGTCTGTAACGGGATTTTAAAATTGCTTCAACTTTCATCATGGAGTGGTCAGATAATGAGAACCGTATCGCTGTAATAGCGCTTTTCAAGTGTAAAATGAAAAAAACGATATTTTCAAAACGCTCCCGCCACTAGGGCTAATCCCTCTACCGATGTTCGTCTACCGATGCATAAAACTGTTTCAGGAGACTGGAGATGTAAAAGACCGCCACCGGTCGGGCCGTCCACGCTCAGTTCGAACACCGCATGCCATCAAAGCCGTTAAATGAAGAATTCAAATCCGCTCCAAAAACAGAAAATCATGGCCCGTGAGATGAATATCACGCAAAAGTCCATGAGTCGAATCATTAAAAAAGACTTGGGGCTTTCAAACGACGCACCGGACATTTATTGACTGCAGCTTAAAAAAAAATAGGATTGAAAAATGTAAACGTCTTTTGGTGAGGCACGCTGATAACTTGCACAGAAAAATTTTGTTCACCGATGAAAAAATTTTTACCGTTCAGGAAAAATTTAACAAGCAAAATGATAGAGTGTATGCGCGGTCATCTAAGGAAGCATCTGAACTGATCCCAAGGGTGGAAAAGGGTCATCACCCAGCTTCAGTCATGGTTTGGTGGGGTGTCTCTTACAATGGGGTCACTGACCTGCATTTCTGCGAACAAGGAGTCAAAAAATCGCCCAATGTTTACCAAGAAACAGTTTTGGGAGCTGTTGTGAAGTCTTTTAACAATTCCCTGTTTCAAAACCAGCCATGAGATAGAGTGATAGAGTGTATGCGCGGTCATCTAAGTAAGCATCTGGACTGATCCCAAGTGTGGAAAAGCATCATCACCCAGCTTCAGCCATGGTTTGGTGGGGTGTCTCTTACGATGGGGTCACTGACCTGCATTTTTTGCGAACAAGGACTCAAAACATCTGCCAATGTTTACCAAGAAACAGTTTTGGGAGCTGTTGTGAAGCCTTTTAACAATTCCCTGTTCCAAAACCAGCCATGGGCTTTCCCAGGCCTGGCTTCGAAACAATTTGCCAGGGTTCATTTCCTCTGAAGAATAGCCCTCAGGCAGTCGAGATTTGAAACCATTGGATTACAAATTGTGGACAGTTGTAGAGGACAAGGATTGTCACAAAAGATACCCCAACATTGGATCTCTTATGACTGCTTTTGTTCGAGCTGTGGCCAATTTTCCAATGGACGAGGTTCGTGCAGCTATTGACGATTGGCCAGTGCGACTTAAGGTGTGTGTAAAGGCAAAAGGCGGACATTTCGAATAAGTAGATTCTTTTTGAATACAATATACATCAATAAATATATTCAAAAATATTTGGTCCAAAAACCTTCAGTACTTTTTATTTTACAGCATAAAACGTGTGTAACAGTATTCATGTCCTTACTAAGCATAATATTTGATAAAATCAGATAAATATCACCCTGTTGGTAATTATAATTGTAATAGGTACTTATTAAGGAGAAATGTTCTCTTCCACATTTTGAAGCTGAGTTTCTGGTGTGATAGTCGCGCGTATTATCTACTCGACCGTCACCTATTGGCGAACTCAGCAACACCAACAACCTAAATAATGACTGCAAATTTATTTATCAATTCCTCGCCAGAAGAAGCATAAACAGAATTTGTCAATTCGTTTGCCACACCTCGACGTAAGGATAGGAAATTCTGTCAGGATTTATCGCCTCAAAATAGTAAGACCACCTAGTCATGTACGTTTGTGTGTTTCTCTAAGAAGTACGGAAGTGGCGGAACATAATACAATTTTGCACAATGCTGACATATGGCTGCTAGGGAATGTATAGGACGAAATAGGCTTAGAAGAAAAAAAGGTTCCTTTTTAAGTTTCCATTTATAAGCCACTGCAGCTTGTGACCATAAGACATCATCATACAACAAAGCCAAAGCGCCTTAGCTTAATTCGTTCGACTGCTACCATGATTTTAACAGACATACGTAAGGACGGACATTGCTAGATCGTAATAGAACTTTAACGATCAATGTCATTTACAGGGTGTTCGCCGGGAAGGTATATACTTTGTTTTGCCGCCATTTCGGTAAACGTTAATCTTGACAGTTCATATTTGGCAGTCGTAGAGACGTGGCAAATTTATTATGGAAAAATACTCCAACCAACGTGTTTTAATCGTTAAAACATTTAATCAGAATCAATCATCGATAACTGTGACGATGACAAAGTTACGTGCAATTTTTGGCAGAAACAACGTGCCAACAAAACGCACTATTTATCGTGTAGTGAATGATTTAGAAAAAAAGGATCTGTAGTTGAAAGGACCAAGCATGGACCACAAATTAATGCATGGTTGGCTGAAAACATTACTGCTGCTCAAGAAAGTGTTCAAAACAATCCATCAACCTCAATTCGGCGCCGTGCTCAGGATCTTGGTCTTCAAAGAACAATTTTGGCCACAATTTTGCACAAGGATTTTCATGTGTTTTCAAGATTCAGTTGACACAAGAGCTTCATCCACTAGACCATTTACGCCGCCGGATGTTACAGCTCGCCCATGACAACCCCGATTTTCATGAAAAAATCATAATGAGTGCCAAGGCACATTTTTATTTGAATGGATATGTGAATAAACAGAATAGTCGGTTCTTGGCAATGGAATTCCCCCAAATTATTCAACAGTCACCTTTGCATCCATTAAAGGTGACAGTCTGGTGTGCACTTTGGTCAGAAGGAATAATTGGACCTTACTTCTATGAAAATTAATACGGCGTAACGGTAACTGTCAATGGGGAGCGATATTGTGATATGATTGTAAACTTTTTAACGCCAAAACTGCATGCTTTGGGCTTGTTTAACATGTGGTATCAACAAGACGGTGCTACATCGCATACAGCCAGAAATACAATAGAATTACCGCGAGACCTCTTTCCACAACAAGTTATTTCAAGAAATGGGGATGTTGATTGGCCTCCACGGTCGCCTGATTTAACTGCTCTGGACATATTTTTGTAGGGATATCTGCATAAAAAACCAGAAAGGCTTGAGCAATTCAAACAAAATATTCGTGATGAAATTAATGAAATACCGCGTGAAATGTGTGAGAATGTAATGAAAAATGTGCTTAAAAAGCTCGCAATTGTGAGGCCAACAGAGGCGGACATTTATCTGATATTGAATTCCATACATAATTGCCGACATTAAATAAAACATTTATCAATATAAGATCCATTCTCTTTCATTTAATCAAAAATTATAAACAAGCGAAGCAGAATACCTTCCCGGCGGACACCCTGTATATTACGTAGGGTTCCCGATACACTCCATAAAATATAAAATACCACCCAATAAATATGACCCAATAATGAATAATAAAGTGAAAAATTCTACAGCAGGAATTTAGAAAGGCATGGCTGTATTTATGGATTGCGTTTACTATTATGCACAGCCTACTAAATGCTGATTCATCTTTGCCTAATAACAGACTCGCTTATCGAAAATTCATGATGCGCTGGCATAGCTTTTTCGATTTTTTAATAAAAAAAAGTATCACCACAAGATACAAATTACATCTTGTTTTAGGTCGAATGACAATATGGTGATTGAGTTGCCGTTTGCTATCCATCAGAGTATTTTGCCATCATCAACGTCATTATCATCGACAATTCCCACAAATGTGTGATCGGTGTTAGACTTGGAGATCTGTCATTGCACGCAGTGTGCGCAGAATGTAATTGTGTGTGCCGTCCATATATATATATTTATATATACATATAGATATATGTATATACATGATGATTATCTTTTGATTTTAACATATCGTACATGTGTGCGATCGTGTATTTGGTATGCACTATAAACATATATCATCATCATGTGTTTGTTACAATTTCATTGCCGCTGTCGAATTAACTCATTTGCTAAACGACCTTGAGACTATTACCGGTTTTTATACATATCTTTTTTCTCTTTTTCGCTTTATGGTTTTTCTGTTATTTGGTTCGAACTTCTGTCTGTCTTGGTTTGGTTGGTTGGCTCATTGGTAGTTGCTGTTGTTGTTCGCATCTTTCGGTTTTGTCATTATTGTCGGTGTGATGGCTTTTTTTCCGCAGACTCTTTTAGTTCATTATTAAAACCATGTTAATCAATTTCGTATTCATAACCTAAATTTGAGTTTTTTTCCTCTTTCCATCCATTCGTCCGTAAATCCATTCATCGGTCTGTTTGTCTGTGGCCAAAATCTTTCGATTAACATCTTCTTTTATTGACGATTATAATAGCGATGATCTGAAAGCCTGCGCTTTGTACTTTTTTAAATTTTAATTGAAAGCAAAACCCTTATCACTAATAATGAAAAACGTATAAAAAAATGCAATTAAACCACTTGGAGAGTGGAAAGTTTTGGAAAATAAAAGTAAATCTTTTCTGTGAGAGACTCAAGTTTGTGTCTTAAGTCTTTTGTTTTCACTTAATTTGTTGGTAGATAAAAGCCACGCAATAGGTACTGGATAAAACTTAAATTTTAATTGAATATTAAAATTTCACTCAGCATTTCCCCCCTACTGTAGTGGTAAAAAAATATCGGGGAAAGAGGGCGGTTTTTTAGAAAATGTTTCATAAATGAAGTTCATTAGTGAGCATATAGTTTTTCATATACGAGGGCGACCGCAAAACTAACTGGCCTGGCACATTTTCTGTTTTACTAGCAACTTTTTTGTTTTGTTTTTTAAAAGCAATCTTTTATAAGCCATCTGTCAAAATTTCCAAAATATTTAATGATTATTTTCTTTGTTACAGGTGATTGAAGTAAACAAGTTTATAATTTTTGAAAAATGGAAAATAAAGAGTTTCGTGCGGTAATTAAACACTTTTATATGAAAGGTTAATTAATCAAAGATGAATTGGATTCTGTTCATGGTGATAATGCACCATCATACTCCACCGTGAAATCCTGGGTTCAACAATTTAAAATGGGTCGTTCAAGTACGGAAGATGAACAACGCTCTGGAAGACCGAAAACTGCTACTACTATTGAAAACATTAGAAAAATATTTAATGAAGTTACTGAAGATAGACGAATAAAGCTCAGAGAACTTGCTGATATTGTTAAAATACACGAAAACCAAGTTTGGAGTATTTTACATGATGAACTCCATATGAAAAGGCTATCCGCGAAAAAGGTGGCGCGTTTGTTGACTTTGCCCCAAAAAATCGTCTGTTGGACCAATTCCGAGGAGCTTTTAGCGATTTATCAGCGTAATCCAATAGAGTTCTTGCGCCGATTCATAACTGTTGATGAAACATGGATCCATCACTACATCCCAGAATGCAAAGAACCGTCAAAACAATGGATAGAAGCTGGTAAAAGTGGTCCCAAGAAAACTGTTAAGTCAGCAGGAAAAGTAATGACCACAGTATTTTGGGATGCAAGGGGTATAATATTTATTGATTATCTTGAGAAAGGAAAAACTATAAATAGTGAATATTATTGTGCATTATTGGATCGGTTGAGTGAAGAAATCAAGATAAAACGACCGCATTTAGAAAAATAAAGTTCTTTTTCATCAAGATAATGCTCCTTCACACACTGCATTTTTAACTCAACAAAAACTGGCCGAATTACGATTTAAATTTGCTCCGCATCCACCAAATAGTCCTGATTTAGCTCCTTCCGATTATTTCTTGTTTCCAAATTTAAAAAAAATTCTCGGTGGAAAAAAACTTCGTCCAATAGCTAGGTTATTGCTGAAACTGAGACATATTTTGAAGGTCTTGAAAAATCTTTTTTTTCGGATGGAATTAAAAAACTTGAAAAACGTTTGCTGAAGTGTATTGAGTTGGAAGGAGATTATGTTGAAAAATAAATAATAATAATTCCAAAAAAAACGGTTCTTTTTATGTTAGGCCAGTTACTTTTGCGATCGCCCTCGTATATTCGCTTACAAATAAATTTATAATTTATATAGGCCACTGTCGCATTGCTAAATGTACACAATATTGTCGCGATCGGCTCATGTTTGCGACCTTCGAATAGAAAAGTATACGATAGATGGATGGACATAGCAAAATTAAGTCAGATAGCCGAAAGGTATGATAAAAACGGAGATTTTTTTCCGACAAGGCAGAACCAATACACAATATGGTACAGGTACATACGAGTACATAACATAGAAGTATTGTGTTTGTTTCCTCTAAAAAGAGGAAGGTTACCTATACCTATTGACTTAGAATCAACAACTGAGTTAATTTGCTTAGGTCCTTCCATTCATCTGCAATGTATTTTTGCTGCAAGTGTAGGTTTTTGTACACAAATATCAGGCACTTAAAGAGCAGTAGCTTGCAGGGCGGGCGAACATTACTGAAATTGGTTCTCGTTAGCTCTGCCGTACCACAAGTAACCTATTGGGGTACATAATTATAATTTTTAGAATTTGTTCTGGCGAAACTAAACCCTGTCGATCAGCCCACGTTTTAATACAACGCAAACAACGGTAATATAGGGACATCACCGCCCTAGAACCGCATATGGGTGCGATCCTAACCAATTGGAACACTACATAAAGACGGAAAAATAAGCCACATGAATTGGCATATTTCACTTACCGATTTTGTGTAATAGAAAAGGTCTGAAAAAACAAAAAAACTCGGCCAAAACAAAGGTCCAAAATAGAGCAGAATGGACGCAACTTTGCAAAAAAGATACCCTGCTACTTAAAAAGACACCGAACGTCTAATGTTAATTCTGGATATGTTTTACATCATAAATAATGACACTGTTTAAATTTCGTACAGCAGAGACAAACTTCTTTATACTAGCGCGGCGTATGATCCTTACCGTCCTTAAGACTTGGACGTTGTAGTAGTTAAAAAATAAGATAAAGTAGAAAACTGTGTTATTATGGCAGTAGCTGAAACCATAGACCTGCAGAAATGCACCTCCATTCCCTACCAAGTTATATCTATACTACAAGCAACGTTTGGTACCGGCGGTATTTACCTAGAGCACCTCCACAAGTGCATCAGTCATTGCGAGCCTCAGTACCGTGTCGAATTTGGAAATAATTTTTTTTTTATTAAGATTAGTTTGAAGTCAGATTTAAGAAGACTTTCCTTCTTCTTGCATTCACGTTTGTTTTAAGTTGCAATCTATTATGACTGCGCAGTTGGGTAAACGCTTGAATGAAATTTCTCCGATTTTTGGAGTTATTCCTAACATATACCAAAATTTTCAACGCTGGAGAAAGGTTATCCAAATTTTGGGCGTTTTTACATCATGTTTTGTTTTGTCATAGGGACACGGAAATAGTTTCTGAGTAAAAACTTGACGTTCCGTTTGTAAAACTACAAAATATTGATCGGAGACACTATAAAGTATATATATCTATCGTCGTAAAATTCTAAGACGATTTAGCCATGTCCGTCCGTCCGTGTGTCTGTTTTAGGAACGATAGCGGTCAAACGAACTAACCCAGGATCCTGAAATTTTGCATGATGATAGGTTATGGTCGTTGGATGTTTGGGACTGTAAATATGCGAATTTGGCCTGGAAGGAAAAAAGTTTCCCTTTGAGGTACTCAAGAAACCTAGGAAAAATACAATTTCTTTAGTATTTGCTTAACAAACCATAATTTAAAATTTTCCAAGCGAAAAATGTTGCACCGAAATTTTTGTTTTGAGAACTGATTGAAATATTATTTTTGAGACAATCTTTCCGTTTTTAAGTTTTTTTTTCAGAAAACCAACGATATACATAATTTGAAAACCAGGCTTAGCGTGATCCAAAAAAAACGATTTGAAGCCAAAACTTGTAGTGAGAAAATCCTCTTTTACATAAACTTTGTTGCTCGATTTAAACTAGAATTTGATAGTTTTGTACCCAGTAAGCAGTTTTTCGATCCAGCGATGTTTCTTTGAAGTTACTCCCTTTTTTCGACTTGATTTAACATCGATGTTAGCAAATTTCATCCTTGAAATAAGCTCTAAATTCTTGTCTATTTCGAATCGAATGCGGTGAATATCTATGATCATTTTCCAGTTTCTACATTCTTCGAAAAAGAAAATCGAATTATTTGTCTACTTTATACCGATTCAAAAGCAAAGAAAATTTATGGATTTTTGTGTATCATTTTTTTCATTGAGAAATTATGAGAAAATAGTAATATCGAATCAGGTATGAAAAATTAGAACTTAAATTGTAGTGTTTTATTTAACTATATTTTTTAACCGACATCGAAGAGAACTCAATCAAAGTTTCGAATAAATTTCTATTCGAAAAACTTTTATTATTTTTACGACTTTTAATCGAAAATGTATACAATTTGTCTATAAGTAGATATCAATACAATATAGATTACGACATCGATGAATTTTCTAGCTTTTAAGTTTTTTCGAGTCATAGGATCGAGGGTTTATTAACTTTGTTATTCCGTTTGCGAAACACTGGTCGGAGACCCTATAATGTTATATTCTGAATTGTCGTAAAATTCTATTAAAAAATTCTGGAAAGCAAACTACAGATAGCACTTTTGAACCTAGATGGCTGAAATTTTACAGAAACATGTGTTGATGGACTGGAACGGTTGGTATTTAAAATGGACCAGGACGGTTAAGAGGTAAAATTGTTCTCCTTACAAGGACTGGATCAACCTCTGGAAAAATCAACATTGCTGAACTTAAAAACACAACGATTCCATGAACTAAGGTAATGAAGATATTTGGAGCACATGATGTTTGCATGGATCGAAACACATCTTGAAGAAATAGTGGGCGGTACCACGCCCCCATTTAAAAATCGCATTAATGGCCAAAGTAATGGACCGATCGTTATATTTGAATGAAACAATGATTAGCACATTAGTATAGACTATACTAAGTAAAAATTGGATAGAAGGGCGTGGCCCCGCCCATACAACCCTAAACTTTGAAAGGCTAACTCTTGTAAACTTTGACAATAGTATTTGCTAAAGTCATGTTGTATGAAAACACACCCTGATAGAAAAAAAACCGTTGCTACGCCCCTTCACAAAATGTTCATCTTTATTTGTCCACTTTTGATCCCTAATTGTTTATCAACAATTTTGAACTGTGTGCGCATTGTAGAGTCATTGACAATTTGCTAACCTACAGCACGACGCGCCAGGAAGATTATGGGGAACTTTTATATAATAAATCGTTGGCAATGTTTTTATTAGAGGTGTTATTTTACGCAATTAGTACAACCAAATGACAAATAAATTGAGCCTAATTATGTGATTGGGTACTTAACCGAGCATTTCTACTTCTATATATTAATATTTATTTTATAATACTTAACATTTAAGTTATAATTGGCCCCAAAAGGTGGCATATTGCCTATTTTATAGTAGAAATATACTTTGAAAAAAATTGTCTAATTAACTTACCATAAAAAAGTAGAACCATTAAATTCATGCCAATGGGGTATAACGACTCTAACAGCTTTGAAGTTGTCAGGCAATAACGCAGACATTCTATTCCAAATAGCCAAATTTTGCTGAATTTCAAGTATCTGTAGAGAAAACATTTTTAAAAAAATGGGAAAGAACATTTTAAAGAATTATGTAATTAGAAACAGATACTTGCAAATGTCCAAGGAAGCACACATAGTTAGCAGATATGCGAAAATAGAGCTCCAAACCCTAAAAGAAAGATAGAAAAGGGTAAGTAAGAGGTATTGCTAATTAACACTTTTAAAGAATTGTAAGATCTCTACCGAAAACTGAGTAGGTTGTGGCAATGGTAAAACGTTTCTGTCTACTTAAACTGGAAATGCTGAAATCTCATAAGCCTAAACGCAATTATCACGTAAGAAGCCTAGTTCAAATCAGCATTTGAATATATAAATTTTCAGCGACGCTGATTTCTTTTACAAATGTCGTCGACTTCAGCAATAAGAGATTAATCTCTTACTAACTAAAGATATGTGGGTGTACTAAGTTTTTCTTTCACATGCATTACAATTTGTGTATAAATTAATAGAAAGTCAGCACATTCAAACTTTATGGTCGCGTTTGGTAGTTGAGTGACGCCAGAGGAAATATTGTCCTTCGAATCTACGTAAGCTCTTGTCGATCTACGAGGGCGACCGGAAGATGAACAACGCTCTGGAAGACCGAAAACTGCTACTACTATTGAAAACATTAGAAAAATATTTAATAAAGTGACTAAAGATAGACGAATAAAACTCAGAGAACTTGCTGATATTGTTAAAATACACGAAATACAAGTTTGGAGTATTTTACATGATGAACTCCACATGAAAAAGCTATCCGCAAGATGGGTGCCGCGTTTGTTGACTTTGCCCCAAAAAATCGTCCGTTGGACCCATTCCGAGGAGCTTTAAGCGATTTATCAGCGTAATCCAATAGAGTTCTTGCGCCGATTCATAACTGTTGATGAAACATGGATCCATCACTACATCCCAGAATGCAAAGAACAGTCAAAACAATGGATAGAAGCTGGTAAAAGTGGTCCCAAGAAGGCGAAAACTGTTAAGTCAGCAGGAAAAGTAGTGGTCACAGTATTTTGGGATGCAAGGGGTATAATATTTATTGATTATCTTGAGAAAGGAAAAACTATAAATAGTGAATATTATTGTGCATTATTGGCTCGGTTGAGTGAAGAAATCAAGATAAAACGACCGCATTTAGAAAAAAAAAGTTATTTTCATCAAGATAATGCTCCTTCACGCACTGCATTTTTAACTCAACAAAAACTGGCCGAATTACGCCGAAGTGAAATTGCTCCGCATCCACCATATAGTCCAGATTTAGCTCCTTCTGATTATTTCTTGTTTCCAAATTTAAAAAAATTTCTCGGTGGCAAAAAATTTTCGTCCAATAGCGAGGTTATTGCTGAAACTGAAGCATATTTTGAATTTCTTGAAAAATCTTATTTTTCGGATGGAATTAAAAAAACTTGAAAAACGTTTGATGAAGTGTATTGAGTTGGAAGGAGATTATGTTGAAAAATAAATAATAATAATTCCAAAAAAAAACGGTTCTTTTTATGTTAGGCCAGTTACTTTTGCGGTCGCCCTCGTAGGAGTCACATACAAAATCCGATAAATCCATTGCACACATTACGTTACGAGCGACAAATAGTAAATACCTGGTGAAATTGGACCCTATCGTTCATGTTCTCAAGGATATGGATTCGCTGGATATGAAATACTCTCGCACACTGCTGGCGTTATCAACAGCTCATTTATTGTAGCATTGAGTCAAAAAGTTGCGACTAACGAATACAGCAGATGCTGTGAGGAGAAATCCATTTAACACCTCTTCTGAACGTGCCCTGCTCTGACGACCTGCCGAACTGGCTTATATTGTCATTGACTTTTTAAGGTGATCACTGTGGTTTAAAGGAATGGACTTGGGATCTTTCTGGTTCTTCTATCCGGAGACTGCTTCTTCTAACACAACTAACCTAAGTTCTGACAAAAGCGATGAGTGTTCATTAGATGTGTAGTACTTTAAAATGAAATAAAATAATGAAATTTCAAAATGAAATGTACTTTAGTGAACAAAAGGGCGTTTTCACATTAGCCGACACGAAAATAACAACGACATCAGTGGGACTGCCTCTTCTTTGTACCGGATTGACCCGAAACAAACACTCTTTGGCCAGAGGCAGTCACCTCAACAATATGTGTTTTTTGGTTGTTACAACAACAACATCAGTGGGAGAAAAAACGCATGTAATCATATAGAATGCTTTCACACTAGCCGACACGACAGTTTTATGTCGTTGCCGGCGACGACATGTCGGCGGAAAGCAAACATTCCACTCATGTCGCCGACGACATTTTTTTTTATGAACATTAGTGAAGTGGTTTGTTTTTATTATTAGAACGAACTTTTTGGAGTAAAATTGCATAAAAATTGCCAAATTTAAATATGATATTGTGACATTAATTGAATTAGTGGAATCAAAACACTGCATTTAGGATAAAACAAATGAATACGTACAACAAAATTCTGGTTTTGTATTTTGAAACCAGGATAAGTAAACAAGTCTTTCGCACAATATCCATCTCTTTTGCGTATTAAATTATGTAATACAACGCAAGCTTTTGTAATATTTTTTGAAAAGTGTTTGGAACCATTAAGTGGTCTGTGTGAAATATTCTCCATTTGTTGCTTAAAATTCCAAAAACGCATTCCACATATCTACGAGCTCTGTGTAATCTATAGTTAAATACACGTTGTTTGATACTCAAATTGTGACTTGAAAAATGTTTTAGAATGTGCTCGTTCATTGCAAACGCATTATCTGCAACGAAAACATAGGATACTTTCAGCCCCGTTCCTGATGTTAATGATCTCGCTTCTGGTATATTCAATTCATAGTTCATTACACAGTACAACATTTTTCAGGAGATTGATTCGGGACTCAATTTTGATAATTGTTTGTGAAAGTAGCCCCAAAAAGAAGAAGTTCTGCAACATTCGTTTAATCAAAGTACATCAAATAATAATTTAATAATTAATCTGAAGTTAGTAAGTATCGGATAGGTGAATTGGTCACGTTTAGGCTGTTATGTTTGTCATAACTCGAGAACCGCAAGTTATTTTTTTTTTTAATTCATAACAAATATTTCAAACAGGTATTCTCAATGGACCGGATTAATTAATGAAAAGCGAATCTTTCACAAATATGATTTCGAACCATTATAACCACCTATGTGCATGGGACGCATTGAAACAAATCATCGAAGGCGTTTAAGGAAAGAACCGTGTACAGCGAGATGGCATACAGACACAAGTGGACAACTTGCTGTATTATTTTGAAAAAATCAATGCATCCATGACGTTAAACACAATTACCTCAGGAATCGGACGAAGAAGGAGAGAGGTTCCACCAGGTGACCATGCCAATGGAAAAGCGATTCAAAGGCAAAAAAAATGAATGCAGTGCTTGCGGAGTTTTGTTGGTGAAGTTCTAAAATTAAGCATTTTGAAGATGAAAACACCGAAGATGAAGATGACACTGAAATTTGTGGACACACTGAACAAAACATGCCCTGGAATATTATGCCTATCTCGGATGATGATGCAGACTCAGAACATGAACAACCTACGAAGAAAATAAGGTCATCAGAACCACAGCGTCAACTTCAACGAGGATGGATAGTGACGATAATTAAAAATGTTCTAAATTTTGTTTCCATGCATAGATAACATATAAAAATCTCATATTTTCTGTGTAAGAATAGCTGTAATATGAATCGGAATGTTTATTTTCATGCAAAAAAAAGAATCAATAAAAAAGTCATCAATGTTTTTTCCAAAGAATTTTGAGCATATCTCGAGCAAATTTTTGAAATTCACACTCTCACTTAATTGTGCATAAAAGCGAAACGTGTTCATCGATTTTCATGATCTATGTCTCATTTTGTTCATAGGTTATGTGTCTTCACGTGAAAGTAATAGGACTTGACAGTTTTTACCGTTTTGTATATTTTATGAATTAAAAAAAAATAATTTTTAGGCAAAAAATATTTTTTTCTGCATAAATTTATTTATAACTGCGAAGTTGTTGCTTATGTAGCGAAACGTTGTATGAACAGATTAAAGGAATTGTAATTTTGTTTCAGCTTATTCGGACTAGAGCCTAAAACGTGACAAAGTCCCATATACGATACTTACTAACTTTATATTAATTATTAAATTATTATTTGATGTACCTTGACCCAACGAATGATGCAGAAGTTCTTCTTTTTGGGGCTACTTTCACAAACAGTTATCAGAATTCAGTCCCGAAATCATGTGTTGTACTGTGTTAGTCTTTTCCAAAACTCAGTATTTTGTAGGATGGAAGAATCACAATCCTTTCCATATGCTCCTATATCTACTAACAAGATATTGTAGTCTGCATCAGCAATTGGCACAAGGACTATGGAATAATATTTCTTGTAATTAAAGTTCGTTGATCTTGCATGAGGATCAATGTCGGTGTCGTGTCGTTTATAATGTGTAAGCACATGGCAAAAATTGTGTCGGTGACGGTGTCGGCTAATGTGAAAACGCCCAAAGATGATTGCCTTAAGTGTTTGAAAATAACGTCGGACATATACGTACTGCTGTCGGCTCGCATGCCTGAAGTCCATTTTTCACCCTCCTTTTTTACTCCCCACCATAGGATAAAACTTTAATTCTACGATGCGACTATATTTGAAGCTTTGCTACATATGTAAAAGTTCCCTAGACCGATAAAAATGAGGTCCTTTTAAACATAGCCATATGGTTACCCAAAAACAGTGGTAGTTTTCGTTAATCTAGTTCTGCACTTACTTTTAAGATTTGTAATACATTTTTTATAACATGCACGCTTTGACCTAGTTGGGAAATTAAATTCCCCTCAATAGGATGGTTTGTAAGGCATACAAAACAATCGACAGTCGTGGCTCCAAAGAGCTCGTTCGTGATAGATTTTGTGGATCAAGCTTCTTTAGCCGATAAATGGAATGAAAGAGTACCAATTTCTACCTTCTATGGCTCGAAAGGACCCTCCTCAATACACGCTTTACGTTAGCAGTATAGTTTAGTTTGTATAGTAACACTGTACGACGTCTGTGCGAATGCGCGTCTTCATGAAGAACATTCATAGTTCGAGAATGATCCATTATAAGAAATACTTTCCCAATGCGATAAAACAATGTCCGGTAGCGCATTTCACGCCATTCGCATTCCATGCACTGAGTTATGAAAATATCTATTAAGTGACATTTAAAAAATTGCATATAATTAAAATCACCAGAAGCTTTCTTCGAAAAACCAGCCATGAATTCTAAATGAATGCGCTGCGCTGCAGTGTCTATGGATTCTCCATTAATGTGATTCAACGCTTGTTGCTTAAGTCTTTTGTTTTACAAACATCTAATACAGAATTTACATGTTTACATATTTACATATTAAATTTGATTTCAGTTTCAATTTATGTCTATTTTAACGCATCTTCATTTTATACAAGTTTATGTGGATATAATGAGAATTTTGACACATAATTGATTGCCTTGAACTTAAAGACAGAATGTACTGATTGTCATACATTGGTAAGGCGGTATAAATAAAGAATAGGCAAACGTTTGCACAAAAACATTTAAAATAACTTGTAATTAAATGTACATGGAACATGCACAACCTGTCCATTTTACATCGTGGCAAAATAATAAATTTACAAAATGCAAAGTCGAACTACGAATGAGATTAAACGCAAGTACGAGGACAAGACAAAACGTATGCCTGCAACTGCTAAAAAAAAGCCGCGACGTAAAAACGTAAGCTTTGTTGAGCCGTGCAGTTGCAACGTCGTAGTAATGGATGAATGTATCTACCGCGGTACTGGCATTTTTACAAAAATAATGCCAGCATGCTACTTTGGACTAAGCTTCTAATAAACAGAGACTACCCATGCCATAATGATACACATTACGATTATACTATCTATGCTTATTTATAGCGCCCGAAACATTGGTACTTGCAAAAGTAGATGAAGCTATGCAACGTTAGTTCGGGAGAGAGATCCTTTGTAAAATCTATTGGCCTAGCAGCGCTGATGAATGACCCTGCTGCAAGGACCAAGATAGCACATGCAAGATCGAAGTGCTTGAAAGATATTTTGAACACTCTAACAAAAACCACCGCCTAAAATCTAAAGATATACGCTACCAAATCATCGGCACACTATTTACTTCATAAACTGCTGAGATAAATCTGCCCTTGAATGTGAGAGTCATTCCTTTCAATTACTACAAAGTTTTTGGTGTCAAGTTCAAAAGACTTTTTTAAGTCATCAGCGCATGCCTTGTATATCTGCGATAAGCTAAAAAGTAGCAACATGGTCCACAAGTTGCTCGCCGATTGCACTTGTGGCACGGAAAAAGAATCCTTGTTGGCCTCTTTTAAAGAAAAAGTTCGGTCAGTGGTGAGCTATGCCGAGGCAGTGTGGATACTCAATGTTAGAACGACGACTTGAATAAACATTTAGAGTGCCGCCCTCATAACCAAGACAGAGTATAAGTATATCCTTATGTCCTCAGAGTACTATCATCCACAAGAGGCTACGAAGTTTTTGCCCTTGCGTCATACATGTAGTCTAAGCTGTACGTGTTGGGATGTTAATAAAGGATCATTTAAACCTCCACCTCAGCCCGTCAGGAACGATCTTCACCATCCTGCTATGAGATCATCCGCCAGAGGTAATGGAGGAGAAGAGGATACCTCGACAAACTAGAGTGGTATTGGCTTAACTATTAACCGGTTGGTGTAGTCACCATATTTCGTATGCACTGCTAGATCATTTTTTGTGAAGTTTTCTGTAGAATTAATTGAATGATGTTCTCAAGGTCAACCTTTACAGGAGCATCTTTCGAATTTATCCAAATGTTTTGGATCCTTGCCACCAAGCAAAAACATAATGAGTTATGTCTTATTCCGTACATGCTTCGTCAAATAATAATAGAATTTTTAAAAAAATTATCCTGAATACATGCCCACCAGAGATAATAAAAAAAATTCCACTTTCCATTATCAAATAATGTACGAGGGCTGCTATATATATTTCTGATCTAATAATGAAAATGAAATGAAATAATCAGACGGACGACATTGTTTTGTTAATTGACAACCCCTGAAGATGATTGACGAAGTCAATCGAAATATTGGGATAAATAAAAATTAAACGACCTCAAGCCGAAAAATAATTTTATAAAATGAAAATGCGAATATTTATCATCAAAAATGGTTTAATTTTTTTCAAAGTGTTCTCCAGCTTAATTTATACACTTTTGCATGCGCTCAAACCAATTGTAGAAGCACTTTTCACTTCGATTGTGACACCTCCAAAATATGGGTTTTAAACGCTTCAACAGCACCTTCTGGCGACGAAAATCGTTGACCACGCTTTTTTTTCTTGATGTGCGGAAATAAACAGATTGGGTGCCAACTCAGGGCTGTACGTCGGATGACCCATCAGTTCGACGTTTTGGCCGGTAAAAAAAGGCGCTGCTTTGAGCCGATGTGTAAGAGCTCGCATTATCATGGTGCACAATGATTCGTCTTCCCTTGTTCGTTTTTCGAATTTTTCCGAAGACTACAGGTAAACAAATTGTGGTGTACCACTCAGAATAAACCGTCTTACGTTGCTTAAACTGAACAGTCGCCACATGATCAGTTTTGCCGAAGAAACAGGCGACCATTTGCTTCGAAGTGCTTCTTCCACGAACAACTTTCGTTGGATTTGGCTAGTCTTCAAAGACACACACGTTCGATTAATGTTTTGTTTCGGGCTCATACGCATAGATCCATGATTCGTCACCTGTGACGATCTTATTAACGTCATTTGAAGCACCGCGATCGTATTTTTTCAAAATTTCTTTTTGAACGATTGTCAAATTGTGCGGGATCCAACGAGAACAAACTATTTTTACGGCCTGGTGTTCATGCAATATCGAATGTATGCTGGTGGAAGAAATGCCCAAGGATGCCTATATCTCACGGTATGTCACATGACGATCTTGCATTACAGTTCACGCACAGCATCAATGTTCTCTGGCACAACGGCCGTTTTTGAAGGACCTTCACGACCTTCGTCTTTGAGCGAGCGTCGGACACGATTGAATTCATTAAACCAGTTTTTCACAGTGCTATAGTATGGTGCTTTATCGCCATACAAAGATTTAAGTTCGTCGATGCACTCTTGTCGTGATAATCCACGTCGAAATTTTGTGAAAAATGATCGCACGAAAATGTTCACGAGTTAATTCCTTTTTTTTGCCAAATTGATTTTTTCAAGTCACTGTAAACCCCACAAATGATGATCGTAAGTCAAAACGTTCCGAGTACGTTTATGCTAAAAAATATCAAACTTTCCAATAAATATGACAGATGGCGCCAGAGATATATACAGCAACCCTCGTAATATAATACTTGCTATCAAAACCTGTCTTCAACATATATGCAATTTTGACATAGATCAAAATTCATTAATTATATGTGATAGTAAAAGTGCATTAGAAGGCATAAAAAATCCTTTCACCAAAATATGGATTATACAACAAATAAGAGAGACAATCAGTAACTCATTAAGCAAAATTGACTTTCTGTGGATCCCAAGCCACTTAGATATACACGGAAACGAAAGGGCAGACCAGTTGGCGAAAAATTCTTTAACAAAAATTCTTTTGATCTCTGGGAAGTTTCCTGGAATAATGATAATGACACCAAACTATATGAAATTCAAAAAAATATTAGTCACACATTTAAAAGCTCAAGAATATCTAAAACTGATTTTATTAAATATACGAGACTCAGAATTGGGCATTGCAATATTTCACATAAATATATTATTGATAAAAGTCAACCTCCATCGTGCACATGTGGTGAAATTATGAGCGCATCGCATTTATTTAATGACTGCGAACATTTAAGTGAAAAACGAAGAATACGAGGGCGACCGCAAAACTAACTGGCCTGGCACATTTTCTGTTTTACTAGCAACTTTTTTGTTTTGTTTTTTAAAAGCAATCTTTTATAAGCCATCTGTCAAAATTTCCGAAATATTTAATGATTAATTTCTTTGATACAGGTGATTGAAGTAAATAAGTTTTATAATTTTTGAAAAATGGAAAATAAAGAGTTTCGTGCGGTAATTAAACACTTTTATATGAAAGGTTATACGCCACAATTAATCAAAGATGAATTGGATTCTGTTCATGGTGATAATGCACCATCATACTCCACCGTGAAATCCTGGGTTCAATAATTTAAAATGGGTCGTTCAAGTAAGGAAGATGAACAACGCTCTGGAAGACCGAAAACTGCTACTACTATTGAAAACATTAGAAAAATATTTAATGAAGTGACTAAAGATAGACGAATAAAGCTCAGAGAACTTGCTGATATTGTTAAAATGCACGAAAAACAAGTTTGGAGTATTTTACATGATGAACTCCACATGAAAAAGCTATCCGCGAGATATGTGCCGCGTTTGTTGACTTTGCCCCAAAAAAATCGTCCGTTGGACCAATTTCGAGGAGCTTTTAGCGATTTATCAGCGTAATCCAATAGAGTTATTGCGCCGATTCATAACTGTTGATAAAACATGGATCCATCACTACATCCCAGAATGCAAAGAACAGAATGCAAAGTGCAAAAGTGGTCCCAAGAAGGCGAAAACTGTTAAGTCAGCAGGAAAAGTAATGGCCACAGTATTTTGGGATGCAAGGGGTATAATATTTATTGATTATCTTGAGAAAGGAAAAACTATAAATAGTGAATATTATTGTGCATTATTGGCTCGGTTGAGTGAAGAAATCAAGATAAAACGACCGCATTTAGAAAAAAAAAAACTTCTTTTTCATCAAGATAATGCTCCTTCACACACTGCATTTTTAACTCAACAAAAACTGGCCGAATTACGCCGAAGTGAAATTGCTCCGCATCCACCATATAGTCCAGAAATAGCTCCTTCTAATTATTTCTTGTTTCCAAATTTAAAAAAATTTCTCGGTGGCAAAAAATTGTCGTCCAATAGCGAGGTTATTGCTGAAACTGAGGCATATTTTAAAGGTCTTGAAAAATCTTATTTTTCAGATGGAATTAAAAAACTTGAAAACGTTTGATGAAGTGTATTGAGTTGGAAGGAGATTATGTTGAAAAATAAATAATAATAATTCCAAAAAACGGTTCTTTTTATGTTAGGCCAGTTACTTTTGCGGTCGCCCTCGTATTTAAGATTAACAACATTCAAGTACTATCAAGTGAGGAATATTTTGAAAATGTTAAACAATTTTTAAACGAAATAAATTTATATAAACTGATTTAAACCTTAATCCTAAAACTGTAAAAATAACAACAATGTAAATATTTATATTATTACTACTTATATTCTATGGTCTATGTAACCTTATTTTAATTCATTGCATTATTTCTACTTATAATCTATGGTCCATATAACCTTATTGTGTTGGGACTTTAATATCTTAAATAAATATATAAATAATACCAACAGTATGTCCACCTCAGAAATAAAAACACTGTTTTATATTGAAATGTTTAAAAATTTATTTTTAAACATTTATATTTAAATATAGAAAATATTGCAAAACTGAGTATTTAATACGCCTATCATTGATGCTTCTTTGTCAATCCTATAGGTAATTTGTTAGGCACAATAGGAAATAAGTTACATGGCTACTAGGCCAAATTGTTAAAAATCGACCCTCTCTAACTCAGAGAGTCCTCGACCGATCTCGTTCAAAGTTTGTGTCTAGTATCCAATAGGACTAACCTTAGAGCAAGTTTCACTTCGATCAAAAGACATCGATAGCAAAAGTTGGGTCACTAGGTATGAACTTAACCATATAAGTTTCTTTCTTGGTGTATTTATTGTACGATTATTTTATTTTTTTATTTTATTTATTATATTATATTTTTAAATTACTTTTTTAAGGATTTAATAAATAATTTATTTATTATTTTTTGTGTTATCTTTTTTTTGTTCAATTTTTTCTATGTAAATATGGAAATTAACTGGCGTTGAATCTGGGTAATATCCATTAGTCATAAATATTTAATACTTCTTTGGATTATAATCCTTTCCTACCCCCAAATATGCTTGTTTCAAGCTCTAATGCCATTTTGAGCTTAGGAAGGAAATGACTATACAAGATTCGTACGATTTGACATTCGCAACCCTTTTCCTGAATAGTTGTTTATTTGCTTCTACTTTTATGTTTAAAACCTTTAGACCGTAATAGGCTTTTGAACATTATCATTTTTAGAGACCTATCAAGAACCATTATTCAGCCTTTAATACTCGTAAGTAACGAGAACAACAATGCTAAGTAATAATACTGATGTGACGCTATAAACGCAAGAATAACAACAGCAGAGGCAGTAGCACTTTATGATTGGAATAAAACAAGTTAAATTATTAATGTCATACAATTAATTTTACGAACGAAAAAACTTTATGGATGGACTTATGGAAGAGGTCAGTAAGGTTGAATGCGCAAAAAAACACACGAAACAAAATGAATTAAAATGAAAAGTTGTACCCAAAATTAATGAATGCATGAATAATTAAACGCAAATCTCTCAGATGCACATCTACAAGATGCAAATTGTCAAAGTGGTGAATGTTTGACGTTCGTACTAGTACTACTACCAATACACATGGCATCTACTGGGTGGTGGTAGTGGTAGTGCTGCAGGTTCTGTTGGCAGTGTTGAGCTTTCGAAATATCGCTGTGGTGGTCGGTCGGTGTTGGTGGTGTTAGTGTTGTTCGGGCTTAGTGGGCCACTAAACAGAAACAAAATTCACTCAATTTTTTGTATTTTGAGTGGAATTTATATGGCATATGAGTACTTGGGTGTATGTGTGTTGCTGAGAGAGCATCTGAGCTTGCTAGCAATACCAAGGCAGTTGTGTTGGCCAACTATTGATTATCAATGACATTCTGCTGGTGTTGCTGTTGTTGTTGCTCTTGTGAGCAAGTGCTTAATGGTGTTGGTGGACTTAGGTTTGTTGTTGCTTTTCAGCTTAAGCCAGAGAGTGACAACTCTTAAGCGGAGATCTGATTTAGTTGTCGGCGATGGTGTAATCTCTTTGGTCGGCCTTACGATTACACAGACTGGCACGAGTTTAACACTCTTTGGCAACAACAAAACACAAGAAAGACCCATACAGCCACTAACAAAGAATGAGAAGGGGAGCATGGCTACAACAACAGAGCCAAAGCCACCAGCCAGGGGAGCTTCTGGAAGTTTATTAAACTCTTAATGCGCTATACGCCAACAAATGGCAGCAACACCTTCTCCCTCGCCGCCCCGCTAAGACACTCTGCCACCCCGTCACAGGTGTTGAGCTGCTCTCTGGCGGTTTGCCTTGTGCTTTAGTAAATGTTGCAGCCAGCATAGGCAGGCAGGCAGGCTGGCTGGTTGGGGCCTGTTGAGTGGCAGAGGTGTGAAGTGTTGAAGTTTATGGCTGCTGTGCGCTAGTGTGTGTGCAACGCCAGCCATTTGGCCGTTGTAAGCGCAATTTTTGGCCACTGCTAAATCACAGACAAAACATTGGTCTGCAGTCATTTGCTTAAAGTTACTGAACGCAGTAATAACGTAAACTTTAGCTACCACCGCTAACACCAAGTTGCTCCTGCCAAAAATTAAGCGTGTCGTGTTTGTGATTTTGGTAAATTCCTAAACAAGCGCCCAACCAATACTTAAGCTTAAACTTTAAATTACAAAAAAAACTCGATTTTTTCCAACAAAACTAAAGCTTTACAAAATAATTGAAAGAAAATTAAGTTTTTGTTTACAAATTTTCCTTATATAATTTCAGTTTTTCTCCTTTAACCAACGTCCATGTCAGTGTGAAGAAGTGTTAAGAAAACAAAAGCCATCGAGGAATATATCTGGTGAATTACAAACCGACAAACAACGTAACAGCTAAGAGCCAACTCGTGTTACCCCCGAAAAAAAGCAAAACTCCAAAACCCCCCAACACACACATTGAAAATGCAACCACTCAAGTGCAGTATAGCCGTCATGTTGGCGTTGGGCTTGTGCCACCTAAGCATGGCCATGCCAGGACGTTTTATACGTGCCGCTGAAAATGCCGAAGACGGATCGTTGGTAACCCTGCAATTCGATGACAGCGAAAGTGATTTGAATCCCATCAATTCTGAGGTATGGTACACTTACACATTCATATAAACATAGTTGTATTTCCTACAAAACGAATTCAAAACGGGCAAGAAATTGAACATATGCGAGATTTCGAAGCAAGATTGTAAAGTCAAAATTTCAATTGGAGAGGTATTGTGCCTTAACCTACCCAATTTTTTTTTTGTTTGATGCTGATTATGTTTTGCCAATTGTTTATTAGTTTGTGCAATAATCATTGTCCATTGTTCATTAAAGGAGACGAAGACAATGACAACAAGTACAAACCAGAAAAACAAACTTGGTCAAAACCAAAGTGAATGTAATGTTAAAGAGGAACGATTTGGTTTAATGGGCTAGTACACATTATCGGGTTTGCCTCTGTGTCTTTGTTTGATTAAACAGTAGACATAAAATAAACAGAGACCGACAAAAAGTCCACACACAAAATTTGAAAGTTTCTTTTTTCCGTTTGTAATAATTCAGAAAAGTGCATTGCGGTTGAAGGTTGCCCACCATATTCATACAAGGGGTATTTAAGAAAAATCGTTAACAATTAAAAATCCGGTAGTTCAATTTAATTAAATTCGTATGTATTTGGATAATTAACATTTGCTTTCCATTTTTTGCGGCTTTAATTGTTCAATGCCTAAGAAAAACGGAAATGACGAAAGAATAAATAGAAATAAGGATATATGAGTAATTTTGAAAAGTTTACAAATTGTATAGTATATGCACAGTTAATACTTAGAGGTTTCCAAAAACGATTGAGCAATGTTATTTTGAGGGGTTCCGTGTTGGTATGAAATATCACAAAAACGGTGTAATCAAAAACTAAAAACAAAATACTCCGAATTGTAGTTTTGGTAACCAACACTTAGGGCCGGTAAATCTGTGGGAACGAAGTTATTTCCTTTTCTTCTCACAATTTGTTACATTTGATTGTGTTTTCATGTGAATTCCATAAGAACAACCGAATGTTAGCTGGTACTATTTTCAAATAGCATATCGGTGGAAGTGATAAAGTATCAGTACTTTTAAATAACAAAATTACTCTGCTCGGTATTGGGTCACTATAGTGTGATAGTAGGTGCACGCGACTATCACACATTTATTACGGGTTTGATGAAGAGCAAGCAAAATCATCTAACATTTAAAGGGTATTTTCTAAAATGCATTAGCTATTTAGACAGTAGCCAACTTTAGACAGTAGATGATAATCAGCGATTACAATATACTGCCCAGCTCACTGATTTAAGAAAAGTTTAACGTATGTTTCTTGATGAAATGTTAAGAGAAGTACGTGACCAGACGTGGTGTGATATATATCTGATTAAGAATACTTATAAATGACAGTTTAAGAACAAATAGATGTTAATGACCGATAGTCTTAAATTTACTATTAGATTCAATTAAGTCAAGTCCGTACATTTGCCTGCATATCTATTATTGTAATCAAAGTACTGGTTGCAAATATAACCAATCTCGACAAAATTTCCTACTTTGTGCAGGTTCAAAACAAAAATGAACCCTTTTAAAAATAGCCGTAAATCGGTATTTGTTTTCATATAGCCTAAACCCATACATAGACCGCTGTAGATTCGTGGCAATGACGCTCTACAAGTAACGTAAAAGGTTTTATTACGGTTTACAATTTCCGGGCACACGGGAAATACTTTACTCAAAGACCGAGACCCCGGCTAACCATACAAGCACCGCTCTAGATTCGCGGCAAAGATGCTCTACGAGTTACGTATTAGGTTCGATTAGGGTTTGCAATTTCCCGTAATCTCCATTTCCCGACACACGCGAAATGTTTTTCTTAATCTCAGGACGGTACAAGAAATGCTCGGAATATAATTTATGACTCATAAATATACATTTTATAAATAAAAAGAAACTAAAAAATTAGTTTTCCCAATTCAAATACAGAACTTCTAATGGGTGATCCATCTAGAGGTATTTTTCAAAACAAAAAAAAATTCAAATCAAATGTGCAATCTTTATTGGGAATTTAAAAGAACATTCTATGGCATTTATTTTTGAATATCATTTCCTTCAAATGTTAACCACAACTACGCCTCAGGGTTTCCATTCTGAGGGTGCAATTTTGGATAACTCGTTCGAGCATATCGACCGGTACGGCTTTAATGGCACGCGTAATGTTGGCTTCCAAAACCAGAATCGTAGCTGGTTTGTCAGCATAGACTTTGGACTTTACGTAGCCACTAAGAAAAAAGTCTACAGGTGTGATAACACACGATCTAGGCGGCCAACTCAACGGTCCAAAACATGAAATTAGCTGCTTTTCGAAAGATGCTCTGAATAGATCCATTGTTTGAGCAGCTGTATGGTAAGTGACACCGTCCTGTTGAAACCAAGTGTCGTCAGGATTACGGGCTTCAATTTGAGGTAGCATAAAGATCGATATCATGGCGCAATAGCGAGCACCATTCACGGTTACGTTCCGGCCATCATTATTTTTGAAAAAAATATGCATCGATGATTCCACAAGCTTATAAACAGCACCAAATCGTGGTTTTCTCTGGGTATAATGGCTCCCCTTGAACCTCTTCTTGTTGCTCTTCAACCCAAATGCTGCAATTTTGTTAATTGACTTTGCACCATTCACGGTTACGTTCCGGCCATCATCATGTTTGAAAAAATATGCATCGATGATTCCACAAGTTTATAAACAGCACCAAATCGTGGTTTTCTCTGGGTATAATGGCACCTCTTGAACCTCTTCTTGTTGCTCTTCAGCTCAAATGCAGCAATTTTGTTAATTGACTTTGCCGTTGGGCCAGAAATGGGCCTCCTCACTGAACAAAATTTTGGGCGAAAACAGCGGATCTTCCCGTTTCTCACCGTACGCTCATTTCCATAATACAGTTGCCAATAATAAAGATACCAATAAAGATTTCACACTTGATTTTAATTTGTATATTTTATTTTGGTCTGAAAAAATACCTCTAGATGGTCTGAAAAATACCCCTATATAAAAAAATCCATTTATCGCTATTATTGAAAAGCATCTTCTTAGAAAAAATAATACCGCGTGGGCAAAACATTTAAATTCAAAAGATGTTAGCTAAGTATTTAAAAGAAGGTTAAAATCATTTTAAAAATAGTATCTCTCATTGCTGATTATCTTTACAATACCAGACACATTGTGGCCACTGTCGCTTTCGGTATAGTTGGATTAAGTAATTATCTCAAACGTGTCTTACTCAAAAATCAAGAGCTTGTCGGCAAAGAATCTAAAAAAGACATCTTTTGGCACAGAGGATAAAGCACAGTTTCTGCCTTTGCTGGAGTTTTGACTGGTTCCAATGCTTCGACAGTTTTATGGGGCTTTTACATGTACGATCTACCACTAACTTTTTTAAACAAGTGCAGTTTCTAGAACAGAAAACTTTTCAATCTGCGATTCTACAGATTTCCGCAGCGTTGTTGTTTCCGCAGCACAGGTACAACTTTTTTTAAAATACAATGTTTTCATTCAGTGAGCACGATTCAATATTTTTCTTCAGTGTGCACGATTCAATTTGCATACTCACTGACCGGGGTCCACTGTTCTACACCGGCTTCGAACGGCTCAAGCATTTTATAGAAAATCTTAACATGGTTTAGAGATTAATCTCCTACTCGTAAACTCGCCCGCATTTAAGATGTGAAAAACCCTCCGGTTAAAAATTGTTAGATATTCCTACTCGGAGTGTAAATTAGGTTTACTGGCATGATAGTCGTGCACACCTCCCACACATAACGGCGGCCCACGAAAATCTATTGTCACTATAACTATAACCAATCCGGCGAAACTACAGTATATGACCTTAAGCTTAGCCATCGAAATGAGAACATCAGAATCGGCCCATTTTATTATAACATAACAAACCTAACTCGGTGAAATTTGACCACATCGGTCCAAGTCCTCAGATAGCCTATATACAAAGAACCTTCCTAATTTTATTCCCCGTCGCTTTGGGAACCACATATAAAATTTCATTGTAAAAAAGGTGACTAAACAGTTTTGGGAATTAAAGGTCCAATTAGTCTTGACGGTGGACGGTTGATTCTGCTACCTGCAGAAGTCTACCGTCGTCAATCGTCAAACTGTAGTTATATCCCTCTAACACATGCAAAATGCAACCCCCAACTGAAATAGCTGATAGTCAACCGCCCACCGTCAAGACTAAATGGACCTTAAGGCTTTTAAGTGCAATTGGCTAGACCGATTAAAAAAAATCCGCAAATTTTTCTGTTCACAAAATACTTTGCAAATCCGAAAAATTTATTATTTTTATCGATTTATGTCTAATTTATTAGTAGGCCCCTTTTGGACTAGACAATTAAGTAGAACCCGACAAAACATGTATACATATTGCGGTTATCTCTAATAGATACTAAGAAGTTCTTATTTTCACGTAAAATAAAAAAATGTTTACACCCAGTTTTGTTTTTATGATTTTATATAATTTTTTTAATCCGATTTTAGTGATCTTAAAACAGCTTGAAAACAAAATTCTTTTAAAATCTCACTAAAGATTTTAGAACAAGATCTATTAAGGAGTCAATAATGTAATAAAAAGTCAATACTGTAATAGGAAGTCAATATTGTAATTTTTGCAATAGTTTTCTTAAGACATTTTCTTTAAAGATAATGGATACATTTTACATAATATCATCATGAATATTTCTTTCTTTAGAACTATTTGTAGCCTTTTTGTTTTTTCTTTTTCCACTCCATTGCATTTTTAGACATTTTCCTTTCAAACTGTCTTCATTTGACGTATATCGGACATGAAAGAATTTAGCAAATTAGCAATCCGGGCTGAAAATATATTTTCTATTTAAAATGTGTTTATCTCGGATTTAGCAGCAGTTCGCCCAAACTTAATTATGCTTCTATTACCCATGTAAAAAATTATCATAATCCATTAATCAATTTTGCGTTAGTTCAACGTTTTCAAGGCTCCCAAGTTTATACTCTCACAGTCAACTTCGTTTAGTTTCAACTGAGTTTATCTTCCAGGTGAAAACGTAATTATTTTCAATTGTATTAAAGAGAAAATGTGTTTTTAAGGGACTTGAAGTAATTCCGTTAAAAGTGCACTTTCTTAGGTCACTGGGGTTAAATGCATTGTTGCATCTGTAGACTAAAAGGTTCTAACAAACAATCACTAATAAATGGGTATGTGTTCACTCAAAATTTATTAAATTTCGAAGGCATCCTTATTTAAATAATTCTTAATTTGTAAAATACACATATTTTCAAAATCTAGGCCCAAAAAAGGTGAAATTGTCAAAATAAATGGCCAATAGAAAATGTGGACATATTGTTGAGACCGGTTTGAAATTCGGTAGCGAAACCATGGACCCATACTTAATTAATCAATATTCCATTAAGGAAAATGTCTTTGAAATCCGTGAGTTGGGCACAGAATAATTCTTATACCGAAACCTACTGTTCAAAACCATCTTCGAAAGGCTAATGCATCTTGAAGAAAAAGTCGCCAGCATTTACGAGATGAAAAAACACCACGGCGGATAATTTTCACGGCGCTTATGGTCAAACAAGTCAATTTCGTTAGGAGTCCCAACTTAGATTTATTATAAAGATTTTGTCACATTTCTTTACGAGATGAAAAACTCCATGGCAGAAAATTTACACGGCACTTATGGTCAAAAAATTTAATTTCGTTAAGAGTCCTAATATAGATTTATTATTAAGATTTTGTCACATTTCTCCTATTTCATTGGCATAGCATGGTGGAAGGTTTATTCAATTCGGATATTAATAATAATAAATAAATAATAAATAATTAATAAATGCTAGTCTGAATAAATATTTGATTTCTAATATATCGCACATCTTCAGCTAAATTTATTAAATCAAAATTAGCTAACATTCATTTTTAGTAAAAAAAGAAACGCCCTAAAAATGAAAATAAATTATTGCATTGTAATTGTGGTCTAATGCACCATTAAAATGTCTTCGTAAAAAAATTATACTTAATTAAAATCCTCTCAGTTTGAAAGCCCCCCAAGCTTTCGAATATCTTGTAATAGCTGAATTCAGTCATTTTTACTGGAAATTGGTAAACAAATCAAGAAATTTAAATCAAAATGTTTAATTCTGATTTAGAACTGAGCTTTTATTTCCCACGAGGTGGAGGCTACTTTAATAAAATCATTTAACATCTGACCTGTTCCAAATTGCGTTTTATATCTTAATTGCCTTATTCAATAATCTTGTGAATCACGTAAGCTGAGAGCCGAAAGAAATTAATCAAAAAGCTTGCTTATAATATCGTAATAATTTTGAAACAAGGCGTAATATAATAAACGTTGAAAATAATTCACATAAACTAAAACCAAAAAAAATCAAAAATATGTTGTATCCTTATTGTATAGTTGGGGTGTTATGTTTCAAATTAAAAACTTTGAGATAATTGCTAGCAACACCACTAAGTAGCAATTGAAGCTATGTTGTAACAATTCTGCCTATTACACTTAAAGTGGTTTCGAAATAGCATGACTGTTGCTAATAATTTACTAAATAATAACATCTTAACCCTTTCACCCCTGAGTTTTTATAAATCTTTTTGGTTTATTTCAATTTTGACTTCAAATATAGTTATAACGGTAATATCTAAGATGTTAGGTATACATGAGACCGCTATAATTCAGCGCAGTTTTTTTAATTATGCCACAGATAATGCTTCAATCTTTATTAGGATGTATCAGATATAAAAATGTAATAGAAAATAAAAAATATATGATGTAAGCAACTTCGCTGGAACATATAATCCCAGTAGGGGCGAAAGGGTTGAATGATATTGTGGTACTTATTTTTCTTTTGATTTATGTTTAAACAAATGAGCCATTCAATTGATTGAATTTTAATATCAGCTAAGAGATTTTTAATTATCAGCAGAGAGATTTTTTTAGTTGGCGGCCCTTAGGCCCCGCCAAGTACATTTTTAAATGTGTACCTATCTTATCTTACTTACCCCGATTTTTCGTGAAACTCTATTAACCTTTCACAGTTTTTGCAAATATTTCAAATATTTCAGCAATTCATTCAAATAACTCCTACCATGTGACATAGCTTTTAATCACACATTTAGACGAAGGGAACTATAAAACATGAATTTAAGGAAAAAAAAAGTCCCATACAAAATCACGTTCTCACTATAAGCAACTCATGGATCATAAGTCATTATAATGCCATATTCGGCATACTATGTTACTCCTTTAGATCGCTATCATGATTTCCACAGACATACGGACATGGTATTTTCATTGCAAGACTATCAATATTACATATACTTTATAGGGTATCCGACCAACATTTCTAGGTGTTGCAACCGAAATGACAAATTTTTTATTCGGTCTGGTCCATCCTTTGGTAAAGGACATAAAAATTAGTTAAAGATTTTATAAAAAAATTGGAAAATCTTCTTTTTCGTTTTTTTTACTTGACATATGAAGCAGGCATATTCTGATCTTCCAAGCTACGAGTATTACACCTATTATAATGGAGTAGTATGTATGCCATGTATCCACAGCCTTTACCAACCCCATAGTTAATAAAGTTTATCGTGAATTAATTTAAAAAATTATATAAGAATTTAATGTGTGGTTCTTAGAAGGGCATATTTTGAAATTAGAGAGGACCCTTGTAAGAGGCGTGTATGAAGCATGGACTGATCAAAATAGTAATCAGAATAAACTGTGCCGAATTTTATGAAGATATACCATATCTGATTTTATTATTTAAAGATTCTAATAGGACAGGGCTCAAATCGGGCCAACCCACTTCACCATAAGGGCCAAAACCGCTCATTTTGTTGAAAATAAACATGGTAACAATGGTAAATTATGACTTCGAGCAGATATGGATTTATTTTTATAATGAATTAACTATCTAATACCATTGACCGATGTCCGTCTGTCGTTGTCATTAAATTGCAGGATTCAAATATTAACCGATCTCGAAATTGGACCTTGTAGTTGAATATTTTCAAAAAGCCTCTACACAAGATTCCTCCAGATTTCCGAAGCTTCCACTCTAGAAGCCGCAAATTTATTGTGTTCTTGCTCAAATTTCGCAAAGTACGTTATGCTATCAGTCACAGATATAATTGGACCTTATGAGTCCATGTTATCAAACTGCTCCCAAGCAAAGATACCTTTCGATTGGAGGTCCTGCGGCGCACAAGTTTCATTTTACATCATATAAATAAATCAAATATATATGAACGAAAGTAAGTGTTCTCGTACTCTTACATCGTCAGACTCTCCATATGGTAGGAATTGTTTGAGGGAGTCGCCAGTGTCCCCACTTTGCGACTTAATGCTTTGCATATGCAAAAATCTATTAATGTTTCATACATATAGATCATTAAATGAGTACAGACCTTGTCGGAAGCATACATATATGGTACCGATGAGCCGTCCCACACCAACGGCGAAACGTGCGTCTACCAGACGGTGATGTTTAACTTCGCTGACGTTCTTCTCCTTCCCCATATGACAAGCAACAGCAAACCTGATCTTTTTTGCTTGTGGGGTAGTTGACTCATTCAAAGATAATACCTGTTTTCATATAGCCCTTATGTCTCAAATGTCTATCTCAATTTAATATCCAGTCAACCTTAACAGCCTTGGTGGTTATATATCCCTTATAGAAAAGTAGCTTCCAACTTAAGCAGTGCCGTACTATAAAATAAAGAATAAAAAAATCATGGTTTAATTTAATCCAGAAGTTACATTTGGAAAAACTACGTTTAACCCATTTCTGCCTAATGGGTATGTAAATGCCCACGAAAGTGTTGATACATAAATAATTTTAGCGTGGTGAGGCAGGTGAGTGATATCTCGTTTTTTTTACAAAAAAGAGGAAAGGTTGGGCTAAATTAAAGCATTTAGCAGGATGTTTTTTATTTTTTTTATCTTTTGTTTTTTGCAGACAAAAATCGAAGATTTTTTTTCAGAAAATACTCAGGAAAAGTGCTGTCAAACATAGGAAAATGGTAAAATTAAAAAATTTCCAATTTTACCGAATAGCTCAAGTTGTCTTTTATGTAATGAAAAAAATCAGGCAGTTATACGTCTACACACCTGGCTTCCAAATCCGGTCAAATGCAAATGGGTAATTTTTTTAAGACAACCTGGTACTTGAAAGTAATAAATCACTTAGCCTTAGCAATTTCCTTCTGATCTGGTGCAACACCGTTGTGATAATCCAGAAAGCAAGTAGCGGGATGCAAATTCACCTTGCACTACAAACAAACACCTTGCACGGGTATTTAAATACCCATGTCATATCTTAGATAAAAATTGAGGTCTTTTTTTCTTTCAACTTCTATGGTCTTTTGGAAATAAATTTCCAAATTTCATAAAAATCGTACCAGCCGGTATATGGACAGGCAGTAACGGGTTGAAGTTCTTTTTAAACATTACTGTTTTTAAGAATTACCATCACAGAATTTTTACATCAGACGTAGACTTTTATGATCACAATATACTTATGAAAAATCAATAAATTTTTTTTAATAAATCTAACAAATAATTTACTACGAACAACGAAAAAACTCTTGAAATAAACCGGTTTATTAACCGATTAGACTGAAATACATATCCAAAATCCAAATTATCAGCATAACTACAAAACTCGTAAATGAGTCATTCCATGCCAAACGGTACGATTTTGGGCAAAAATTTAACGCAATGATTCCGATTTTTATGAAAATTTGCAGATTTGGTCCTCTAGCAATTCTATTTAATCCGCGATTAGAAAAAAAAAATATAATTTTTTTTTTCAAAAGTTATGACCAATTGAACTTTGGTAAAATGGAGATTTTATCAAGGAGGTGTGTTCATTCAGTCGCATGTAACTCCGGAAATACTTGACCGATTTTACTCTGCTATACCTTATTTTGAAGGTAATTTTAAGCACTTCTAAAACAACGAAACGGTATGGCATAACGCCATAGAATTTTGTAAGTTTGTATCATTTTAATTCTTTTATTTCGATTTTGAAAATGATTACATCTTTTTTTATTTTTGAAATTTTGCAGGCGTATTCTTACAGGTCTGTTTTACCGACTGTGTAAGTTTTAAAGTGGTGAAATAATGCGTTCTATTTTTAAAAAATTTTTTTTACCTTATACCTTTTTCACTTCCATGAATATAGAAAATATAATATAGAAAAAAAAATACTTTTTAATAGTTTATTGACACAAGATATAACAACAACAAAAAAACAAAGAAAAAAAGAAATAAAAAAATGAGTAATGAAATAAATGTTATGCCTTGTATACCATCTTCATACAGTACTGCTCAGAAGATGATGTTGTCTGGACTTTCATTATTTTATCGGGTTGTGGAATGAATGCATGGTAGCCAAGAGTTCCAGAAATTGTTTTCGCTTTTTCAAAACGCTCCTTCAGGTGTTTCGCCCTATCTTGATATTGATAGTTATTGAAGAATTCTGTATGAATATTCTTCACGTTTTTATTCACCCAATCATAAAATTTGACGGCACTATTAATGGGATTTATGAGGCTGGACAAGCTTGCACGTGCTGCTAGTCTTTTGACTGTTCCTCCCAGACCATCGCAGGGCCATTTGCCATGAGACGTTGCAAAAAAATTCCATTCCGCTGGTATTCCAAAATCTTCTACGTGGAACGTCAGATTTAAAAAGTTTTTCTTGTTTTTGTATTGTGCGCTTGCGCCATCAGAAAAGTAAAATATTTTACTTACAGGTCCTAAGGTTTTCTTTAAAAAATTTACAAGCCCCTCCTGGAATACGTGCACGGCTATTGTATCATGTTTTTATTTCTTTTTTTCTTTGTTTTTTTGTTGTTGTTATATCTTGTGTCAATAAACTATTAAAAAGTATTTTTTTTTTTCTATATTATATTTTCTATATTCATGGAAGTGAAAAAGGTATAAGGTAAAAAAAAAATTTTAAAAATAGAACGCATTATTTCACCACTTTAAAACTTACACAGTCGGTAAAACAGACCTGTAAGAATACGCCTGCAAAATTTCAAAAATAAAAAAAGATGTAATCATTTTCAAAATCGAAATAAAAGGATTAAAATGATACAAACTTACAAAATTCTATGGCGTTATGCCATACCGTTTCGTTATTTTAGAAGTGCTTAAAATTACCTTCAAAATAAGGTATAGCAGAGTAAAATCGGTCAAGTATTTCCGGAGTTACATGCGACTGAATGAACACACCTCTTTGATAAAATCTTCATTTCACCAAAGTTCAATTGGTCATAACATTTAAAAAAAAATTTTAAATTTTTTTTCTTGAAACACGTATATAATATTTTTAAGAGAAGAATGCATACACAAACTAGTTAAGCAATCCAAGCTTGTGATGTAAAAAATGCGTACCGTTTGGCATGGAATGACTCAAATGCCGTAAATTCTATGAAAGCCTTCAAAGAACCGACTTCAATGATGAAGACTAAATAAACGATAACATATTGATTTACCTTCAAAATAAATGTTATTCCAAAACGTTCAATGACTAACAAATAAATTGCGCGCATGCGTACGTGTGTGTGTTGCGATATTTTTATAACAGAACAGTAAAAATTGTGATAAAATAATAAAATGTATGTGATATGCATTCAAACGTCGTTTTTTAAAACAAAACAAAAAATTCGCTGAAAAACAGCGACAAAAATCGGAAAGAAAGAAAATAACAGTAATCACGACGTTAGATAGACAAACCTCTAATCATTTACTATCTGCTAACTAAAAATAATGGCTCATTGAAAGATACCACACGAAGTGAGGCACTTTCATTCACTATGTGTACAGCAGCTAAATGGGAAACAAACGAATGAAAACCACAACCAAAAAGCGGAATTGCATAATTTCTCTTGAAAACATTTCGAGCGTTAAAATCTATCATGTCTATGTTAACGTTTTTTGCAAACTGTAAAAAGCAATAGCTAACAGAGGAAAGTCAACAAGTTAGGTAGGGTGAATTTGAGTAGACTATGGAATGCCCTATGGATTTTTTTTTAATATGAAATTACTTCTGGAAAGCATTAATTTTGAAAGTTTGAATACTTTTATTCCACAGAAAGGAAAATTGAGCTTAATAACATTTAGGTGTTTTTGACGCCTGACATTTTTTTGCATTTAATGTTTTTCATAAAGAACTTTTCAATAATGTTGTGTGGAAATTTGAGATAAATCGGAGCAAAACTAACGAAGATAACGCAGTGTAAGCAACCATGCCTCACTCAGTGTTATTCAAAACTTGAAATTGTTTTTCCCACAACTCTCGTTTTCAGACCTCAGACTAATACTTTAAGTTTTTTCGTTGAACAAGTGTGGTATGTGCATTTGTAGATCCAAAATTCTCTTCTGAACGTTCGGATACCTTGAATGTTGCACCGATCCTACAGTTCCAATACGTAACTGAAAATTTAAGAGCCCCAACTAACATTGGGTTGTACTTAGGGAATACTCAATCATTCGGTTGGTGTTCACTAGGTTACGATGGAGAGTTATTTAAAATTTGTGAATATTATTCATTCTACGAGTGGTGCTATCAATATTTTGGTTCTAGGTAACATAGGGTGATCCATCTAGAGGTATTTTTTCAGAACAAAAAAAATATAAAAATTCAAATCAAGTGTGGAATCATTATTGGTAATTTGAAAGGACATTTTGTTTCATTTATTTTTTGAAAATAATTACCGTCAAATATTGGAAACTGTATTATGGAAATGTATTATGGAAAACCCCTGTCAGCAGGCCTCGTTAACGTAATATCAATAGCATCCCTTGTACTTTAACCAATTTTTGCGCAGGAGCCGCGTTTTTTCACTTCAAAGTGCTCCCAAAAAAAAGAAAACAAAAAAATATTATCGAAAAACCCTGACTGCGTTATGTGGGAAAAGCGATTATCCAATGAAAAACTTCGATTTTGGATGATCCAGCACCAATGTATGGGGGGCACCACAATGCTCCCTTTGTTGAGACGCTTCTGAATAATTGCTGTCATTAGCGTATTTTAAAACATTTCATTGTGAAAATTAAAAATAATATTCTTTGAATATTATACCTTAATGTGCCATTGGTTTTAAAAATAAAAGTTTAACTGTGTTTAAAGACAACAATGTAAACTACCAGAAATGTACAACACAAGAACCTTGGTCGGTTCAGAATTATAATTTGTTTAATATTGTTTCAAACAAAGGCAGCAATACCAATCAATAGAACCAGAATAAAATCAATTCAAGTTTGAATCAAATATATGATAAAAGACCAAATAAATTTAAACAAAACACCTGTACGGCCGCGTATTTTGCTCGACATTCTTCATTTTCTTCATTTAAGCGCGAATTGCTACGAATTTGACAAAAAAAAACATTTCGTGTTCTCAAGCATTTTATTTGGCGTTAGGGAACCATTCCAAAATCAAGGAAAGGTTTTTTTAAACAAAATTCCAATGCCAATGAATTTATATTTCTTGACTGAATTCCAATCTGGTCGAACCAAATCAAGTGACATCGTTTTGTACTAAAAACTGAATAAAATCATGTTATTGTCCGATCTAAAAAATATGTGCAAAATGTTAAAGGGTACAGGCATATCGAGTTATCAACAAGAAGGTGTCCGCATTTGCTCTAAACAAGTGAGCTGTGGGACAATGAGTTATGCCACAAGTTGCTACCTCTTCCGCTACATTCTCCTGATTTAACCCAAAGTGACTCATTACTGTTTTAAAATCTGAAAAATACTCTGGACCAAACATAAAAGTTCACGCCTTTAGTATTTACGTGAAATGCAAACCAAATTATGCCGCTTGCTTACGATATACAGAAGTCAATTACGAGTTTGAATTTGACGGGAACAGTTTAAGTTATCCAAGCCTAGGAGAAAAAATGGTGCTCATAAGACATTGTCTTAAAACTATAAATGTAAATAGTTAAATCGTTTAAAAGAATATTATATTGCATTTCAACAAAATCAGGGTTAGAAAAGTATTTTGAAATATTCCTGATGAGAAATGTTCGTAGATGAGATCCGATAGAATGCTTTGATTTCAAGTTCGTTTCTTTAGTCTTTTGTTTTTAAACGAATTTTTTGTCCTGTTTTAGTGTATGTTTTACAGACAGAAAGATGAAAAGAAAATTTCATTTCAACAATCTAAATAAAGTACAGGAAAAAGAAAAAATGATAAATTTAAAAGCCTGACTAATAACACTAGTCAACACTAAATTTGCGGCAGAAGATTTGATAGTCAACATCAGGTGATCTGGAACTGTTGATCACGAATCTGGCCTCCGATTTGCCAGATTCGCTCTAGTTTAGAAAATATTTATTTTTGGTTTTTTTATTAAAAGAACCCCTAGCTATTTTATTTCTACATCAATTTTCAAAAGCTTGAGCGCGGTGTTAAGAGGAGAAATTAATGTTATCAACGATATAAATCTGGCTAGATTCGTGATCAGCAGCTCTAAATGAACTAAAGTTGTTTATCAAACCTTTTATCGCAGATTTTTTTTTTAAATTTTGTTGCCCAGTGTATTTTGAAAACAACTTATACTAGTAAGAAAAAACCCACTTTTTCCATCAAACTTTTTCTGCAATGTGTGGAAAATGTGAATATTGTTTAAACCTACTTAATTTCCCCAACATTCCATTTAGGAACTAATGGGGAACTTATATCAAATCATCGAGATGTGAACCTTATAAATTGTATATTTACTATCAGAGACCTATCCGGATCCGAACGGCATATATTCTTCTTGGAAAGAAAGGCTTTTTAATGGCTTTCGACATTTTTCGAGGGCGAAAAATTCCAATACTTTTCAGTATTCCAATTCATAATTTCGCGAATTCGATTTCGGCCCGATGCGGGATTGGTGTAAAGTGACACTTAAAGGATTTGTGTAAAGTTTCAGCAAATGCGATAATTTTGTTTTACTTTAACTCAAAACGTAGGGGCTTTCTTTTTTTGACCCTTATTGTATATTTAGGTAAATTATCTGAAATTTTGTGGATTTTTTCTTTGCTTTTGGTATCCAATTTAAGCCACTCGATTAAATGAAATGTTCGATTTGTTGATTCCTGAGCTGGTTTGGAAACATTTTGTGTATGAATTCTTAAAATGTATCTGACAAAATTTAAGAAGCCCAGTCTCAATTGGATTTATGGCTATTTCACGCACAGAAGCCCAGTTTCAATTGGATTTATGGCTATCTCATTTTAAGTACAATTTTAAATATTTTTTGTTAAAAAAGCAAAAAGATAAGTAAACCCCGTAAAATAAACTTGTTGATGCTTAGTATTATTTCACGCACAGAATGGCACAATGATTCTAATGGCCTTTAGCCTGTCAATATCTCTGCAACGCTGGCGATTACTGGTTTTCTGAAATACCAATGGTATATTTTACACCAAAATGTTACAGAACTATACTTAAAGAACTATACTTGAGGATGTTTTATACGAATCTTGTAAATCCGAAAATCGTATTAAACAGGATAGGAACATAATAGATTTTGAGTGGCGACCTTATTAATGGCGTTTTACGAGCTGGAGATTGATTTTCAAGATGATAACAGCAAAATCTGACCTATAAAATTCCTTAGCCGTTTGAAAGCGGTTTTAGATAATCGGACCCGTTCGATGAGTATACCAATTGCATCGTGCATACAGATATAAAAACAGTTTTCTGTTTAATTCTAAACGAAATGTTGAAGGAATTAGATACGCATGACTGACAATTTTTATACAATTGTTTTGCCTTATCCGTATTGAATTCATATTTGCTCCGTATTTTCTAAACCTTATAGCATGGTAAAATAAACTAGCCCAACAACAATTAAAAAGTTCGCTGTTCAGTGAAAGTTTCTTAAAAGAAAATGCCAAGAATAAATTTTTGTGAATGTTTGAAGATTATTGTGAATGTTTCATATGGAAATTTTGCTTTACAAACTCCAAGAATTGTCTTTGTCAAATTTCAAATTCGAAAGTTTAAATTTCTGCAAGAAAAAATTGTAAATCAGCTGACTGCATAACACTAGTAGTATCTTCTTTATTGTGCCATGCCATATAGATGTGTAACCTACAATTTCATTTTAATTTGGACCTTCTTTCAAAATACATTGTATCGTAAAATCGGTTTCAAATCAGGGTAGCACATCTAGCAGTTTTTTTTATGGTGTAACCTCATAAATGTCGGCGACTTGACGTGAGATTAATATTTAAACCCATGCAAAATCTTCTTTAAACAATTTCATTTTAATTTTTAAAAGATGCAATTTCTTCACAAGAGTAGATCCACAATTAGATCAGGTTTATTCTTCTTATCATTTGAGAAAGGAAAAGGAAGTCACCGTCTGGTAGAAGCACGTTTCTCCATTGGTGTGGGACGGTTCATCATTTATTTTCAGACAGCTTTAAACGATCGAAATGTACACCAGTTAAATCCTGCACAACTCACACACTTTAGAAATAATATTCTTTGGTTCCTTAAAAGGATGATGGGGTAAAAGCGTACGTAGGTCTCAAGTACTTCCTTTAAAGCATCCCATATTTTAACAACAATTCACAAATCATTTTTTTAACAGTATTCAAATGGGATTAATTGAAATTGCTATTGTGTGATTGCTTAATTTATTCATTTAAAATTGTAATTATTTCATTTGATGCTCACCATGTGGGCGTTTTTAAAATATAAAATTACTACTGCTACCTACTGCTTTAATTGCGTAAAAACTTAAACCGAATTTTCATAAAATGATTAAGGCAAAAACTGCAAGCAATTTAGCAATGGCTGTTGATTGATTGTAATATGTTGATTGATGATCCACTGTCATTTCTGCAGTAGAAAAAGAAGATAATCAATCAATAATTGCCTAATAATGGGGAATATGATCTTTCGTCACGTGTTTAGTTAATAAATAATATTCGTTGAAAAAGGCTGTGCTAACTAAAAAAAATAATTAGATGATTGTTAAGTAATCGTGCAGTAAAAAACTAAGTTGATATTCCATCTTAGGTTTGTTTTTATATCACCTCTTCATCTTATAATTACAACCTTTACATTGTTTAAGGAACGAAGAAAACTTCTCTCGTAGCACTGAGCCTTTCCATTACAACCTTTACATTATTTTAAGGAACGAAGAAAACTTCTCTCGTAGCACTGAGCTGTACCCGACGAACTGATCGAAGTATAGTTTTATGCCCGCAACGAACGGGTAATGCTTTTATGTAAAAAAGTACCTTATTAACCTAACCCAGGATTTAAACCTGGCATTTTTGTTTGGTAGTCGCGCACGCCAAGCTCTATAAAAAAAAAACAGAAGGGAAAAATAAATTTAGGAAAATCAAATGAAAAAAATATCTCACGTAACCCAAGAGAAAAAAATCAAGAGGCATCAAATCGTACGTTCGCAAGGGCCAATTGTTAAGCGCACGCAGTGGAATGAACTTGCCTTCAAATTTTTCACAACTTCGAGCGATATTAACTTGTGTGCCATCTAGCGCCGTCGGTTGGAACCCCGACTTTGATATATCGAAATTTCCGAGCCCTGACCGCAGTAAGTCTGTTAATGTCGCTTTATATCGAAGACCATTAACGATAACAAAGTCTCCTTTGTACTTTTAAACGAAATAATGTTTGATGATTTCACTAATCAAAGAGTGAAAAATTTCACTAGATTTTAATGCCATTTGGTCTGTGTCATTTGTGATTTGCGACAGTATTGTTTGTACTAAATGCATACGAGCATAGTGGAAAACAACAATTCGGCGATATTACTTTGGAATTATAGATCATATACTTAGACAATGGAATCTTAAGCGTGCATCGAGGATAAGAGTATCAAGTAGTCGGGTTCTCCTTTATAGTTAAGCATTAATCTTACTAAGTTGGACATAATTCAATACCAACCACTGAATTACCACTTTATATTACCCCAATATCAACTACAACAACTGGCAAACTTCCATCAACACCAATACTATAGCTAATGTACCATAATCTACTGTAGAGTGTCTACCTACATAAAAAAGTAGAAAAAAATACGCTCAAACGTAAATGATGTTAACGTAGGTCATCACCGTTGCTGGCCAGCAAACAACTCATGCGCCAGCACATTGTTGGCTTATTTCGTTTTCAACACTTTTGTTATTGCTTTTGTTTTAACATGTTTTGACCACAGACAAGCAGACTTTGTCTCTCTGCTTGTCCGTCTGTCGGTCTGCTGTTTATTGGTTATACATTTTTCTTCATCCAGTTCGCTTGGATTTCAGAGTTTGACTACCAAGAAATTTTTTGAACTGGACAATGTAGTCGCCATGTTGTTGTTACTGCAGTAGTAGTTTTTGGCCATATTGTTCATGTGGCTTTGTTGTTGCTTTTTCATTAATTTTTTGGATTTTTGAATTCAATTTAAGTTATAGGGTCTTTATGGTGTTTTTTTTTTTGGGAAGTTCGTTGTTGAGCATCAAGGTCATTCATTCCAAATCCGGCAGACAAGCGTACGGACGGACAGATAGATAAATGTCGGTAGCTTGCGATGTGATGTCAACTTCATTTTATTTTTATGTTGACATATTTTTGGTAGCTGTTTCTTTTTTTTATTGGTAATCATCTTGGGTTAAGTGCAAGAAGTGTATGGTTTATGGGCCTACGAAATGTTGAAACAAAAATATTTTATTAAAAGTCGAGCAGAGAAGTGAAGAATGTCCAACCAACACACCATTCAAGGGAAACAAGTGACCCTTCGAAATTGGTGTTTATTATGCCAACAATTCGTCAAGTGTATAAAAACAAAAAGTCTTTAAGATGGTGTTATGAATAAAATACCACATCGGGCAAATGACCTCCGTTGCTTTACAGGCACATACGCTCTGTTCTTTCGAAATTCGTAATAAAAGCAATTAAAAAGCGATGCGACATATGCTACATCTACTTACCTAGTAAGGGGTGTTTTTTATTGGGGTATAGAACTTTAAGTTGGCATCACTTTTTTAACTGGCGGCCATTTTGTCAGCTGTCAAGTGATTAATATTTAGTTTGGTTTGCCATTTCATCATGAACAGGTTGACAAAAGAACAACGCTTGCAAATCGTGCAAATTTATTTCGAAAGTAATGGTTCAGTTCGCGAAGTTCACCGCAAGCTCCGTCCATTTTATGGTCGACATAATCGTCCATCAGAGCAATTAATTCGGTTAACCATGGATCGGTTAACATGGACCATTGGATTATTTTCTTTGGGGATATGTGAAGTCGCTCGTCTACGCCAACAAACCAGAAACACGTTAGGGGACTTGGAAGCCAACATTCGTGGCGTTATTGCCAACATACGGCACCATATGCTCGAAAAAGTGGTTGAAAATTGGACCTGTAGAATTGGCTTTATTCGAGCCAGCCGCGGCGGCCACATGTCCGAAATCATATTTAAACATTAATGGCATAAAATTATCCTTCCAATAAAGCCAAATTGATGGACATTAAAACGATTTTCTTGTGTTTTATTTCAATTCGAAGTTCTATACCTCAATAAAAAACACCCTTTATATACGGCAGTATGTTGGCTTATTGACACAGACCTGATACTTCATATAAACCTACAGAAAGAAATCAATAGAATTCTTTCGAAATTCGTAATAAAGTTTTGCAATAATGCGGCTTAAAAAGCGATGCAGCATATGCTACATCTACTTATATACGGCAGTATGTTGGCTTATTGGCAAAGACCTGTGACTTCATATAAACCAACAGAAAGAAATCAAATGGTGTTAAATCACATGGTCAAGGACTGCAAAAGTGAAGAAATTGAAACCAGCCAGGTTAAAACTACATGTCGACCATCTCAATTTCATTCATATTCCATATGCAGATTCCGATATCATACACAAGTCATTGCTTATCACCTAACTTAAATTCCTTACCTTTTGGCATATAGGCATTATTTTATTTGTACAAATGTGTCAGCTAAAAGTTCATTTCTAAAAACGATTGGTATTTAATTGCACAGCATAGCCTAAAAATTTCGTGAAATGTTGGAAATGATGCATGGAGTAACAGTGTGACAAGTTTGTTGTTTAAGTCTTTTGTTTTGAATCATTTACTTTCAAGAATTTAAACAGGTATTAATACTGGCTCGAGACCGCCTACATTTAAATTAAAAAAAAGATATGTTTTAAAATCTAAAATATCAAAGCCTTTAACCCGATTTCGGCCTAGTAAAGTCCTTCATCAAAAAGCTACTTGGCTGCAATTGTTGAAAGAAAAACTTAACTGCTTTAGACCAGGTTTTTGATAAACGAATGAGAATTACTGTTGTTAATCTTACATTTCGAGTTTTTTTCAAACAATTGCCCACGAAAATACAATACATCTTTATTTTATTTATTTCTCTCGTCATCAGAGTTTGACTTGAACCTGTCTTAGTACACACACACATATATGGGTTATTCTGAGATTATGTGCCAATTTCGGCATCATTTTTGACATTCGATTATTTTGCAGAATTTAATATAATAATAAGACTTTTGACGAAAAAACTATTAGATGTGCACCCACTTCATGTATTGTTCAATCATATTTGAGTTGCTTGAAATCAAGATTGGTTTGGAAATTTGAATTTTAGCGAATATTAGATTTTACAGGGGAATAATGTGTATTTTCAGGGACAGAAAAAACATCCAGTAAAATATAAATTGTATAAAAAATTATAATCATTAATAGCAACAAAATTAATTAAATATTATTCTTTACTGTGGACTGGCTTTATTTAATAAATAAATAATATTTTTGTAAAAAATTGAGAAAATTGCAATGATATTTTAACACTTTGGTAGGAAATTTTTTGAAGAACAAATAATTTTTTCAAAAACAATTTGAAAGACTTTAAAGGTCCTATAAAGATTTATTGTATAGTAAATAATAAAGTATAATATATTTTATTTTTCTCGCTTGAAACAACCAAGGATAGCAAAGTGGCCCCTAGTCTCAGAATCAACCATATCGTTTATGATTGAATTTTCTGTTTGATTGATGTGTAAAATTTTTCATGCTCGTCTGGTAATCCAGTTAATGTTTTATAAACTTGTTAAACTAACAACTGACAACAATTTAAGTTTCTGACTGCTGTTGACTATTTATACAGGAAAATCTATGTTAAAAATAAAAAATTTAAAGAAATGTTGTTAACTTTATAAGATTGACGGCAAAGCTATAAAAGATTTTGGTTTGTTCGCAATTAACCAACACTCTTCGTGACCTTATAAATGCACGAGCTCGGGGCCAAAAGATTGGTACGATGACCTAAAGTTAGCCTCAATAATATGACTGTGTAACGCAATGCATGCCAAGTTGGATTACCCTTTTGGAAAAACATGTCTTGAAATTACATATCATTTAATTTGGGCACAGTCAGTTGGGGCACGAAATATAAAATCTATGGCACTCATTATTGAAGAACACGTTCTCGTCTGTTTTGTGGGGTTAAAGTTGATTAATCAATGCTAAGAAGTACTCGTATCAATACGAAATTCTTTGTTTTTAACTGCTAAAACCGGCGGTTCTGACCACAGTTTTTTGAACTTAATTCCATTAGTATAACCGAATATATGGCATCTTATGCGTTATCGCACCGTATAAGTCTTGTCCACAGATGAGTTCTTGTAGTCCGGACTTAGTTCCAACCGATTTTATTTGTCGACCGTATCGCATGGTAAGATTTCCGAACTCAACTACAGAATTACAAGCCTTAGACGACTTATGAAAGGGCAAACAAAACTGAGCACTATTGCGTCTCAATAAAAATGTATTGCGTCTCAATAAAAATGTATGCCTACAATTCCCTACGCTAATAGAAAACACTTTTTCCTGCATCCAACGGATTGACAAATTTAGTATACGCTTTATCCAAGGGTGAAATCTAAAAAAAAATCTATTTCGTACGAGGGTTGCTTTATATATTTCTGGCATTTGACATGGAAAGTTTGAAATTTTTTAGCACAAACGTACTCAGAACGTTTTGACGTACGATCATCATTTGTGTGCTTTACAGTGACTTGAAAAAATCAATTTAGCAAAAAATGGAATTACCTCGTGAACATTTTCGTGCGAACATTGTGGGTCTCCGAAGACGAGCCAAGTCCAACGAAAGTTGTTCGTGGAAGAAGCACTTCGAAGCAAATGGTCGCCTGTTTCTTCGGCAAAACTGCTCATGCGACGACTGTTCCGCTTCAGCAACGTAGGACGGTCAATTCTGAGTGGTACACCACAGTTTGTTTGTCTGAAGGTTTCGGAGAAATTCGAAAAAACGAACAAGAGAAGACGCATTATTGTGCATCATGACAATGCGAGCTCTCAAACATCGGCTCAAACCAGCGCCTTTTTGACCGGCCAAAACGTCGAATTGATGGGTCATCCGCCGTACAGCCCTGACTTGGCACCCAATGACTTCTTTTTATTCCCGCACATCAAGAAAGAATGCGTGGCCAACGATTTTCGCCGCCAGAAGATGCTGTTGAAGCGTACAAAAACCATGTTTTGGAGGTGTCTCAATCGGAGTGGAAAAAGTGCATCGAAAATTGGTTTGAGCGCATGCAAAAGTGTATAAATCATGCTGGAGAATAGTTTAAAAGCAATTTTCATTTGTAGGCCAAAAATATATATATATAGAAGCCCTCGTATATTGATTGATACAAAAAATGTTGTTCGAATAAATACTAGTTTTATGCTTGACATCTTAGAAAATGAAAACAATCCATACGTTTTGACGCACAACACGAACCTTTTTTTCTGCACATGAAATTTTTTACAAAAAAAAAAATAAAAAAGTCAAATTTTTACTACAAATGGCATTGTTGATCTACAGAGACTCAGCATTCTGATGCCAGAGCATACTGTTACAGGATACTGTGCCACAGAAAAGGCTGATATCCCGAATGTTTGCTGTAAAAGCTTCAAAGTTGTTGAAGAGGAGGAATCTATAAAACATCTGCAGTTCGGATGTCCAAGTCTATAGGAACGGCGATAAACCTATTTTGGCGATTCCACGACAGCCGGTTCTACGCACTGGATCAACCCGAAGCAGCAATTCTTCGGTCAAGAGCTGTCACCCCGGTACGGTTTGCGCTACAACAACAACACAACTATCTTGGGATCAGTCTCCCTGATGACCTCGGACAGGCTGCTAGTGCAACTCTGACTTTTTGAGCGAGATTTATAGACATAACCCAGTGGTTCTTAAGTTTTCTGAATCCTCATTCTTATTTATCACTAATTTCTTTTTCATAAACCTCGTCTTTTCCTCCTCCTATTTTTATACCCTTCATCGAAGAGTGCAACCCCCACAAAATATTGATCGGAGACCATATGAAGTATGTGTGACGCACAAAATAGAAAGGGACCTAAGGGTAAAAATCAGTTTTGTTCAGGAGAGCCATTTTAAAGATTTAAATACGTGTATCTTTGGTGTACCATCGCTTTCATTAAACGTGCATATCTCTGGGAGGGAACACTTTTGGGCATGGGATCGGTCTCATTCGATGCTCAGATGTTGTCCACATCAAAAAAAAAAATATTTTTTTTTACCCTTGGTCCCTTTCTCTATGCGCTGTCACATATAGTATTGATCGTCCTATTAGCTTGCTTGTGATTGTGAGTGGGCGAAATTGGCCCTGGGGAAATAAAATTTCCCTTTAAGGGACTAAATGTACCTAGGTAAAAAGTAGTTTTTATAACTTTTTATGTACGGAAAATGGTTAAAATGGGTACTTAGTACCTCAAAACAGAGCATTGTTCCTACACATATTGGCTTATGTGGTCTAAAAAACGTCCTTTGCTAGGTATCCAAATATAGAATAATATTAAAGTATTAGCTGTGATTATTACGGATACATGGACTGAGTCTGAACTTTACCACCATTTTACTTTTGGCGCTTTAGTAGCTAGCGTATGGATGATGGTTCGACCTGGTTGAACTTAAGAACGTTTGCGCTTATTTCATTTAACACAATGGGCCCGTTCATCGCCCACGACATATGTAGACATATGCAATATAACTATAGCTTTTAAGGCAAACATTATTCTGTCATCCCCGAATTATTTTCATAATCTTGTGGTGTTTTTTGAGCTGCCGAAGAGTCCAAACCTAAATGGCGCTGAACACCATCAAGCAATTTCCTATCATGCCACTCAGTAGCACATGAGTTGTTATATTTTATTAAGCATTTTGTCACTATGTACGATTAAAATTTATTTATCAATCGGATTTTTGCCCGCTGTAAGTTGAACTTCATACAGTAATCATGTCCACATACATGCATAATTAGAAGAAAAAAAGTGATTTTAATCAAAGTCTTGCTAAACTTGACCTGATTTTTAAATTCTTAGCAATTTTATAAATTTTTCTAAACCAATCGTTTTGTATTAGAAACTTTTTTTTTGTTTTTTATAACAAAAAACAAAAACGAAAATACGTTGATATAATACTCGTATGTATTCGAAACGAGGTTAATGTCAAAAGAACACGATTTCTGAAGTGGCTGTACCCAAGTGAACTCTCTTAGATATGGGTGCGGAGCGTTCTTGAGAACTTGTTGACCAGACATTATGGCATAATTAATTGTAAGAGCACAAATGATATCGTCTTAATCAATGTTATTACTTTAATAGATTGTTTGTGTGTGAAAAGGGAGAATGCTGATGTTAATCCTCGAGATTTGCAAAATGAGCACCAATCAAAGATGGTATTTAGTAAAAATTTTAATATGCAGTGATTCAGGTCATTTATTTGGAATATTCGAAAATTTTGTTCACTGTTGTAAGTCTTAAGAATGATAAACCAAAATTGCTCATGTCAATTTCTTCTTATAAAAAAGTTGGAGCGCATACCGTTTTATGGATTTGTATACCTTTACAAGAGCGACCTGTTACTAATTTTCGACAGTCGGTATAGGCCAAGAGAGATGTAAAATGTTTGTGCCCCCCCTAGTTTGATAATCTCCTATAATTGAATATGATAAAATATTATTAAAAAAAATAAATTTTCGTTTCGCATGGCTCTTCAATTAAGAGTAAATTCATAAAAAAAACACAATTTTGATCAAATGTATGTATTTAAATTGAATTATATCCCTTTAACATCATTTCAATATTTTTTTGTAGGGCTTATCTGGTGATGATTTAGATCGTAACAAAAGAAAAATTACCGGTGCCACCTTCGAGGCCAAAAATGCTGTCTTAGGTTTTATATTTGGCGTAAGTATTTGGCATTGTGATGCGCTTACCAGAAATCTTTGCAAATATTTTAATAATCCCTTCCTTTTTGTTTTTTCTCTCCCTATGTCTCCCTCTCTCTCTCTCTTTCGGTCTCTCTAAACCCATCTCTGTGCCAATTGCAGAAAGTCGATAACTTCTTGGACACCAATATTCGCATCCTTGATCAATTGGATCGTGCCAATATCGAAAAGAACAAGCAATGGGACATTCCAAAGCCAGTGCCCGTCAATGATGTTCAGTCGTTGATCACCGCTGTGGTGTCGCCCAAGATACGTGCCGTCGGCAATATTGCCAATGATTTGACAACGGGCGTCCTGACCACCATTACCGCTTTCAGTGGCGGTTCCTCGGGTGGCAACTCCAACAATCCCAATGCCGGTTTGGGTAATATTGTGTCAAAATTCTTGGGTCTCTCCGGACCCATTTTGCAAGGTTCTTCGGGTGGTGCTGGCGGCTTGGGTGGCAGTACTACACCAGCACCGGATTCCGACGAAGCTGGTTACTAAGTAGTTTAAATATTCAAACACACACCCACACACAAACATTGTCATCATTTACCTATTACCATAAATCAAAGGAGAAGGTGTCAGCGATTGCATCTTACACGTCGTCCAGATAATCTCACGAGCAGACACATGCTACGATAACTGCCCGTCTGTCTGCCAGTGGAATCCATCCTATGAACAAAATTGTTATTTTTATTGTACATTTTATTTGTTGAATTACGTAGTTTTAGTTTAGTTTTTTTTTGTATTCACTATTCCATCGATTTCTATTTACTTTCCAATATGTATTCAACGATATATCTGTACGACCTCCGGCCTTTTTGGCATCCATCCCATACATTCAAGTTATCGACACCAATTTATTAGCAAAATTCTAGTTTTCTCATTTCACTTATGCGGAAATGTTTCGAACTTCTATTTCTTGTACATTATTTTAAATACACATTTTATTGTAAATATTTTGCATTGAAAGTTTCCGAATCTTCTGCTCCCCTTCTTTTTGTCTATCCTTATTTTAATATACATACGTACATTCTTATTTTTATTGTATTCGTTATATTTTTTTTGTATATGTTCTTTAAACTAAAGGAAAAAAGTTAGAGGAACAGTTTCCTATTAGAAATTGTTTTAAATAAATAAATAACACACAAATATATTTAAACAATTGTGTCTTTTTAAGGGAGCGCTTCGAAGGAATCACGGGTAATTTGTAATGACAAGAAGAAAATGTTTTTGTTCACAAATCTACACAGTTTTAAATGTGTGTGTTTTGTTCTAATTGCCTTTTTGAAAACCCGATTTCAAAAATAATAGAGCGGCGCTATAACTTGGACTTTTCATTGAAATAATGTTAAAATTAGTTCCACACTAAAGATATGAACAGTTTTGTCCATTTTTTTAAACGATTTAAATTTATTTTAAACATTTTACTTTTTATAGAGAAATAATTGTATTAAATACGAACTATCCAACAATTAAAAGTATGCTATTTATTTCGAAATTCATGAAAATCCCTAAAAAAAAGTGCGCAAAACTCTTACCGCAGCAAAAAGCAAAGTCGACATACTGCCATTTATTTGGTTAAGATTATAAAATCGAGCAATTATTGAAGAAAAGTTCCATTGTTATAAGAGTTTTATAACTCACGAATAACAGAGCTCCAGCTAGAGCCAAAGAAATCTACAGAAAAGTAAGACTAACAACAGTACTTGCAGTACAAGCCACTTTTCCATTTTGCAAAAAAAAATTGTATTCTATTAAACTATAGATGCAAGAGGCCAAAAGACCGACAACCCACGACAACCGGTTATATACACCGGATTAACCCAAAGAGCAATTCTTCGGCAAAGGGCTGTCATACTGGCACACAGCTGCCGCTACAACTACTACTGAAGAAATAAACAAATGATCTTAACTAAGAGCCAAAATATCTTCGGATTAACTTTAAAACATAGCAATCTTTATATTTGGGGGGGGGGGGGGGGGTACATTTATACCATACTTACTAAACACAAGTTAAGCCAGTAGTTGCTTTATATTTATATGAAGCTTCCAATAAAAAAATATGATTGTGTCTTATTTGAACTGCAAAGAATGCCTTTTGGGAGAATTTAAGAAACCGGTTATTCGACACAAATAAACGGATTATTCGAAAACCGGAAAGAGAAAACTATTATCAAACCGAAGTTTTTTTCGGTGTTAAGAAACCGTAACGTCGGTTTTCAAAAACCTAAGAGATCACCCTAGTTTTATAAAAAAAAAATTAAAAATGTTTAAGAAAAGTTCAGAATATTTATTGGGTTTTTGTTTAAAAGTTCTTTTGAATACAAAATATAGTAATGAAGCAAATATTTATTTGTACATCCTTATACATACTTTCCAGAAACTGACGCCATAGAAAGAGATTTGGCGTGTCCTTTAACGTGTTTTTCTTAACATATCTCTGCTTTTAAAATCCCATTCAGGAACAAATGGATAACTTCTACCAACTAAGTAAGAAGTGCACTTTTTACACACATTGCTGGTTCGGCTAGGTCGACCCTTACCCGAGAATAAGATACATTAATAGATTACTGTTACTCAAACCAGACATGTAATATGCGTTTCTCAGTAATGTACTTTTTGTTTCGGTGCTCTCATGATACTTTAATCCAAACGCCACTTTTTGATAGTGAAAAAAAGCGAAGTTAAACTGAATTATTTTCTAACTGAATCAATATAACTTCTTGGATTTTGTTATTACTTAGTAGGGACATACATACTGTTACACACGTTTTATGCTGTAAAATAAAAAGTACTGAATGTTTTTGGACCATATATTTTTTAATATATTTATTGATGTATATTGTATCCAAAAAGAATCTACACGCAGAAAAAAAGTATGGTTGGGGTAACAATATTCGAAGAGCACCATACTATTGTTGGTTATATGGTTGTGGCACAACAATATTATGATCATCACAACAATAGTATGGTTCACACACAACCATACTATGATACCCATAACAATATTATGGTCCTCTCAACAATATAATCATTCACACACAACCATACTATGATCCCCACAACCATATTATTATTAACATTCAACCATACTATGATCCCCACAACCATATTATGATCCTCATAACCATAGTTTGTTTAACGTACAACCATAGTATGATACTCACAACCATAGTATGACTTACGCACAACCATACTATGATCGACAAAGTTGTTTGTAAAGACTGGAATACGGTGTTATTCAACAATAAAAATTTTTATTAAGTATGTTATGTAACAATAGGAGTGATTTATTTAACAGTAAAAAAATCATTTTTTTAAAATATTTTAGTTATACTAATCGGTAGTTTTTTTTTTAAAAAAAATATAATTTTTATTACTATTATTGCGTAAGAATCTTAAAAATAACATTGTCAAATTAAAAAAAAAATTAAGGTTTTGTCGGTATGATTGCCGTTATTATGGTATTGTTAACATAAAACCCATGAAAACGATACTTTTGTCCCACTAACAATATTTATATTGTTGCTACAACCATATTTTTATTTTTAAATTTGGCAACAATACTCTTGTTACATTTCAACAATATTAATATTGTCGCAATTATACTATTGTCAAAATGAAATTCGATAAACAATACTATGGTTGCGACGACCATACTTTTATTGCAGAGAACATGCTATTGTTGCCGTGACCATATAGTAACCATATTTTTTCTCTGCGTGTACTTGTTCGAAATGTCCGCCTTTTGCCTTTACACACGCCTTAAGTCGCACGGGCCAATCGTCAATAGCTGCACGAACCTCGTACATTGGAAAATTGGCCACAGCTCGAACCAAACAGTCTTAAGAGATCCAATGTTGGGGTATCTTTTGTGACAAACCTTGTCCTCTAAAACCGTCCACAATTTGTAATCCAATGGGTTCAAATCTGGACTGCCTGAGGGCCATTCTTCAGAGGAAATGAACGCTGGCAAATTGTTTCGAAGCCAGGCCTGGGATGTTTTAGCCTTATGGGCCGGCGCAGAATCCTGCTGGAAACTCCATGGCTGGTTTTGGAACAGGGAATTGTTAAGAGGCTTCACAAGAGCTTCCAAAACGGTTTCTTGGTAAACTTTGGCCGATGTTTTGACTCCTTGTTCGCTGAAATGCAGGCCCCATCGTAAGAGACACCCCACCAAACCATGACGGAAGCTGGGTGATGACCCTTTTCCACCCTTGGGATCAGTTCAGATGCTTCCTTATATGACCGCACATACACTCTATTATTATGCTTGTTTAATTTTTCCTGAACGGTAAAAATATTTTCATCGGTAAACGAAATTTTCCTGTGCAAGTTATCAGCGTGCTTCATCATACTCGGTATGCTCGTATATACTACGAGTATCAGTGTGTGATAAAATACGTTTAGAGGAAAAGGTGGCTATGACACGCCCCTTTTTAAAAGCTAAGTAATTACCATAATTATAGGCAGATCGTAATAAAATTTAGATGTATGACAGTGTGGACAAATAATTTGTCGTTTACGTTTTTACAGAGGGGCACATCCACTAATGTAAAACGGCTAGAATTTAAAATATTTTAGTTAGAAACATCGGATTTGAAATATATAGTGCTAAAGTGAAAGAAATAAATTCCGGAGAAAAGTGGGTGGTGTCACGCCCCCTTTTTTAAAAGCAATGTAATAAGCACATTTACACTGTTCTGTAACAAAATCCTCCTTATGTAAAATTACCTCCTTAATACGAATTGAGTGTCCGTTTTGACCCATCACATATAGTTTCCGAAATATCGTGAAAATACTTTTCTGACTTCACTTAAAAATGGGCAATATTAATTGGTAAGAAACGCATCTTTCATATAAATTACAATTTTTAAACATCGAATAAAAATTGTGGAAGTTACATCCAAAAGAAATCCAAATTTCGTTTTGTTTTTGTTGAAAAATGTTGTTTTCAAGGTCGTTATGGCTACAATAATACATATGTCTTTCAGGCTACAATAATAACTTTAAACTATAAAGAAACTGATAACTTACAGCTTCGGGGAAAAACACCAAAGTTTAAAAAAAACCTTGCATTTTCACAGGTACTTTACGTGCATTTTCGTGTGTTGGAAACCTCCAAAAGAGATAGTTATATTACTTTAGTAAGAATCAATTTATCAGTATACTAATTTTACCGAAAATATTACTTTTATTTATTTCTGGAAATGAGTGTTTGGAGGTAGCGAAGCGCACAGGGTTACGGATTGTTTTTTTATTAAGACAATTTTTATTTTAAAACTTCCGTTAAAGTTTATAATAGTAATTTAATTTAAATTTAAATGTAGTTACCACGGTGGAACAAATAAATTTTTGTTTACAATTTGAATCTCTTGTGGGTCACAAGAGAGATAGCTCAACGTGTAGATGTTTTTATTAGCACGTCATTTTTTTATATGGTTAATGCAATTAGCTATTGGCTGTGAAGGCAGCCTGCTTTGACAACTAATAGTTCTTTAAAAAAGTGTGCGTTGTAACCAACAATTGGTAGTTACAACAAAAAAGATGATTATAATAAACAAAAAAACTAATTCCAACATTAATTAAACTTACTTTCATAATTTGAAATATCTTTGATTCGAATTAATATTTACGTTGCGTGCACACAGAGAATAGATGATTTGCCACAACCGAATTTTGTTGTCAACGAATGTTTCAGGTTTAGGGTTTTTCCCTTATTCACGTTTCCCAATTTCCCTGGAATTTTCCACTGGGATCGTGCTAATATTTAAAATTCCTACAAAGTCGATTTAAACTTCAAATGGATTTTATATTGGACATTTTAACTCGTTAGAATAGAACTTTGATTGGAAACAAGAAGTTGAAAGTGAATCTACTCTTTACATTTAATAATGCTCTCAATCCTGCCAACAACAGAAAAGATTGAAACCCAAGAAATCTCTTGTAGCTTTATATATAGTATTCAAATTCGCTATCTAGTTGAAATTCGAGCACATTTTCATGAAACTTTGCAAATTTTTAAAATGCTCATATTTGAAAATATCTCACTATAAACTAAGCAAAACAATTTTCATAGACTAACGATACATGCTAAAAGAACATACACTCGATACAGAGAATGGCAATTATCTAGTATAAAAAACAAAAGCATATGTGACGCGCAAAATAGAAAGGGACCTAAGGTTAAAAACCAGTTTTGTTCAGGAGATCCATTTTAAAGATTAGGTCCCTTTCTATTTGCGCTTAGAATCGCCGACTTCACTTTCAAAAAACGCGCATATCTCTGGGAGGGAACACTTTTGGGGCATGGAATCGGCCCCCTTCGATGCTGATGTTGTCAACATCAAAAAATGAAAAAAAAATGAAAATTGATTTTTTTTACCCTTAGGTCCATTTCTCTATATGGTAAAGTACCGGTCGAAATTGCATTCACCCCTGCTTGAAACTAAAAGTCTTTCGACTGCCTTTTACATATCTATTTGTTTAAACTTACATTGTAGTTAAAATGCCGTATAGGGCATGGTTCTCTAGCTTTTTTTTGAAAAAGTTTTGTTTTTTTCATAACCAAGTTTTGGAAACCCTGAATAGGACAATCCTCAACTGTCAATCACTGTGACTGCTTCTCGACAATAACGTGTGGGGTTTCCTAGTCCCTTATGCGTCAATTTTGTTTTTTAATGTAACCGCCGAGATAAAATTTAAGCTGCCCTAAGGCCCGATTTCGTTTTACAGAGCTATGATACTGACTTTTAGTAATATTTCGAGCGGGAAAGAGATGTTAGTATCAACATAACCTATGATTTAAAAAAAATGTATTTTGACCACCCGGTATTATTCAACAAAAACGAAAGGGGGTTTTTTAAGCCCGCTAAACGCATTCTTTTGAATTATTACTTTTTTAAAAACTCAGAATGTAAGAACGAATTGTTCTTGACTGTAATTCCAAAAATTTTTAACTAAATTTGTCATTCCGTCATATTGATCCGCCCAAAAGCAAGATAGCGGTCAAACGAATTTAAGTTTAAGTTTAAAGTTCTGACTCATGTAGCCCGAATAACGGGGCATCCATAGCCACTAGGGACATATGGGGCATGGGGCATATGGGTATATACTTACAAATTTAATCGAAATTACGGTGAAGAAGTAGAGTAGAGGGTGTATAAGTTCGGCCAGGCCTTATATAGGGTGATCCATCTAGGGGTATTTTTCCAGAACAAAAAAGAATATAAAAATTCAACTCAAGTGTGGAATCTTTATTGGTAATTTGAAAGGACATTTATTATTTTAAAATAATTACCTTCAAATGTTGGCAACTGTAATATGGAAATGAGCGTTCGGCGAGAAAAGGGAAGATACGCTGTTTTCGGCCAAAATTTTGTTCAATAAACAAAATTGCCGCATTTGGGCTGAAGAGCAACAACAAGAGGTTCAAGGTGCCATTATACCCAGAGAAAACCACGGTTTGGTGCGGTTTATAAGCTGGTGGAATCATCGGTGCATATTTTTTCAAAAATAATGATGGCCGGAACGTAACCGTGAATGGTGCTCGCTATCGTGCCATGTTATTTATGCTACCTGAAATTGAAACCGAAATCTTGACGAGAGGTCATTTCGAAGAGCAGTTAATTGTACTTTATGAACCGGTGAGTTGGCCACCTAGATCGAGTGATATCACACCTTAAGACATTTTTTGGGGGGTTACGTAAAGTCCAAAGTCTATGCTGACAAACCAGCTACGATTCAGGTTTTGGAAGCCAACGTAACGCATGTCATTAAAGCCATACCGGTCGAAATGCTCGAACGAGTCATCCAAAATTGGACCCTCAGAATGGAAACCCTAAGGCGTAGTTGCGGCCAACATTTGAATTAAATTATATTCAAAAAATATATGCCATAAAATGTCCTTTCAAATTACCAATAAAGATTCCACACTTGATTTGAATTTTTATATTTTTTTGTTCTGGAAAAATACCTCTAGATGGATCACTATATATCGTAACTTACAGGCGTTTTTACTTTTTTTTGTTTATATTCTGAAAAAGTTGGATCAGTTTTGTTGTTTGTGAAATGGGGTAGAAAGGGAAATTTAGATTTTTGCAAACAGTTTATTACTACATATTATGTTTAATAAGCCAAACCTATTATTGATTCGTTAGAGAATATCTTGAAAACGCGTTGTAAAAACTAAAAGGAACAATTAAAAGAATCTCACATCGTTTTTACCGACTGCTGTGTTATTTATTAAAACAAATATGTTTCTCCAACAAATTATTTTCTATTATGTTGTAAATCGATAAATTTTAAAATAATTTTTAACTTTACACTTTTAATGTAAAGTGTACGCAATTTTAATAATTTTCCAATGCTTTTGAAATACTCGTACTGATACAAGAAAACAATTTTTATTTCCTATTTACAGACTGAACACAAACGTGTCAAACGTGCCGGAGGCGGGCCCTATCCCGATGATACGCCCGAGTTCGACCGTGGAAATGTTTCGCTTGATTTTCCCGATGAGCTCTTCAATCAGTCGTTCTCCTCTCTGACTCGGATATCTCAGGTCATCTCCAGACTTATTATGGTAAGTTTATAGTGAACGATTGCTATAATTAAGCAATATTAGCTTTTAATAAATTTAACAGCTGAAGCTCATGTTCGACATAACAGAAGCTTTAATAACATTAGATCTGTTAGATTTTACGAAAAGCTTGCCAGTAACATAAAGCTCATTAAGCTCCACTTGCCAAAGCTCAACTACTATTTTCTTATGTTAACTTTACAGAATTCTGCCCGTCGTTACTCACGTTTTGTGTTATTTTTCAAACCGATTTTCGGAGATGCCCTCGTGGTGAAAGGTTCGGAAGATCCCACAACTACTACAACGACAACCACTACAACGACCACTACACCTAAACCTAGTGATAGTCTCAATGAAATTTAATTACACACACTTCCCAATATTCACAAAATTTACAATAGGTTTTAGATTTATGAAGAAATTTTAAATTAAACCTTCCAGACATTTTTTTTGGAAATGGATAATTGTGTGTTTGAATATTTTTTATCTTTATCCTATTATTATGTAAAAGTTATTTTTTATAATAGTCCATGAAAGTATTTATGTATAGTCAAATTTGTTTTTTATTCATTTTTAGTATATAAGAGGTGTTTTGTGAAAATATCGTCATGTTTTTAATAAACTTTTTTATATATTCTAATTTAAATATTCTATTCTCCTTGGTACACTAGGTTTGCATAGTTTTATTTCACGTGTCTGGAGAATGTGCTGCGGTACCACTTGGGGATTGTTTAAAACATTACGATATATACTTATAAGTACAACAGTTGTGTGCGATAAAAAAGAGTTAGCAATAACAAAGAAAACTATTCAAAACTTTATTTTGTGCGCAACTTTTAGTTATTTATATTCTATTTTAATTGAAATTGAACATAAAGGGTGGTTCAACCATAATTCATGATGTTAATTGTGAGTCACGTCGTCTTTTGCCAAAATATTGTGCCAGAAGTTCGTGAACATCGCAGCTGCATGTTTATAACAAAGATTTGGATTTACACGCTTACAAGGTTCAATTGACTCAAGAGCTGAAGCCGACTGACCCTTTTAGGCGTCGTCAATACGCCAAATGGTTGGTTTAGCAGACAGAAGTGAATGGTGACTATACCAAGAAAATCATATTCAAGCAGAACAGCGTTACCGTTGTGCGACTTAAGTGGCAATTTAACCCTTTTTGGAAGCCTTGCGAATTTTACTGCCCCTTTTTTGTATATCCCCTTTTTGCCACTTTTTCAAATCTTTGCGACTTTTGCTCAAAATACAAACAAATCGGAACATTTGTAAAATTTATCAATAAGCAACGTTGATTTGACGGTCCATTCAAGCAAGGGCGTATGGGTACCAAAAAATTTTAATTTTACCACAAACCCAACGAATCCACATGAAATAATGTTTAAAAACTGGGTATATTAAGAACCCGGTTCATAACTTCAAGGAGCCCAAAAACCTAGTTGTAGATGGTTCATCTGCACATCCAGTAGAGCAGGGTATTATATAGTCTGCCTTGTCCGACTTTTGAAGTAAGGATTTTTAATACGCTTTACGAAAGAGAGTATTAAATTTGTCATACCGTTTGCAGCACCACGAAATATTGACCGGAGACCCTATAAAGTAATTATAATCTTGATAATCCGTCCCCATGTCTGTTGAAGGCATGATATCGTTCAAACGTATAAACCTGGTATTCAGAAATTTTGCAAGACGCAGGTCACAAGCTGTTTGGGATTGTAAATGGGGGAAATCGGCCAAGGGGGAAAAGTTTTTGCCTCGATAAAAAATACTCCCTTTTTGCTTAACAAATCAGAATTTTTTGTGAATGGACAATGGGTACTGTTAGTTGGGACGCAATAAATACCTCAAAAAAGAGTAAAGCTGCTGAAAGGTTAGGCTCAGGTGTCCCAAAAAAACATCCAGAATGGTCAAAAGCGGGCGATTAATAGTCAATATGGACACTTAGGTACTACAATTAAAGCAAATTTTGCTATTTTTTGGCGCTTTATTATCGTATAGTGGAGGGTACATGAGGGTCAGAAATTGAATTGTTTTTTAGTTTGAATGTGTATTTTCCACCTCATTTCATGGAGCTGAGTTGTTACTGTGTTGTTTGTTACTTTTCTTATTAAATTTAAATGTATTGTTTTAATAAAATAAACCTACGAAAAGTTTGCGACTTTTTTTTAAAAACACCCTTTTTGTGCCATTTTTTTTAAAAATATTCCCCTTTTTGTGCGACTTTTTGAAATTTTTCAATGGTAACCCTGAAGCAGAATTGGCGCATTGGGGCAAATGAGGATATCCACGAGTGATTGTTAAAAAGCCGATGCATCCACAAAGACTGACTGTTTGGTGAGGTTTATAGGTTGGCGTTTATCAGGCAGTCATCAGTCCGTACTTCTTTGAAAATGAGGTCGGTCAAGCAGTAACCGTGAATGTAATCTGGCTATCGCGAGATGATAACGGACTTCATGTGGCCAGAAATTGAGGATATGAACCTTGCCACACAGCCAACGAAACTATGGTTTTTTGCGCGAGAAATGCAAGAATTAAAATTGTTATGTGCGCCTACGATATTTTAAATAAATCTATCTTAAAGGACATTTTTAATAAAAAATTCATAACTAATTTTTAATATCAGATTTGTAGTCTTGAAGATATACTCGTAACCATTCAAATTTGACTAATTTTCCGTTTTCAAAAAAACACAACATTTTTAGGTAATCTGGTCCGATTTAAGGTGTAACAAATATCACTAAAAATAGGTAACGAATCTTATTTTTTTGTTTCTTTTGATTAATGTAGTTATTAAATGTATAATATAATAATGTATATTGCTTTGCAATTCTTCAGGTAAATCGCTTTTGAAAAACTATCCATTTCTTCAATAATTTTCAACATTGGCGGAAAATAAAAAAGCTATCGAGTACGTATTATGTACGCCAACGGATGGCTGCGGATCGAATTTATTCCGCAGTTGACTATTTTGCTGTTATGTAAGCCGTCGGTAAGGCCGCATTAGGAAAATGCGTATGATGTATACCGCAGGTGATTCACTTCTCATACAATGGATCCGATAAAAAATTGTTGCGGATTAGCTGCGGATCGAGTAATTTGTTGTAATTTTGCCAATACAAACATTTTGTATCTTGCTATGGAAGCTTAAAGGTAATATGAAGAAATGAAATATGTGAATGCATTAGATGATTTTTAGGCAGACAGCACAACAGAAGCTGTTGGCTGTGCCAGGCCAACATTGTAGTCGTTACCGGTGTCGTTTAGGTAGCCGTCTGCTTCAAAAACCACAACGGCAATTTAGCAATAGAGATCATCCGACGTTTTGCATAATACCATTTTCCTTAGGAAGTGATACGAATGCGGATCGAGTCTATCCGTTCCACGGTGAATCCGTCGGCGTGCATAATAGACACGGCATAAAAAAACCTATTGAATTATCTAATGGAATAATATATTTGCCTTTTTGAAAATACTTAGGTTTCTTGGGGAAATAAAGGTGAAACAGACATGGTTCCAGAAATTGTAAGGCGAACATAGCTTGCATATTCAAGACATATGTCGGTTGGAACACATTGTTACGTTATTGTTTTTTAGGTACATAATTTATATTTTTAATTTTGTAATGTTTCGACTGACAATTATTTTGAGCCTTAGCCTCTGCCAACGTCTGCTCCCAATATTCTGTTACAGGCACAAGATGCAGCAAACAACAACTCATTGAATTTAGCAGATACGCACCTCCACTTAAAAATTACATTGGCGTACAAAAAGTCAATTCACAGAACAATACTGTCTTATGGACAATATTTCCTACAGATAGGCACAAATTATTTTTAGACAAAAAAGTCAGAAGAACTTTAGAAATTTGAACGATTTTTCAAACGAGGAGAATTACGAATATGAAAAGTAACCACTGCACGCAAGGATAAGAGGAAACCACAAGAGGAAAACTGCGATTAAAATTCATCAATTAAGAATAAGGAAATGATCAGAAAGAAGCAAATACAGAATGCATTTTTTAAACAAGTTTGATTAAAAGTATACTGTCCCAAGAACGGATACGGAAACAAAAACGATGGTAACACGCCTAGGAGATTTTTTTTCAAAATTATGAGGAAGTAACTAGAATCACTGGAATTGACAATCAAATCGTAAAAAAATTGGGAACGATCTTAATGTTTTAAACTGCAAAGAAAACGTTAAATCTACATAATATGAAGAATATGCGTTGAAACTACAGCGGAAATGTATCCACAGAAGAAGTTGACCCGATAGTCCATAAAATATTGGCGCACAGCAAAGATATAATTGAATACCAGTCTTTGCCAATTGGAGAACACGTTCAAAGCATCAAGGGTGAGGCAAAATGAGGGCAACTTCCACTTTTTTTTAATTAATTGGGTTATAATTGAAAAAACTTTAAAAATAACTAAAAAAAACAAAAATTAATTGATTTTTCCACTTTTAACTTTGATAACCCATAACTAGGCAGAGGCGTGGCTAGGAAGGGCTTTTACTCGTATACTAGAAAGCCAAAATTTATCGTATATACAGTACTAATCACGGAATAGATCAATAGGAAATTGGCATTCTGATTTTTTTAATGTAAGCAAAGGAAGCGTTGCAAAAGTGGGGTTTTGGCTTAGTGATAGATTAAATTGGTGTAAGAGTTTAATATTCAAAATGTGTACAAGCTAATAATTGTATAAAGTTGTTGTAAAACATTTTTACGACTAAATGCCGAGCAGACTTTTTTTTTACATATATTTACATATATGGTTGATTCTGAGATTATGGGCCACTTTGTTGTCCTTGGTAGTTTTAAGCGGGAAAAATTAAATATATTATACTTTATTTTTTACTATACAATAAATCTTTCTAGGACCTTTATAGTCATTAAAAATTGTTTTTTTAAAAAACTTATTTGTTCTTCAAAAAATGTCCTACCAAAGTGTTCAAATACCATTACCCTGGTTGTCCCTAGCACTATTTTCAATTGAAATTTTCTCAATTTATGTTACAAAAATATTAATTATTTATTTAATAAAAACCAGTCCAGAAAAAAATAATCAATTAATTTTGTTGCTTTTAATGATTATAATATTTTATTCAATTTATATATGTTTATTTTCTGTCCCTGAAAATTCAAATTTCCACACCAATCTTGATTTCAAGCAACTCAAATATGATTGAAAATTTCATGAAGTGGGTGCACATCTAACAGTTTTTTCGCCAACAGTCTTATTAAAATTAAATCGTGTGCCAAAAAAATCGAATACCAAAAATAATGTCGAAATTGGCCCATAATCTCAGAATCACCCATATTCGTAGTAAAAATTTCATTCGATTATTTGGTCTAAAAAACAAACGATGTGGTTTGTGCCTTAATCTAGGTGTACGAGCCCCATCCTTATATAAATCTTAAAAATAAATCCATCGCCCATGTGCTGCATTTAGATTTTGCTCGAATGTGAAACATTTTTCATTATTGGTGTCCACCTTTTCAAACACCCAAAAAATATTTGGGTTTCAAGTCGACTGACTGTACTCTTGTCAATCGAATTAGGAATGGCGTTTTTGTCATAGCACAGATACATTAAAAAAATACTACAACGTTAAATTTTATATGTAGCATGTTCACATTTCCAAAAACATTGTTCACATTAGCATTTAATTTATAAAATTTTACAAAATAAAAACGGATTACTGGCAATCGTTGATTCTCTCTCGCCTGTGCTTGGGGAAAATATTGCTTCTTGGAAAATGCACATTTCCGCATATTTTGATATGTGTGGTTTCTCTCGGAATATAGCACGCCATTTTACAAAAAAAAGCTAATCTAAAAAACGTGTCCTATCCTTAGAGGTGAAATTTGCTTTAATTTGATTACTACGCTTCCATATTTACTTCTGGTCACTTAATTTGCCCATAGGGCCATTGAAGGTTACTAGGGTTTATAAGTCGGACTCCCATATATACCAAAGTAAAATGTTGCCTTCCTTAAAGTAATCAATGTCAATGTATTATATTTCCAAAATTTAGACAAGATTACTTTTATCGGAGTCTCATGGACCCCATGTCCGATATTAGAAGCCAGAGCATATTTAATTTTCATTTCTTTATTGACATGCAATTCGAAGCCCATTGGGGGCCTATTAAAGCTAAATTACAATATGCATCAAAATGTTAAATAGAACATCATAAACTACTAGAAAATATTCAGTATAAAATAAAAAATATGAATTAAAATAGTCCTAAATTTCCTAATAAAAGAGAAAAAAACCTAATGAAAGCATATAAGTGCTAATCAAGAAACCAAGGATAAAACATATACTTGGCAAAATGTTAAATAGTCGGGCTACTCTTACGAAGAATGATCGATCCATAAGCGGTGTTACCTTTGGAATAATTAACTGTCTGTTGCGAATTGTGTGACTGAAAACAAATGAATTTGCTAGGAACAAAGGAGATTGAAGTTTGTATATCTTGTAAAAAAATATAGCAACCGAAGGTGCACAAATTCCACAAAGGAACAGCCTAAAAAGTCATTCACAAACGGCGATATGTGAACATACGGTTTATATATACATAGGTCATAACTCTATGAAGCACTGTCTTTATTATATTCATATTACTCTGAGTAGTTCCTGTATATATCTCTAGACAGTACAAAATATTTAGCATAATTATGCCATGAACCAGTTATGTTTTTACCCAACGAGGTAAAACTAAATTGGTGTTGGATAGTTGAAGTGTGAAACAATAGTAAAGCAATACTGCGAAAATGCTGCTCAAAGCAACATTTGTTACCCAGTACTATTCCCAAACACGTAATACTCTGAACGAATTCTATAGACGTACCATGGTATTGCAAATCTAGGTTGATAGAAGATGATGATGAAAACAGTATTGCCTTTGTTTCTAGAAGGATTAATAGACTTTTGAAAAGGTGATTAATAAACAGCACAAACAAAACTGGACCAATAACTGAGCCCTGAAGGACCCCACTCCTAACAGACAAAACAGACGATGAGACTCCATTGACACGAACAAACTGCTTTCTACCACATAAATAAGAAAGCATTAAACTACAGGCACTTTTCCCAAGTCCATAATCTGTATGCAATTTATTTATCAAAATTCCATAATCTACCCTATCGAAGGCTTTTTTAAATCCAAAGACAAAATATTCTCCTTATTGAGTCAGTAAGGCCAATTAAAATAGCAAAGGTACTTCTGTCGTTCCGGAAACCACATTGAAATCATTAAGCAGCGATTTACTCTCAATATGGTCTTTACAACTGCCGCTTAAGAATATTTTCCACAACTTTTGACAGGATGGGAAGCAAAGAAATGGGTCTTAAGTTGTCAGTAGAATTCGAGCTTGACTTCTTTTGAATTGGTGTCACTATGGCTACTTTCCAATCATTAGGAAAGCAGGAAGTCATTATTATAGTGTTCACTAAATGAAGCAGGTGATTTGATATAAACGAATATACTGCTTTAAGAAATTTAAGAGATATCTCATCACAATTTAAATTTGAAATCACATATGTGACAGCGAATAGAGAAAGGGACCTAAGGGTAAAAAAATCAATTTTCATTTTTTTCTTTTTTTGATGTGGACAACATCTGAGCATCGAATAAGACCGATCCCATGCCCCAAAAGTGTTCCCTCCGAGAGATATGGGCGTTTTATGAAAGTGAAGTCGACGCGCAAATAGAAAGGGACCTAATCTTTAAAATGGCTCTCCTGAACAAAACTTTTCATCAACTTTTCACTTTTTTTGATGTGAACAACATCTGAGCATCGAATGAGACCGATCCCATGCCCCAAAAGTGTTCCCTCCCAGAGATATACGCGTTTTATAAAAGTGAAGTCGACGATTCTAAGCGCAAATAGAAAGGGACCTGAACAAAACTGGTTTTTAACCTCAGGTCCCTTTCTATTTTGCGCGTCACATATGCTTATATTTGGTACTGGTAAGTTGTGTTGTTCATACGACCTTTATTGGCACCAAGAGACTATTAATAGTACAGAAATTGTATTAACTTTCAGTAACCATATGACCATGACTCTTATTACAGAGCCTATAGGTGCATGAACCATGCAATGTAGGAGGAACATAATAAGTGCGCCCCCTAACGGTCCCCAGTGAAGCCATGATTTGTCCACAAATAATTGAGATCTGTTGAGCGAATACTATAAAATTATACTTTTTCATAGACACTAAGTCCCTATTTGGGAATTTTATTTCTGGGCCGCTTTTGCCTATTTATGTACAATACCTAACACCTTTGGGCGTTAAAGTGCTTTTTACAGATATAAACACTAACATGTCAGGATTTTCTTCGAATTTTAAGAAGCCATAAGTAAACGAAATGACAAATTTAGAATTCACTCCACAATTTTGGCGAAGAGATGCACCCTCGTTTTCACCCAAAGTCGCTATATGACTCAAGTCTTGCCACCTGTAGAAGCAAGCCTCCCTCTCTTTATAAGTTAAGATGTGAATATAAATTTCGCCCAAGTTGTATTGATGAAGCAGTGGTATAGACAGTGGGGTCCCATGTTGACTTCTTTTAAAGGTTGAGAGACAAGCGGCTCTTTAAAATTAACTTTAAAACATGGTTCAATTGGGCTTCAAATTTTGTTAATTTTTTATTTTTCTATTCGTAATTTATTATTTGCATCTGAGGGGACATCTTACTCGAATCTACCAGTATAGGTCACTGATAAAAGGAGGAACCTATTGTGCATTGATTGTGCAAAATGTCAAAAGTGCAGCTTACGGGGCTTGCCACTAACAAAATATGCAGCGATAGGACTATGGGCCTCCCGATCCATGGTTTTGGATCTAGGAAAGGTCATGGGGTTACGGGCATTTTTTGAATTTGTGTCACCTTGATGAATTTCCTTCAGTTTGAGGACGCATACTTATGTATATGATAGTGGGCTGTATCATGGTCAAGGCCCTGAGGGCTCCCTGAAACCGATAATTTTCCCCACTACGACATCCATTCTGAATACGACACATATTTTTTTTAATACCGGTTACGCCCTCTAAACTGCACTTCAGCTCTGTAAATCTCCGGCCATTCACAATATTAATTGTCAATACAATATGAAACATGTTAACTAAACAGAACGCAGGAAGTAGGTTGCAAATAATCATGCAGAAGACTAACCAAAAATTTGTAAAAAATAACACATTCTAACGCCGTTGTGTAGATCTTCAATAGAAAAAAGAGAAATTCTCAAAACTATTAAATAAATTATATTGTCGCACTTACCAGAATAATTTCTTGTCATATTTTGTTGTTGGCATTCCAGAGTGAGTAGGAGGCCATCTCATGGTGCAAGACTTTCCGCTACCTCTTTCCTTCATTGTTGTTTGTGTTCAACCATGGACTACTTCATCTTATCCTTGCTTGCATGTGCATGTTCTGCATTGTAATTCTCTTAGAATAGCCAAGAAAGTTTTGCTTTAACTTAAAGGCATTGATGTTTTGTTATTAGATAATTAATATATGGCGATTTCTAACTAGATTTGTTTAATTTACAGACGTGACAGAACGATATTTAAATCCCAAAAACAATTTTCTTTACGAAGTCTACAAATTGAAGTTTCTGGTTGAAATGTGCAAATCTGAAGTTTATTCTGCTAACGCAGTGTTGCCAGATGGCAGTGATTATTTAACAGTGTTGCCTGGAGAAATTGGACGGTAAAAAGCCACAAAGGTGTACTGTTCAGACCGATGACAAAAGGCAAAAACTGATGGAGTTTTTGTCTTTTGTCGCACCGTTTTTTGTGATGTCAAATAAAACATATTGAAATACATTTGTTCATTTTTATTAGTTGGGAAACAGAAAACACAAATAAAAATATAAAGTAATTATGCAATTGTTTTCATTATTTGTGCTGAAAGCGACAAGTAAAGGCCCAATTAGTTTTGACGGTGGACGGTAGGCAATCATCTTTTTTAGTTAGGGGTTGCATTTTGCATGTGTTAGAGGGAGATAACTACAGTTGACCACGGTAGACTGCTGCAGGTTGCAGAATCAACCGTCTAGACTAATTGGGCCTTAAGCTTTAATGTGAAAATGATAGCGGCAGTCGCGAGGAATACTCGACTGTCGCAACGGTTGTGGTTTATGGTGTCGCTTCGGCCTGAACGCTACTTGAAGTGGAGTTCAGACCGGCGCGACTCGTGAAGAAATCAGTTGCCAGAACTAAACTCTTTGGAAAATCGTCCAGCATGCATGGAGATGAATTACTTACTAAAGATGTAAACATAAAACATTTTGACAACATTGATGGTTTAATATTTTAACTAAGAAAAATAGAAACAGTGCCAAAACAAAAAGCAATATAAAAAGGTGTTTGTTGACATTAGATATGAAACAAAACATATATTGAATAAATTCGGTTTTCATTTTTTTCTTAGAATGGGGCGAGACATGGGCTGTACTTCGGAGCAGCATACTCTTATTTAAAAATAAATTAAGAACGACAAAAAGTAAAAAAGTGATGTTTCGTACCACTTTAAACTTACAAGCAATACGAAAATGTAGCTCCTAACCCTAAAAATATTTCTCTTCTTTAAAAAAACATGTTTAACTGACCACAGATGCAAACATTTTGTGAACTTTATGCTATGTGGACATACCGTGATTGGAAACGCAGCTACTACTTTGTAAAGTATTTAAAGTACACTTAATATTAACGCGTTAAATATGATGTGTGTTGTTTTTTTGTTGTTGTTGGAATTTTGTATTTGTTTTTTGTAACTTGGAGAGAAGTAAATATTGTTTCAGAAAAGTGCAACCTTAAAAAAGGAAGAGTTAAAAACTAAAAAAATAGATGTGAAGATTTGAGAAAGCGACGAGTATACTTTATATTGACGCTCACTGTACATGATCAAACTTGGCATTTTCCCAGTCTAATTTATCGTCTAACAGTCTTTTTAACCTAAAGCATTACTATGGTTAAAAATGAAATGTGGTGCGTAGCCAAATAATTAAAAACAATGCATCAAAATACAGTAATTTTGTTTAATTGTGGTGTTTTTGGTTAAGCCGTAATTTCTTAAGCTGGATAGCAAAATCGACTCAATATTTTAACAATTTTTTTATGGAATTATACACAACCTTAGCGTATGCGATGCCCCATTGCCATTCCACTTAAAGAACGCTTTGGTGTGTCAGTCTCCTAATTATATGATTTGAACGGCATTTAGTATGTCAAAAATTCCGACAGCACGCACACGCAGTTAAATAGGTTGAAAGCTCTCATACACACAAATGTCAACGAATTCGTCAGGAGACATCATTCGTTAAACAACGAGCGCAAAGTGCGCGTCTCTGCAAGTCACGATCCCCGACGAAGAACGACGAAGAATCGTGTGTGTAAATCCACATTTAGCCATCGAACGCTAATGCAAAGGGCAAACCAACGAAATTTTGTGAGAAATTCCAGAACAAATCTTTGAAAACAGGCACATTTTCACCGTAAAAAAATCGAAATGATCTTGCCCAGACTGTTCGCTGCCTATCCCAACTATGGTGGGCTGCCAAATACGCAGCTAGTACAACACATCAGGCCTCAGGTAAATCAACCTTTACGACTTTTATTAATTCTTGTGTCTTTTCAGAATTTAATGTAGCACGAAACGCAGCAATCACTTCAATTATTTGCAATATTAATAGCCGCTATAAATATCCAGCACAAGCGTAGTTTTCTTATCAGCTACACATCAGCCATCTTGTTCCTTTGCGCACATACCCACACATCAGCCATCTTGTTTCTTTGCGCCTCATGTCACCCGCTACCCGCTGCGCGACCATAAGTTTCCCAAGATAAATCATGCAAAATTCAACCGAGCCGATAAAAGCACAAATGTTACAAATATGCACGTCATATTCCACCATGCTAAAATCAACTATCGTTGCCATCAAGACATCATTGTTCTCTACCCGTATGTACTATAAATTTATCGTTTTTTACAACAACAAAAGAAGTTGGAGTAGTAAAAAATAGTATGAAACCGAATAGACCACATACCAGACATCAAAAGGCCGAGGTATTAACTATGGAACGAGTTAAGCAAGGATCACTAGCGCATTGTTTCGGCATCTCCAGTGTTGTCTTCAATTCACGATCATGATATTCTCGGCATCGGCAGTGGTCTTCTTTACATGGTCCAGTTCAAGTTTCCTGGAAACAACGAAAATCATTGGAAATATTGGTTATTATAAAGAATCACCCGGCACAGGACTAAATTGTTTCCAATGAAATGCTGCCGTCTATGATTATCAACGCTTTTAACGTCAACCCGTGATGTCAACCCGTCACTATATGTGCTGCTGTAGCAACCACGATCCCACGACAGGCACCAGCTCAACAACTTGGTAACAAAGGATAATACCACAAAAAGCCCCAGGAAAACCTACGTCACTCGTCACCATTAATGCCTGGTCTCGAGCACTATCATGCCAATAAGAAGTTGGCTCCCAGATCTCTTATTGGAAAATATAACAAGATCAATAAAAAGTCAATAAAGATCATTAGACTACGAGAAATTGTGCGACAATTTCATACTGCCAGAAATATACAAAAGTATGGCTAGATAAAGGTAAACCTCTGAGTAAAACATAAGGTACTGTAAAATTATTGCACAATATTTGGCGTACATTTATTTGTAAAACAAATACTTAATATTCATTTTTTTTTACAGGATCCAAAATCACTTTTACTTCATCCAAATCAAGATAAAGTCATCAGTGCACATAGCACGAAACGACTACTGTCTTTTTAGGTAAGTCACATCCAATTTATTTTATTTATGCAAACTTATTTTATTTATGCAAATTATTTTATTTATGCAAAAACGAATTTTCTCGAAAAATAAGTTATTTGTCAATTGTATTATAATAACAATGTAGAATGTTCAATACACAACCATGTAATTGCCTTAAGCTCTCTAGATCTTCTTGTGTCGTATAGTCCCAACAACTTATTTTTATTCTACGCAGATAAAAACTTAATTGCATAGCCCACTAATTCGATGCCCTGCTATTGAAGGGCTTAAAATGTATAATTTCTTAAAATATTAAAATCTGAGTAGGAAATTGGTTTAAAAAAAATTAAAGAAGAGCACTTGTCGTTCCGAATGTTTCAAAAAACAATTAAGTGACTTAATGAACATTCTTTTTTTTTGTTTGACACACCAAAAAAGGTAGTTTTTGTGAAATAAATCAACTCCACAGTCAGAGTAAAACGACTTTCCCCCCTCAAGTATCGTTTTGTTTCTGAACTTTTGCTTCACTTGCCCACAACTTTGTATTGATTAATTATATCAGACGTCTCGCTGTAGTGTAAAACGTTGAAACAGTTCACTCCACTCTTGTTTGATATTCGTTATCGGCTTAAAACTACCCTCCCTCAGCCTATCATAATCACATTACATTTCACGAGATGTGTTGCAATTATCTACTTAACGACGGTGTACATGCTACAATCTTATACAATGTCCTGTATCGTTTCAAATCCATCATATTTGTGTGTCCTAAATACCTTAAGAGCATTAAGGGTTCTTTTGTGCTGTCTTGTCTGCAAAGGACATGTTATTCAATCGCATGCAAGTTTTGCAGCGGAAATTAAAGTTGCATTCTAACCGGTGTCATCAGTAAAATCGTTGTTATTTGACAAGAAGAATACGGGGAGCACTTTGGATTTTAACCCTTTTAAAAATACTTAAGATAATGTTTAATTATATAAGCTCAAACATTTATGGATATCAGTCAACATAGTTTGAATTGATAGCAGAATTTCGACAAAAACAACTAATAGTATTTATATATTAGAGTGTCTCTAGCAATGAAAATTGATTTATTTTTGAGCGACTCCCAACACATTTCGCTTCCTGCTGATTGGATTCGTGAGCTGGAGCAGTTTAAAAATACCATTAAAATAGATTTTCATTTTTATACTTTTGGTCAAATGAAAAACTAAATATAATAGAACGGTGCCAGTACCTAAACTCCTTCATTGGCTGATTTAATTGGATTAAAATTATTTTAAAGCCTTTTTACGGATAAGATATTTTTTTGAAATGTTATTCTTCATTCTTCATCACTCTGTGGAACAGGCTATTACAAGATAGTTTCATGGCAAATGTTTGTAACATTGTCTATCGTTCAGTTCGTCCGTCTGCTGACGGTTAATAACAGGTCGAGTTGTAATCCATATTTCAGGATTTTTGGCAAAGTAACTTTTTTTTGGCAAGTAACTTTTTTTTGGCAAGTAACTTTTTTTGGCACTTGAAATTGATGCCACATTCACCACTCTAGAACACCCTGTAAAGTAGTATATTACGATAGATAAAAAACACACATTTGGATCACTTAGTCCCAATTTCACATAGAGTCGTCTTGTGGCATTGGGCGCAAAGAATGTTTTTAGTATACATAGGCATCCATCTAGAGGTATTTTTTCAGAACAAAAAAAAATATATAAATTCAAATCAAGTGTGGACTCTTTATTGGTAATTCGAAAGGACATTTTATGGCATTTATTTTTTGAAAATTACCTTTAAATGTTGGCAACTGTATTATGGAAATGAGCGTTCGGTGAGAAACGGGAAGATCCGCTGTTTTCGACCAAAATTTTGTTCAGTGATAAGGCCCATTTTTGGCTCAACGGCAAAGTCAATAAACAAAATTGCCGACTTTAGGGCTGAAGAGCAACAAGAAAAGTTTCAAGAGGTGCCATTATATCCAGAGAAAACCACGGTTTGGTGCGGTTTGTAAACTGGTGGCATCATCAATGCATATTTTTTCAAAAATAATGATGGCCGGACGGAACCGTGAATGGTGCTCGCTATCGCGCCATGAAATCGATCTTTATGCTACCTCAAATTGAAGCCCGTAATCCTGATGACACTTGGTTTCAACAGGACGGTGCCACTAGCCATACAGCAACTAAAACAATGGATCAATTGAGAGGTCATTTCTAAAAGCTGCTAATATCACGTTTTGGACAGGTGAGCTAAGATTCACGTTTTGGAAGCCAACATTACGCGTATCATTAAAGCCATACCCGTCGGAATGCTCGAACGAGTCATCCAAAATTGTACTTTCAGAATGGAAACCCTGAGTCGTAGTTGCGGCCAACATTTGAAGGAAGTTATATTCAAAAAATAAAATGTAATTTCAAATTACCAATGAAGATGGTATACAAAATTTGTCATTCCGTTTGTAACATTCCGAAATCAAAGAACCCTATAATATATATTATTAAACGTCGGAAAATTCCAAGACGATCTAGCAATGTCCGTCCGTGTATCTGTTGAAATAAAATGTATAAAATGGATCCTGAAATCAGCAAATTTTTGTACCAATTCAAATGTCGAGAAATTTTGAAGTTTTGTCTGAGATAAGGGACGGACGCCCGAAAACGGACCTTTTATCGTTTTAGTAGCGTATTAAGTTAGTTTGGCCTGGCCGATGACGTTTTCATTTGCATAATTTATTTTTGATTTTAGTGTACCGTTGAAGTACGTTCCCGACTCTAATCTCTTCTCTAACGTTTTACTACATTTGGATGGGAAGTCTTGTACCAATCTCAATATAAATATGGAACGAAAAGAGTCTATTTTAAAGAGTTGGCCAACAAAAATTATGACTTAAATTTATTAAGATTAGTACCAAGTTATTTTTCCTTATGGCTTATATTATATAGATACAGAATTAACAGTATTAAATTGAAAAACATTGTACAAATTGCTCAACATTTAATACCTAGAGCGTAACAGCAAATTTCAATATTATTTTAAAGCGGAGTAGATAGAAGTACTGGCATAGTTCAATTATATTTAGTATTGGAGCAAAAATATCAAATGGAAGGAAAATTCTATTTTTAATGGTGTTTTGAAACTGTTCCAACTCACGACTGCGCAGCTAGCTAAAGCCAACATATTTTGGATTTGCTGTAAAATATCAATCTTAACTTCTAAAGCGGTAAATTTGCAACCTTTTTAGACCCAAGGCACTCTAATATACAAAAGCTTGAATAATATCGGAACCCGTTTGTTTATTCCAAGCTATGACTTACATTGTAATACATTGTAATATTATTGTTCGCACATTGGTTTTGTGGAATAGTTTCACGAGTTTTTGGAAAAGGTAGAATTGAAAGAATTAGTAGAATAAAAGAAGAGATCTCTTGCAGTTTTAAAATCATTATTTTTTTTATTTTTTTTTGCAATTTGTATAATATTGTGACCAAACAACTTTTCGTTAACTGCTGTTTTATTTACCTTTCTGTCTATTTGAAATTAAAGGAAAACATTTAACAAGCCTTTGTTTAGTTATAGTTGATATATTGCCTGAAATCATTATTTTTTTGGTTTTAAGAACATGTACGAGGGCGTTTCGGAAAGTTCTTTGCCTATCAATGAAAGAGAATAGTTAGTTTTTCAAAAATATTTTTATTTTTCAATATAATCTCCTGAAACTTCAATACACTTAGTCCAACGCTTATCTAGCAATTCTATCCCTTGATTATAATAGTTTTCCTCAAGGTCTTCAAAATAGTGGTTTACAACTGTAATTGCATCTTCATTTGAGGTAAAACGCTTGCCAGCAAGGAATTTTTTTAGATTTGGGAACAGGTAAAAGTCACTGGGAGCTAAATCAGGAGAATAAGGTGGGTTGTCAAGCAACTCGTACTTTAATTCGTTGATTTTAGCCATTGTTAAAACACTCTTGTGCGCTGGTGCGTTGTCTTGATGAAAACTTATTATTTTGTGTTGTAAGCCAGGACGTTTTTCTCGAATTTGTACATTTAATTGATCTAAAAGGTTGCAATAGTACTCTAAATTTATTGTTTTACCCTTTTGCAGATAGTCAATCAATAAAATACCTTTGAAGTCCCAAAAAACCGTTGCCATAACCTTACCAGCCGATTGAATTGTTTTTGCCTTCTTTGGGGCACTTCCTCCAGCTTCAGTCCATTGTTTGGATTGTTCTTTTGTCTCTGGAGTATAGTGATGGATCCATGTCTCATCAACAGTTATGAAACGACGCTTAAAATCCATTTTATTTCGCTGAAAACGATCCAAACAAGCTTGAGAAATGTTCATTCTTATGCGTTTTTGGTCGACTGTTAACAAGTGCGGCACCATCTTGCAGAAAGCTTTTTCATATTCAGCCTTATTACGGTTGTCGAAGACGTAGTCGAATGTCGATTTTTTTGGAAAACGGTACTACGGTTGTCGAAAATGCACAATCTGTTACAATTTTCGTAACACGGAAGACGAAAACGACTGTCAAAGTTGGCTAAAACAGTCGATCAATTTTTTCCATGCGACTAGAGACATCGCCGCATTCAATTGACAACAATTGTTAGCCGTTGGTTTCATCCGCTAACACGCCGTTAACTAATTTGAAATTTAACACATTTTTTTGACATTTTATATTCGACAATAAATAAATATAACAAAATTGTATAAAATAAATTATTTATCTATTTTCAACATTGGGTAAATTTGCGGTATTTTACCAAAAAACTTTTATCTGATGTCGACCGCTGATATAAAGTTTATGTCGCCGTCACTTGTTTTGTGTCAGTTGTCGCCGTAAAAATGAACAAGCAGGCGTCGTTTTCTGAATATATTCACATTTGTTTACAAAGATGGGCATTGCAAATATGTCCGAATTTTGTCTTATTTCCTTACGAAAGGCACTCATATCACATTCTGTGTATGCCTCGTCGTCTTCATCCGAAGAAAAAAATGTCCCAAACTTAACATATTTCTTTTATTATATTTATTTTATTTTATTTTGAGAAAATTTCAATGTTGCCTTTGGCGGACAATTATGTAAAAAGTAAACATTGTTTTGACAGTATAGCACATCTTTTACTTTTCAATCTATTACAAAATCACAAGAGTCGAAAAAGTTACGTAATACCAAAAATAATCGAAATCGACAACGACTTCGACTGCTCTCGATTTTCGTCTTCGACAACCGTAATAAGGCTGATTTAGTTCTTCATGCAAAATTAAATGCACTCGATCATTTGAGATGCCCATGATATTAGCTATTTCACGCACTTTTATTCGTCGATCATTTAATACCATATCATGCACTTTGGCTACAATTTCTGTTGTTGTTGCTGTTTTTGGACGTCCACTACGTGGTTCATTTCAATGCTTGTACGACCACGTTTAAATTCAGCAACCCAATTTTTTACTGTTGCATATGAAGGAGCACTTTCACCTAACACATTCACCATATCATTATGAATTTCTTGTCCCGATAAACCTTTTTTATGTAAATATTTAATGACACCACGCATTTCTAATTTTTCCATTGTAAAAAAATCGCGGATGCGTCTTTTGTGAACACCTGTTTCTATATGAAGGAGTTGCCAGATCAAAATTGAACATGTGTTCATAGCAGAGATGGAAGTTTCCAAAACACTTAACTTTTTTCTGTTTATACCGCGCTTTTTGTGCTAGGCTAAGAAGTTTCCGAACCGCCCTCGTAGATTTCCTCTTAACATATGTGACCTTCTCCGAGAAAAGGGGCCTAGTGTGTCAAAAAAGGGTTTGGACTTAAGAGCGGATTCTGGTACCTAAAAGGGTGTGGAATAAGATGAAATGAGTTAGATTTCCGATTAAAATTTATTTACCCCATAAAAACGTACAAAACGAACTTGGGAAAATCGATAAAAATGAAAAACATTAAAATTTTACTTTTTTTGTTTTGATTTTTTGGTTTTAAATTGTTTTCGGCAGTCTTCGAATATTTTTAAAGTTTGGACTCTTTTTTCGGCGTTTCGTGATCTGGTACTTCGATTTTCTTCCGTTTGACAACTTCAGTTTTTTCTCAATTTTCATTTTTTTTCTTTTTTTCATGTGGACAACATCTGAGCATCGAATGAGACCGATCCCGTGCACCAAAAGTGTTCCCTCCTAGAGGTATGCGCGTTTTATGAAAGTGAAGTCGACGATTCTAAGCGCAAATAGAAATGGACCTTATCTTTAAAATGGCTCTCCTGAACAAAACTTTTCAACAACTTTTTACTTTTTTTTTGATCTGAACAACATCTGAGCATCGAGTGAGACCGATCCCATGCCCCAAAAGTGTTCCCTCCCAGAGATATGCGCGTTTTATGAAAGTAAAAAGGGACCTAATCTTTAAAATGGCTCTCCTGAACAAAACTGGTTTTTAACCTTAGGTCCCTTTCTATTTTGCGCGTCACATATACTGTTGTATAAAATTAAGCAAAACTCATTCGCGTTACAGACTTTCGTTAGCTACAAACTTTCGCAAAAGTTAAAGTTACTCAAAGTTCAAAATATGAAAAATCGATAAAGGCATCTAAGAACTATAATTATATATTTTTTAATCTTACTTACCTACTGAGATACAATAAAACGTTTTTTTTTCAAAAAAAAATGTTCTGCAATTTTCGCGGAATTTGGTATTAATTGCGGATTATGGAGTCGTCATTCCGACTCATCATCGCATCACTATCTATATGGTATATGAGAAGAGTTTTAAGCATTGCTTGCGCAAATTTTGCCAAATACGATACGTCATTCCAATTTAAGGAAGCTCGTACCCTGTCCCTATTGAGAGCACAACAACCAGATATATAAAATTTAGATAAAAACCACAGCTATCAGTAGTATTAAAATTTAATCGATGTCCACAAACGCCACGACAAATAAACTCGAACACAACGACTTAAAACGTTTCCAGCTATAACTTTCTATCGGTAAAGATATCTTAAAAGAAATTGTACTGGATTAATGCATCAGACGCAGAAAGTAATTTTTGCAACCAGGTGCAAAATTTTAAGTTTTAAAACCTTGGACGCTACATAAACGAATTGAGTTTTATGTCTCAAGCCATTAAAATTACATTTTTCAATTTCAAATCAAACGCAACATTTAACGTAAACTTTTATGAACTGAATTTTTGGTCTGTGAGAGCTTCAAATGAAGCTTTAGTCGATGAAGTTAACAAATTTAGATTTTAGTCCGGTTTCTATTTTCTAAAAGTTCAAAAAGCCGGTTAAACGGTTTTTTCTCTCTCAATAATTCCGAACCTTATTTTAGGCTTAATATTCGTAGATTTTGTTTATCAATCTTGTTTATTTATAATGTCCGATAAAAACTGATAATTTTATTTCAGAATTTTATGTATTCGAAAGATCAATACAGTTTATTTACATTGAAAAATGTTACATTGAGACTAGTGGCATACAAATCACGAGGTGTTGTCTATAAGTTCCGCGAATTGATAACTAATTTTCAAAATAAATTTGTACATTTTGTTTGCGTTGTTCAAGCGTAAAAATATTCATAATAATTTGCCGGGGCAAACTGATAATAAATGTCGAAAAGTGAGCGTAGTATGATAGTTCTAAGAAAAATAAAACGCATATTACTTTTCCCAGTACGATAGTTCATATGACAGCTTACCCTTTCGTGTAAGCTCTTTCTAAAAAAAACTAAAACTTAATATTATTTCCAAGGAAATTTTAACCTCAATATAGGTTAAAGTTTGAAATAAAGCAATGGTTAATTTATCAGTGATTTAAAAAAGGAATACTTTGTCGTATGTTGCATTTCATCTGCGTTTAACACATCGGAAGAGCAAATTTTCTTTATTCGGTTTGCCAATTTTTTGTAAATTTCAAGATTTATGCCCTGCGTGTTCAGGTCAATTTTTTTATACATTTAAGCTGTTTTAAACGCATATTTTGAACACACGTTTCCTGTTATTTCATCTAATACGTTTAGTTTTGGCCTGATATTTGCTGTCTATGTAGAGTGAACTAATTTTTGCAGGGCGATTTCGAGGTTGTTCACTAAATCAAGTTAGAATTTTTTTTATATTTAAAAAACGAATTGATTTATTTTAAATGCATATGTGACAGTGCATACCTAAGGGTAAACAAATCATTTTTTCATTTTTTTTTTGATGTGGACAACATCTGAGCATCGAATGAGACCGATCACATGCCCCAAAAGTGTTCCCTCCCAGAGATATGCGCGTTTTATGAAAGTGAAGTCGACGATTCTATGCGCAAATAGAAAGGGACCTAATCTTTAAAATGGCTCTCCTGAACAAAACTGGTTTTTAACCTTAGGTCCCTTTCTATTTTGCGCGTCACATATATAGATTATAACGCGTGATCCATTTCGAGGTTCCCTACTTTTTTAAAGAAAAAAACACAGAAAATTGAAATTGAATGGGGAATGTTTATTATCATTTGAAAGAACATTATTTGACATTTTTTTTGAAGATTATGCTATCAAATGTTGACCGCGGCTACGTTTTAGATGGTCCATCCGTTGAGTCCAATTTTCGATGACTCGTTCGAGCATTTCGACTGGTAACTGGCGAATGACACGCGTGATGTTTTGCTCCAAGGCCTGATTCGAAGCGGGTTTGTCTGCATAAACTTTAGACTATACATATGCCCACAGGAAAAAGTCTAACGGTGTGATATCACACGATCTTGGTGGGCAATCGACCGGCCCAAAACGTGAAATTATTTGCTCACCGAAGTGTTCTCTCAATAAATTCATTGATTGATGCGATGTGTGGCAAGTGGCGCCGTCTTGTTGAAACCAAATGTCGCCGACTTGTTGAAACCAAATGTCGCCGAGATGACGAGCTTCAATTTCAGGCATCAAATAGTCGGTTATCATGGCACGATAACGGTTGCCATTGACGGTTACGGTGTCACCGGCATCATTTTGGAAGAAATATGGACCGTTGATTCCACCGGCCCACAAACCACACCAAACCGTTGTTTTTTCTGGACGAAGTGGCAGCACTTGAACCTCTTCTGTTTGCTCTTCGTCCCAAATGCGGCAATTTTGCTTGTCGCTGAACAAAATTTGGCTCGAAAACGTCGGATCTTTTTAAAACTTTTCTAAAGGCCATATAGCGAAGCGATGTCGTTTGGGAACGTCGTGCGGCTTCAGTTCTTGCACAAGCTGTATTTTGTACGCTTTCAATTTAAGATCTCGACATAAAATGCGCCGTCGTTCCATACGTCAGTCCGAGTTGCTGCGAACGGCGCCGAATCGACTCTCCACGGTCTTAGTGTACACTCTCAGCTACGGCCGCTACATTTTCTTCACTGCGTGCTGGACGTGGTCTATTCGGTCAAATATTATCCAAAAATGAATGCTGGGTCTCAAGATGGGTGATTGTGTTGCGAATAGTACGCTTAGTAGGCCGACAAGTTTTGTTCGAACACCGCATGTCATCAAAGCCGTTAAATCAAGAATTCACAGAAATCCGCTTCAAAAACAGAAAATCATGGCCCGTGAGAAAAATAGCACGCAAAAGACCATGAGTCGAATCATTAAAAAAGACTTGGGACTTGGGACTTTCAAACGACGTACCGGACATTTATTGAGTGCAGCTTTAAAAAAAAAAGGATTGTAAAATTCAAACGTCTGTTGGTGAAGCACGCTTGCACAGAAAAATTTTGTTCACCGATGAGAAAATTTTTACCGTTCAGGAAAAAATTTAACAAGCTAAATGATAGTGTGTGCGCGGTCATCTAAGGAAGCATCTGAACTGATCCCAAGGGCGGAAAAGGGTCATCACCCAGCTTCAGTCATTGTTTGGTGGAGTGTCTCTTACGATGGGGTCACTGACCTGCATTTCTGCGAACAAGGAGTCAAAACATCAGCCTAAGTTTACCAAGAAACCGTTTTGGAAGCTGTTGTGAAGCCTCTTAACAATTCCCTGTTTTAAAACCAGCCATGGACTTTCCAGCAGGGTTCTGCGGCGGCGCATAAGGCTAAAACGAAACAATTCGAATCAATTTGCCAACGTTCATTTCCTCTGAAGAATGGCCCTCAGGCAGTCCAGTTTTGAACCCATTGGATTACAAATTGTGGACGGTTTTAGAGGACAAGGTTTGTCACAAAAGATACCCCAACATTGGATCTCTTAATACTGCTTTGGTTCGAGCTGTGGCCAATTTTCCAATGGACGAGGTTCGTGCAGCTATCGACGATTGGCTAGTGCGACTTAAGGCTTGTGTAAAGGCAAAAGGCGGACATTTCAAATAGGTAGATTCTTTTTGGATAAAATATACATCAATAAATATATTAAAAAATATTTGGCCCAAAAACATTCACTACTTTTTATTTTACAGCATAAAACGTGTGTAACAGTATTTATGTCCCTACTAAGTTTATAGACTTGCTTGCGTTCTTGTAAACTTTTTCTATACATAGGTGCTTTTCTACCGATATTTTGATTTATTTTCCCTTGCAAATTATCAACTTCAATTTAAAACTCCATATCTAAATAAAGATGTCATAAGTTGTAATATCGAGAATAAAATCTCAAACGATGTAAATATGTTTTTAAATAAAAAGTAAATAAAGATGTTGTTATAAATTGAAATTGCCACAATCGAATACAAGTGGTTGTACGTAATATCTATACATCGCCATCACTACAACCGCACGTTAATTGGGTACACGCCAATTTTGAGTTGAGGAACTGACACTATCGGTTGAGGAGAAAAAGTATCGGTAACCCATTAAGTTGTCCCTACCACGAATATTTGTAATCGTTACCAACTTATAAATTTTATGTATTTGGTTATCTGACCAAAATAAAAAAACGGGGTTTTTATTTATTTTTAAAATAACGGTTTTAAAATTTGAACTTCATAATATCAATTGAGTAGTTTATTTTGAAAACTTTGTTTTTAATTTATATTTTAATTAATTTTGTAATTTTGCTTGAAGTTTTGGCCACAGATATGTAAGAAGAAGTATATATCTCCATAGTGGCCATATTTTGTCACAGTGGGCTATTTTCAAATAAGGGTTGAAAAAATGTAAAGTTAATACTTTCTGATAAGGATAGATGTTCTAATAAGATTTCCAGGAATCCCATGTTGCCACAGTCTGATAAGAATTAAGAAAAGTATAACATTTTTCATTGTCAAGGTTTGAGAGACTGTAACTCGGGATGCTATGGTGAATGTTTTGATCAAGTCTGTTGGTTTGAATTCGTTTATTGAACTGCAGCAAAGTTATAAAGCAGTGGAGATCAATACAAAGATGCTTATTCATAGTAGTAAAGTAGTATAAAAAAGTACTAAAAACTGAAGTGTAGGAGAAAGTGTCATAGTTGTATTTTATTCTAGTTACAACACTCTTCCTGAATAAAATATCCAATATCACAAATAATTCTAAGTTTCTATGTTTTTTTTTTTTTACTAATAATATAATAAAAATAAAGTAAAGCAATTCATAAAACAACTTAGAAATAATCAAGAGATTCCAAATTGACTTCTTAAATAATTAAGCTTTTTAGGAGTAACCGCCTTTGTCAGGACATCAGCGACCATCTCGGATGTACTTAAGTACTGTAGAACGACTTCTTTATCTTCTATCTTCTGACGGATAAACTTGGCTTTGATGTCGACATGTTTTGTTCTTGGCGAATAGTTGTTGTTAATCGCTACCTGTATAGCTCCTTTATTGTCGCAAAATAGTATCATCTCTTTTTCACTTCCAGGATTGAGTTCAGCGTCTAAACGTTTTAGCCAAACGGATTCCTGGATGGCAGCAGTAACAGACATGAACTCTGCCTCGGTAGATGATAATGCTACAGTCTTTTGCTTTCTTGTAGCCCATGATATTGCAGCAGATTGAAATATGAAGACATATCCCGTTGTGGATTGGCGATCGTCAATATTACCTGCCCAATCTGCGTCACAGTAACCATGAATAGTGTCATCAATCTGCTTTTGGTATATCAGACCTTTATCGATGGTTCCCTTGAGGTATCGCATAATTCTTTTTACGGCCTCCCAGTGTGGCTTACCAGGATTGGAACTAAAACGACTCAAGAGATTAACGGCGTAGCATATGTCTGGTCGTGAAATTTTCGATGCGAATAGCAAACAGCCAATTGCTTGCATATACGGAACATTCGCTATTTTAGCTTTTTCAGCATCATCTTTGGGGGACATACTCGTTGTCAGCTTCTGATTGTAGTCCATCGGCGTACTAGAAGGATTACAATCTTTCATCCCAAATCGCAACAAGACATCAGAGACATATTTCGATTGATCAATCTTGATGGAACTTCCTTCTCGAGTAATCTTCATACCGAGTACCGACGACGCCTCTCCCATATCTTTCATTTTGAATTTGCTGGCCAGATTCTTCTTTACAGACGACAATGCTTTCGCGTCGTTACTGAATATCAAAATGTCGTCGACATAAATAGCAACATATAGCAACTGACCTTCATTGACTCCATGATAAATACATTGATCGACATCGCTTCTCTGAAGACCCATTTTGAGAAGTTCACTGTTCAAAGTCTCGTTCCATACACGGCCAGACTGCTTCAAACCGTATATAGACTTTATCAGCTTGCATACTCTTCCTGAACCGTCATCGAATGCTTCCGGTTGTTGCATATAAACAGTTTCCTTCAGTTTACCATTTAGATAAGCACTCACGGCATCCATTTGATGAATAGTCAGATCATTCTTCACAGCCAACGCCACCAAAAAACGTATTGAATCGTATCTGACTACAGGTGCAAACGTTTCTGTGAAGTCAATACCCTCGCGTTGAGAAAATCCCTTTGCGACCAATCTGGCTTTCAGTCGCAATGGGTTACCGTGCTCGTCGTACTTAGTCTTGAAGACCCATTTGGATCTAATAGATTTCTGACCTTTCGGAAGACTTGTCAGTTCCCATGTGTTGTTTGCCGTTAGAGAATCCATTTCATTTTGCATTGCGTTCTTCCATTCGGTTGAAAGATCTGAAGAAAATGCATCTTTTACGCTATCCGGATCTCCTGAGACAAATTGCATAGCACAGAAACTTTGTTGGGTTCTATTCGCAAGTCTTTCCGAACGACGAGTTTCTGCCATTACAGGAATATTTTGTCTTTCGTACGTGCTTGGTATATATTCATCATCGCCATTTTGATGACAATCCATTACAGGATTAACAGGCGGCCAGCCAGCATCTTCAAAATATTGACTGTTATCGGTGTCGGTATCTTCGTTGGTATTGCTGTCGGACTCTGTAACCGCCTCGACAACTTCTTCTGGTATCAATTCATCATTATTGGCACCTTCCCCTGAATTCATACTTTCATCTGGCAGCAGTTCGGGATAGTAAAAACTCTTTCTGTTGGGTATTACGTTGATCTTACCAGCTTCAAGAAACACAACATCTCGGCTAATCATTATTTTAGAATCTTGAGGATTGAAAATTCGGTACGCTTTGCTTGTGTCACTGTAACCCATCATGATGCCCTCGATTGACTTTGAATCAAGTTTGTGTCGCTTTTCCTTTGGAATGTGTACAAGTGCTGGGCATCCAAAAACTCGTAAAAATTTTAAATTTGGACGTCGCCCAGACCAGATTTCCTCAGGACACCGACTTTCGTTTCGGCACGGCACTCTGTTGACCAAAAAACCAGCGGTGACCACAGCTTCTGCCCAGAATCGATTGTCCAAACCACTGTCCAGCAACATGCAGCGAACTCGTTCAATCAGCGTACGATTTATTCGCTCAGCAACTCCGTTTTGTTCTGGTGAATACGGACACGTCTTCTGATGTACTATTCCGTTGTCTTTTAGAAAAGATGAAAATTTACCATTTACATATTCCTTTCCATTGTCCGATCGCAGTACTTTAATTTGACTTGAGCACTGCTTCTCGACCATATTTTTAAATTCAACAAATTTAGTAAAAACATCGGACTTATTTCGGATAGGATATATAAAAACTTTTGTGGAGAAGTCATCCACAAACGTTACAATGTAACGAGCACCAGAAAACGATTCATCTTTCAGAGGACCAAGCACATCGGAATGAATCAACTCCAGTAGATCTGTAGCACGTGATCCCTCTTCTCGGTTAGGTCGTCGAGTTTGCTTACCTTTGACACATGTTACACATGGCTCGCTGCTTTCCTTTGAAAACGTAACTCCAAAACTTGCGTCTTTTACACCACGTAAATTCTTGTTGCATATGTGGCCCAACCTGCGATGCCACAAATCGAAATTATCAGTGACTAAGAAAACGTTCTCCTTTTTAATGCATGCCTGACTTTCCAAGCGATAAAGTTCGTTGAAGACATTAGCAGACGCCACGAGTTCTCCAGCTTTATTAAAAATTTTACAGGCATCGCCTTCGAAGATCACTCGCTTGCCAGTTTTCGTCATTTGTCTCACAGATAAAAGGTTCGCACACAAATTTGGTACATACTCAACGTTCTGTACCGTTACCCCATCATTTGCGTTTCCACCAAATACAGACAAATCGACGTCACCAGCAGATTCAACGTCCATTTCGCCGTTATTTGCAACAACAATCTTTTTATTACGCACATTGTGTGTGTTGTACATGAAATTGTTGTTGTTCATCATGTGATTGCTTGCGCCGCTGTCTATGTACCAATACACAGAATTTTTGCTTGCTTCGCCCACGCTTGTTGTTGTTACATTTGCACATGCGTTTGTGCCGTTACACGACGAAGCAACAAGGGTTGATGCAAACAAAACTTCTTTGTTTCTCTCGAATTTTTTTCCGTTATTCTTGCTGTTGACGTTGTTCTTGTTTTTCTTGGGACAATTTCTGGAAATGTGACCTAACCCTTTGCAACCATAACATTGTATCTGCTTCTTGTTTTTCTCCAAATTTTTGGAATACATAGCAGCTTCTTTCGCTGTCGTCTGGTCAAATTTGGCATCTTGAAGAAGTAGATTTTTCACTTTGTCCACTGTTAGCTTCTCCTTTGAATTTTCTACAGCCATTACCAAAGGCGTAAAATCGTCCGGCAAACCAGCTAACATCAGCGATGCAGTTAACTCGTCATCGATCTTAAGTCCTGCATTCTTCACTTTCAAGGCAATTATAACCAACTCGTTTACATACTCTTGCACGGAGCCATAGTTCTGTAGTTTCATGTTCACGAGTTGTTTCAGGAGCTCCACTTTTCGCGTAAGGCCCTTGTCTTCATAGGCATTCATCAAAGAATCCCATGCCTCTTTCGCCGTAGTTGCCGTCGCTATATGCCCATAGTTACTGGGATCAACCATAAGCGTAATCTCCGCCAACGCCTTCTCATTTACATCTACGTCTGTAGCTGCAACTTCAGCAGCCTGCACAATTTTCCAACATCCTTTGATGACTAGACACGACTTCGCTTGTCTTTTCCAGACATCAAAATTTTCTCTTCCCTTTAGTCTTTCCAACGGGAACGATGTTGAATTTGCAGCTGCCATTTTCCTCGAAAACAATTTTATAACTGTTTTGCTTATATAAAAAAAACTTTTTTTTATAACTTGCGTATCAATCTGGGCCCACAACCTGTTGGTTTGAATTCGTTTATTGAACTGCAGCAAAGTTATAAAGCAGTGGAGATCAATACAAAGATGCTTATTCATAGTAGTAAAGTAGTATAAAAAAGTACTAAAAACTGAAATGTAGGAGAAAGTGTCATAGTTGTATTTTATTCTAGTTACAACAAAGTCTGATTTATGTCACTAAAATACTTATACAGTTAGACCTGTTTCAATATTCCGAAAAGTATTTTCTTCTTGTAGATAGCACCGCCTAGGAAGCTTAAACTGTCTGAACCAAGAAGAAATGAAAACAGAATCAACACATTTTTTTGTTTCTTTTCGTTTATTTTTATTGATATCTAAATGTGTTTTTGTCTTAAAGAAAATTGTGTAGTGTCTAGAACCGATTAATAATTATAGGAATTATATTCTGATATTGTGATAACCAATAATAGGCGTGTTCTATAGGTACTCACGTATTAAACGAGTAAGTGCTTGCTTAGAAGATTTCCTTAAAATTTTACCAGCTTTTTTTAAATTTCTTTGTATACAAGAACTGATTGGCGTTATGCTTCATAGACCGATTGATTTGTAATTTTTAGAAAAAAGCTATTCAAGAAATACTATAAGCGAGTAATAGCCTAGCTCGCTTAAACTTGCTGAAGGTTATTCTTTCTTCCCAAAAGTTTAGAATTATTTAAAACAATCGGGGTTTAACGCAAATTGTCTATAGTTGTCTGTAAATAAAATAGTTTTTATATACAACAGTGCCAATGGAAATGTCAGATGGCGCCAGACAACACTAAGTGGCCAGAAATATATATAGCAACCCTCGTATCTTTGTAAGATAATATCATAATTCCTTAATGACAGAATATATGTAGTAAGTGTTATTGAAACCCTTTCTTAAGCGAAAACAAAAACTGCCGGGTTACCTCAAGAATTTTGACGCACGACCAGCATTTGTGTTGTTAACAGTGACTTGAAAAAATCAATTGGCAAAAAATGGAATTAACTCGTGAAAATTTTCGTGCGATCATTTTTCACCACGTGGATTTTCACGTGTATCGATGAACTTAAATCTTTGTATGGCGATGATGCTCCATCCTATAGCACTGTGAAAAACTAGTTTAATGAATTCAATCGTGGCCGATGCTCGCTCAAAGACGAAGGTCGTGAGGATCGTCCAAAAACGGCCGTTGTGCCAGAGAACATTGTTGCCGTGCGTGAACTGATAATGCAAGATCGTCATGTGACATACGGTGAGATAGAGGCATCCTTGGGCATTTTTTCCACCACCATACATTCGATATTGCATGACAATGCGAACTCTCACACATCGGCTCAAACCAGCGCCTATTTGACCGGTCAAAACGTCGAAGTGATGGATCATCCGCCCTACAGCACTGACTTGGCACCCAATGACTTCTTTTTATTCCCGCACAACAAGAAATAAATGCGTGGTCGACGATTTTCGTCGCCAGAAGATGCTGTTGAAGCGTTAAAAACCCATGTTTTGGAGGTGTCTTAATCGGAGTGGAAAGAGTGCTTCGACAATTGTTTTGATCGCATGCAAAAGTTCATAAATTATGCTGGAGAATACTTTGAATTACTATTTTTCAGTTCTTGTTAGGCTTAAGGAAATAGGCAAAAACAGATGTTGGTGTTTTTATAATTTATTTAATTTTAAATAACCCAATATCTCGAACTGACTTCGTCGTTCATCATCAGGGGTAATCAATTTAAATAATTGTTTTACTTCTGTCCTGTTGTACTTCTTATATTCAACTTAAAAACAATAAAACCATTTTTGATGATGAATATTCGCCTTTTCATTATTAGGCCAGAGATATATATATATATAACAGCCCTCGTATAAATTGCGATGCAAAATGTCTAGAGCCGGCTAATCCTTGTTCAATGAATAATCTTTTATACACGAAGGCAAGACTTATTTGAAAGGAGAAACAATATTGACCGAAAAATATTCTACATATTTTCCAAAGTAAATATTCTATAGCCTACTTGAATATACATGTTGATTATAGAGCAATTACTTTTAAAAACAGTTTTTCTAACAATTTCGCAGAAGTGTTTAAAACCCAAAAAAGCTGATTTTTAAGCTACCGCCAGGGTTTTTATGCTGATCACCCTATATGTTATGTCTTTAACACCCTGCTTGACGACGTTATGTTGTTGATGATCAATTATATACCCATCAAGACAATTTTTATCGAATCAATGACAGTTTTTTATCAATTAATTATAAATTTTTTAATTGCAATGGTACCCTCAACCTATCTGTTTGTAGGGACATAAATACTGTTACACACCTTTTTAATATATTTATTGATGTACATATATTGTTTCCAAAAAGAATCTACTTATTCGAAATGTCCGCCGCCTTTTGCCTTTACACACGCCTTAAGTCGCACTTGCAAATCGTCAATAGCTGCACGAACCTCGTCCATTGGAAAATTGGAAACAGCTCGAACCAAGCAGAGATCCAATGATGGGGTATCTTTTGTGACAAACCTTGTCCTCTAAAACCGTCCACAATTTGTAATCCAATGGGTTCAAATCTGGACTGCCTGAGGGCCATTCTTCAGAGGAAATGAACGCTGGCAAATTGTTTCGAAGCCAGGCCTGGGACGTTTTAGCCTTATGGGCCGGCGCAGAATCCTGGAAAGTCCATGGCTGGTTTTGGAACAGGGAATTGTTAAGAGGCTTCACAACAGCTTCCAAAACGGTTTCTTGGTAAACTTTGGCCGATGTTTTAAACCTTTGTTCGCAGAAATGCAGGTCAGTGACCCCATTGTAAGAGACACCCCACCAAACAATGACTGAAGCTAGGTGATGACCCTTTTCCACCCTTGGGATCAGTTCAGATGCTTCCTTAGATGACCTCGTATACACTCTATCATTTTGCTTGTTAAATTTTTCCTGAACGTTCAAAATTTTTTCATCGGTGAACAAAATTTTTCTGTGCAAGTTATCAGCGTGCTTTACCAAAAGACGTTTGCATTTTTCAATCCTATTTTTTTTAAAGCTGCAGTCATAAAAATGTCCGTTACGTCGTTTGAAAGCCCCAAGTCCCAAGTCTTTTTTAATGATTCGACTCATGGACTTTTGCGTAATATTCATCTCACGGGCCATGATTTTCTGTTTTCGGAGCGGATTTCTGTGAATTCTTGATTTAACGGCTTTGGTGACATGCGGTGTTCGAAGAGAACTTGAGCTGCCCGACCGGTGGCGGTCTTTTACATCTTCAGTCTCCTCAAACAGTTTTATGCATCGGTAGACAAACATGCGGCTAATCCCTAGTGGCCGGAACGTTTTGAAAATATCGCTTTTTTCATATCACACTTGAAAAGCGCTATTGCAGCGATACGGTTCTCATTAGCTGACCACTCCACGATGAAAGTTGAAACAATTTTAAAATCCCGTTACAGACTAACGCTATTGAGGTTATCTTTCAAAACCTATATGACATTAACGGGGTATGTTCAGTTCTACTATTGAAATGGGTGTGTTCAGTAACAGTATTTATGTCCCTACTAAGTAACACCGCCACTACCAACATGGTTTTATAATTGTATGCTTACGAGAAGTAAAGCTGGAGTCACGACAGTGCAACCCACCCATCTCATATTTCAACATCAATTTGTGTTTAAATCACGAGTAAAAATGACTCACTCATATATCACATGGAATGACAACGACTTATTTTGTTTGATCAAGAATGCAGAAAGAGCTGTCTTGTTGCGAAATTCTATAAATTTCTCTAAACAGATCGTAGTGGTAGGTCAGAAAATATTCTCACAACCGTATTATTATTTTTAAATTAGGTTTTTGTAGTATATTTAACAATAGTCAGGTTTTTTTTTAGGAAATCTAGTGTTTCTGCCGTGTGTTTTTGTGTTTTTCGTAGGTATATTTTATACCCTTACCTCACTGTGGAACAGCAGCTAGAAAAACTCAGAACTATTTTCTGTGTCAATTTAACGTGTCCGTCCGTCTGTTCATCTTTTCTTGTAATCAAATTGTAGGTCGCAAATATCAAACGATCTCAATGATAATGAGATCGATATATGATCGGATAATGATCGCAGTTGAAGTTGGCAGCAATCGGTCTAAGTTCTGATAAAGCCCCCCATACAAATTTACCTCTCGATTTGGATTTCAATTGATCTAACAGCGGCAAAGGTTATTACATTTCAACGTAAATTATATGTGTGGGCGCCAGTCATATGTAGAATTTAGAGACAGAAAGTCTAAGCCTCGTAGAGTTAAACAAGGAGTTCCCCAGGGTGGAGTGATATCCCCGGCTCTGTTTAACCTCTACCTCTCTAAAATTCCTGCACCATTAGACGGCGTTGAAATTGTGTCGTACGCTGATGATTGCACTATTCTGGCGTTAGGACCTAAAGTGGATGACATATGCGAGAAAATAAACTCTTACCTCACCTACTTAGCACGCTTTTTCACTGCGAGGAATATGAAAATATCCGCCTTCAAATCATCAGCCACGCTGTTTACTGCATGGACCGCAGAGGTGCGGTTGTCACTCAACGTGAAAGTCTATGACGTCAATATTCTAACTACCAACTACCCCAAAATCCTTGGGGCCACATTGGACAACCTTTTTCGTTCCTCTGCACATGCTACAGCTATCTGCGATAAACTCTAAAGTAGGAACAAGGTTCACAAGTCACTAGTACTTGGGGAGCCGACAAAGAAACCTTGTTGACCTCCTACAAAGCGATAGGTCGGTCTGTAGCAAACTACGCAGCACCTGTATGGTCGGCGAACGGGAGCACGACGCAGGGGAAGAAAATTCAGACTTGCCAGAATGCGGCCTTCAGAACATCAACAGGGTGTCTTCTTATGTCTTCTGAGAAGACGAAGGTCCTTACCGTGCGCCGACACAATTTCCTGCTGTCTAAGCAATACCTGCTAGGGTGTTTTCGCAGCAGTCATCCTATCCACCGTCTCTTGGATAGAATGCCTCCGCCCAGGCAGATCAGGTACGATCTTCATGATCTAGAAAGAGAGGGCCAGCGGTATAAGAGAGAACCTTTAGATCGAAATTCAGGTCTGAACAACATTCACGCCGATAAAGTCGCAGCAGCAGTATCCAGCTAACGTGTGAATGTAGTGCTAGGGGAGCATCCCCCGGAGATTTTACCTGAGGAGAAGGTACTAAAACGGCAGACGCGCGTAGTTCTGGCGCAACTGAGATCTGGATGGTGGTGCAATTCTTACTGGGCACGAATTGATGCTAACGTTCCGGACAACTGTCTCACCTGCTATCGGGGACCACATAGCGTGCTGGACCTCTACAATTGTCCCACTAAGCTAACCACCAGGTATCTGTGGACTCATCCAGTTTAAATGGCGCGTTTCCTTCACCTGGATATCGAAGCAGATCCCCTCCCCCATAGACGAACAGGACTTTAAAATAAAATGTATTGTTGTTACAATAACAACATTACAACGTTATAGAAAACATTTACCTATGCCAGTATTTCGACGCGTTATGCGCTCTAATTAAGTGGTAATCTGAAAGTGGTAGCTAAATTAATTAAAATAGTCTGCCTCATTTACGAAGGTCCTGAGATCGACCCACCATGTGTCAGTTATATGACCTGGTCCTGGAAAATATCTCTATGTAGGGTGTGTAATTATCGCCCTTGCAAATGCGGGGCACTGAAATATGTAATGATTTTACGTCTTGTTTCACAGTCTTTACAAGTTTGAAGATGTTCTAAAGTGTGCGGTGACGATGTTAAATAGTCGGTCTCGCCGGACTTGAGACTTTCTTTACTCTTAAAACAGTTTTATAAACCGTTGTTAATGCTTCTGGCATTAGTGTACATTAGTAAGGTATCGGTCCCTATACAAAAAAGGTGCACCAATCTAGAGACGATTTCGGGACAGTTTTTTTTCTGTGCACCCTACCGTTGTTATTGCATCTGGCAGCACTGTACATTAGTAAGAGGTCGGTCCCCATACAAAAAGGAGCACCAATCTAGAGACGATTTCGGAAACACAGTTTTTTTTCTGTGCGCCCTACATATCGCCCTTTTAGTATTCATTTGAAGTCCGATAGCAACGAGATGAATACCACCATTCGAGTTTTGACAAGGTCCGTAGGTAATTTTTGACTCCGAGATCAAATTCGGTTAGCGAGCTCTCTTATCTCGTTTTTACCCGCCTGATAGGGGCTTATTTTGAAACGTTAGTAAAGCGCTTTTAAAATGATGACACTATTGCCTTTGAAATACTCATTTTTATTCATAAGCAAAAAAGTTACATAGGGTTCAAAATTTTAAAACATACTCTAAGGTCAAGTTCGACTAGTTTCTTTTGACGCCGTTTTCTGTCTCGCTCTCACCCACATACACGAAAGAAAAACTTTCAAAAACCCTTACCCACTAGGGTGATGGACCCAGTATGTAGATTTTAAATTTGCGGGAATCACCACCTAGTTTTGTAGGTTTCTGAGGTAGTATTTCAAAATAAATTCACATTGTTGTCCCATGCACTTAGTCAAATAAAATAGTATTTTTGTCACTGATTCCTTCTTTATTATCCGCTCTTAACTTATGATATGTCGTTGATCAATAATAAACAAGGGCTATAATCCTTTCATAAGCCAGTTTGGAATTCAGGTTACATTTTTACTAGTGACTTCAGTTACCCGATTTTCTACTCAAAATGGTACTGATTTTGCAACACAACACATGGCATATGAAAATCATAATCTCTAGATAGTCTTTAAATCTAGGGGATGATCTGGTGCAACTTTCCTTTTTGACCCACACTACTGTACAAGTTGTTGCCATTTTTCCTTTCAAGTTAGCACTTAATACCAAATGCGAGAAACTCTTTGCTAACCAATTAAATAAAAAACATGCTTAATGTGTACACATAAAATAATTGCTTGTTCGATTTGAGTAAATGAAAATAAAACTTTTGTAAAGCTTATGAAAATGCTACAAAACGATTTTTATTCTACAGTCGGAATCACTTACGCTAACTGATCTTTGTGGCAGTGATCAGAATTTGGTTCATGATTTGAGGCTTCAAATTTTATAAATTCCATTCCAAATGAAAAATCAAAACAATACAGTTAATTTGTCTCATCTAACCTGTCTAGCACGCTGTGCTGTAGGGTGCTAAATAATTAAATTGAACAGTAAGTAAAAACAATGCACAACACGTGAATGGGCAATAAATCATCTCACGACAGGTTAACAGCATCAACGTTCTTGCTGCAGAGATTTGAGAACGGGCGATTTGTAAGTTGTTGACTTATGTAAGACGAGGTCGGAGGAGAAAGTAGTTGCGTTTTACAGCATTCGTAATTCACTTTGCATTTTATTCTTTTTTGACGTCGGTAAGGATCCTGTGGGTAGGAACGTTTTTGAGCAACGATTATTCCACCTCGTTAATGCGGTATGACATAAATTTCTAAGCCATGTAAAAACATTTCCATAAAATGAATTATAAGTTCGATTCTCATGTATAGTACACAGCTTAGCGATGTAAGATAAGTTCCCCGCGTTTTCTTTAGAGGGATGAGTCGAGAAAAATTCGTAACTACATACACATTTGAGCATATCAATATTACTTCTGAATTTAAAGCATTTTATTATTTACCTTTGTAGCTATTCACAACGTTGGCAGGTCTTTAGAATGTAAACCCATTTTTCTTAGAAAATTAAAACAATAACATCGTAAGAGTTCTTTAATCTTAATGTAATTCGCCACTTTTCGATCCTCCCTCGTAAGTTCTCACAATCAGCGGTGCTTATGAAAGCTGCTTCGCTGACTCGCACGGTGGCTTACAGGAAAAATAAAATAACACAATATGCAAATCATTTTTGATGTGAATTCAATTTACATTTTATGTTTATAACTTTTTGAGATTTTGTTTTTACGACGCCACTCTCATAGTTTTATGACAAATGTTTGTAAACTGAAATATTTAAGCTAGACCCACCTGTGAGAATATCGATCGACAAAGAACCACTTGCGCTGTCGATTAAAACTCCAAAAATACGGCTACTTACCCACAACTAACATTTGGTTACCACTTACGGCTTGTCGTTTATTATAGGCGTATTTTTTTTGGTGCTCGAGCGAGTTAGATAGAACAGAACCACTCGATGTATAATAAACCGTTTGATATGAAAGCTTGTAATGTATATTAATTTCTTTTTATTTTATGTGAATATCCTATCCTTAGTAGGGGCATAAATACTGTTACAACATTGAACACACCCATTTCAATAGTAGAACTGAACATACCCCGTTAATGCCAGATGGGGTTTGAAAGCTAACCTCAATAGCGTTAGTCTGTAACGGGATTTTAAAATTGTTTCAACTTTCATCGTGGAGTGGTCAGATAATGAGAACCGTATCGCAGTAATAGCGCTTTTCAAGTGTGAAATGAAAAAGGTGATATTTTCAAAACGCTCCGGCCACTAGGGATTAGCCGCATGTTCGTCTACCGATGCATAAAACTGTTTGAGAAGACTGGAGATGTAAACGACCGCCACCGGTCGGGCCGCCCACGCTCTGTTCGAACACCGCATGTCATCAAAGCTGTTAAATCAAGAACTCACAGAAATCCGCTCCGAAAACAGAAATCATGGCCCGTGAAATGATTATCAAGCAAAAGTGCATGAGTCGAATCATTAAAAAAGACTTGGGACTTGGGGCTTTCAAACGACGTAACGGACATTTATTGACTGCAGCTTTAAAAAAAAAAAAGGATTGAAAAATGCAAACGTCTTTTGGTGAAGCACGCTGATAACTTGAACAGAAAGATTTTGTTCACCAATGAAAATAATGTTTACCGTTCAGGAAAAATTTAACAAACTAAATGATAGAGTGTATGCGCGGTCGTCTAGGGAAGCATCGGAACTGATACCAAGGGTGGAAAAGGGTCATCACCTAGCTTCAGTCATTGTTTGGTGGGAAGTCTCTTATAGGGATGGGGTCACTGACCTGCATTTCTGCGAACAAGGAGTCAAAACATCGGCCAAAGTTTACCAAGAAACCGTTTTGGAAGCTGTTGTGAAGCCTCTTAACAATTCCCCGGTTCAAAACCAGCCATGGACTTTTCAGCAGGAGGCTAAAACGTCCCAGGCCTGGCTTCGAAACAATTTGCCAGCGTTCATTTCCTCTGAAGCATGGCCCTCAGGCAGTCCAGATTTGAACCCATTGGATTACAAATTGCGGACGGTTTTAGAGGACAAGGTTTGTCACAAACGATACCCCAACATTGAATCTCTTAAGACTGCTTTTGTTCTAGCTGTGGCCAATTTTCCAATGGACGAGGTTCGTGCAGCTATTGACGATTGCCCAGTGCGACTTAAAGCGTGTGTAAAGGCAAAAGGCGGACATTTCGAATAGGTGGATTCTTTTTGGATACAATATACAACAATAAATATATTAAAAAATATTTGGTCCAAATACATTCAGTACATTATATTTTACAGCATAAAACGTGTGTAACAGTATTTATGTCCCTACTAAGTACAATTAAAGCGTTTGGATCATCACATAAATGTGCCGTTTCACAGATTATCCCTTGACTAAGTTTAGCTTGAAGTACCAATTGTCCGAACAAAAGATTAACATATCAACAATAATTACTGTCAAAAGTCGTCAAAACAGATTAATTATCCCGTATTTTACATAGACAAAGATAATGACGATTCACTCTATACTACGAAAAAAAAAATTATTAAAAAAATGTCTTATGGAAAACCACATCGGCAAATTTATAAGGCAAAGGGGTCGAAAATATTTCTTCAACATAGAATTTATTATGTTATTCCATATGGATACTTTACATTTTATTCGGGGTGTCATATAATGGACAAGTTTTGTTGTAATTTGTTGGTCTATATTCCCCAATCTTCTAAAATTACAGATTCAGTTGGTTTTTGTTGTTTATATTGTGCTCCCTGATTTGTTATAGGTCATCCCATAGTTGCTCTGTTGTGTTGAGGTCAGGCGACAGAGCTAGGTGACCTAGTGTTCTTGGAACATTGTACTTATATAAACGCCACTACCTGACCACTCTAGTGGTGTGGAAGTAATTAAAACGGTCCCATCTCCCATTTAACGTACCCTTCGTTTGGCCACATTCACTCAGATTTTCTTTCGGTATAGTGAAATACGCCAGCTGGTAATCTAGTGTTCACGGATCATTGTAAAATGAATTCAATCGTGGTCGACGCTCGCTCAAAGACGGAGGTCGTGAAGGTCGTCCAAAAACGGCCGTTGTGGCAGAGAACATTGACGCCGTGCGTGAACTGATAATGCAAGATCGTCATGTGTCATACCGTGTGATAGCGGCATCCTTCGGCATTTCTTCCACCAGCATACATTCGATATTACATGAACACCTGGCCTTAAAAAGGTTTGTTCTCGTTGGATCTCGCACAATTTGACAATCGCTCAAAAAAGGCTCGTGTCGATTGGTGCAAAGAAATTTAGAAAATATACGAAAGAAGTCCATAGGATGGTCACAGGTGACGAATCATGGATCTATGCGTATGAGCCCGAAAAAAAATATCAATCGACCATGTGGGTCTTTGAAGACGAGCCAAATTCAACGAAAGTTGTTAGTGGAAGAAGCACTTCGAAGCAAATGGTCGCCTGTTTCTTCGGCAAAACTGGTCATTTGGCGACTGTTCCGCTTGAACAACGTAGGACGGTTAATTCTGAGTGGTACACCACAATTTGTCTACGGAGAAATTCGAAAAACGAACATAAGAAGACGAATAATTGTGCACCATGACAATGCGAGCTCTCACACATCGGCTCAAACCAGCGCCTTTTGGACCGGCCAAAACGTCGAACTGATGGGTCATCCGCCGTACAGCCCTGACTTGGCACCCAATGACTTCTTTTCATTCCCGCACATCAAGAAAAAATGCAGGGTAAACGTTTTTCATCGCCCGAAGCAGCTGTTGAAGCGTTCAAAAACCATGTTTTGGAGTTATCTCAATCGGACTGGAAAAAGTGCTTCGACGCTTGGTTTGAGCGCATGCAAAAGTGTTTAAATCATGCTGGAGAATACTTTGAAAAACAATAAAACCATTTTTGATGATAAATATACGAATTTTCATTATTAGGCGAGAAATATGTAGCAGCCCTCGCACTCGTATATTGGCCATGTTCTAATGGTAATTCGCTTAGGAGGTCGCTAACGCGATTACTTGGCACTGCTGTATATAAAAACTATTTTATTTACAGACAACTATAGACAATTTGCGTTAAACCCCGATTGTTTTAAATAATTCTAAACTTTTGGGAAGAAAGAATAACCTTTAGCAAGTTTAAGCGAGCTCGGCAATTAATCGCTTATAGTATTTCTTGAATAGCTTTTTTCTAAGGTAATTACTCGCTTATAGTATTTCTTGAATAACTTTTTTCTAAAAATTACAAATCAATCGGTCTATGATGCATAAAGCCAATCAGTTCTTGTATACAAAAAAATTTAAAAAAAAGCTGGTAAAATTTTAAGGAAATCTTCTAAGCAAGCACTTACTCGTTTAATACGTGAGTACCTATAGAACACGCCTATTATTGGTTATCACAATATCAGAATATAATTCCTATAATTATTAATCGGTTCTACACACTACACAATTTTCTTTAAGACAAAAACACATTTAGAAATCAATAAAAATAAACGAAAAGAAACAAAAAAATGCGTTGATTCTGTTTTCATTTCTTCTTGGCTCAGACAGTTTAAGCTTCCGAGGCGGTGCTGTTGTAAAACTAAACTATCTACAAGAAGAAAGTACTTTTCGGAATATTAAAACAGGTCTAACTGTATAAGTATTTTAGTGACATAAATCAGACTTGATCAAAACATGCACCATAGCTTCCCGAGTTACAGTCTCAAACCTTGACAATAAAAAATGTTATACTTTTCTTAATTCTTATCAGACTGTGGCAACATGGGATTCCGGGAAATCTTATTAGAACATCTATGCTTATCAGAAAGTATTAACTTTACTGACCCTTAGTCTTTTGCAAAGCGATTAAAAATGTTACATTTTTTTCAACCCTTATTTAAAAATAGCCCACTGTGACAAAATATGGCCACTTTGAAGATATATACTTCTTATTATATATCTGTGGCTAAGACTTCAAGTAAAATTACAAAATTAATTAAAATCGAAAGTAAAAACAAAGTTTTCAAAATAAACTACTCAATTGAAATTATGAAGTCAAAATTTTAAAACCGTTATTTTAAAAATAAATAAAAACCCCGTTTTTTTATTTTGGTCAGATAACCAAATACATAAAATTTATAAGTTGGTAATGTTTACAAAAATTCGTGGTTGTGACAACTTATTGGGTTAACGATACTTTGTCTCCTCAACCGATAGTGTCAGTTCCTCAACTGAAAATTAACGTTCGGTTGTAGTGATGGCGATGCATAGATAGTACGTACAACCACTTATATTCGATTGTGGCAATTTCAATTTATAACAACATCTTTATTTACTTTTTATTTAAAAACATATTTACATTGTTTGAGATTTTATTCTCGATATTACAACTTATGAAATCTTTATTTAGATGTGGACACAGCTCGAACCAAAGCAGTCTTAAGAGATCCAATGTTGGGGTATCTTTTGTAACAAACCTTGTTATCTAAAACCGTCCACAATTTGTAATCCAATGGGTTCAAAACTGGACTGCCTGAGGGCCATTCTTCAGAGGAAATGAACGCTGGCAAAATGTTTCGAAGCCAGGCCTGGGATGTTTTAGCCTTATGGGCCGCCGCAGAATCCTGCTGGAAAGTCCTTGGCTGGTTTTGGAACAGGGAATTGTTAAGAGGCTTCACAACAGCTTCCAAAACGGTTTCTTGGTAAACTTAGGCTGATGTTTTGACTCCTTGTTCGCAGAAATGCAGGTCAGTGACCCCATCGTAAGAGACACTCCACCAAACAATGACTGAAGCTGGGTGATGACCCTTTTCCGCCTTTGGGATCAGTTCAGATGCTTCCTTAGATGACCGCGCGCACACTATCATTTAGCTTGTTAAATTTTTTCCTGAACGGTAAAAATTTTCTCATCGGTGAACAAAATTTTTCTGTGCAAGTTATCAGCGTGCTTCACCAAAAGACGTTTGAATTTTACAATCCTATTTTTTTTTAAAGCTGCACTCAATAAATGTCCGGTACGTCGTTTGAAAGTCCCAAGTCCCAAGTCTTTTTTAATGATTCGACTCATGGTCTTTTGCGTGATATTTTTCTCACGGGCCATGATTTTCTGTTTTTGAAGCGGATTTCTGTGAATTCTTGATTTAACGGCTTTGATGACATGCGGTGTTCGAACAGAACTTGTCGGCCTACTAAGCGTACTAATCGCAACACCATCACCCATCTTGAGCCCCAGCATTCATAATTGGATAATATTCGACCGAATAGACCACGTCCGGCACGCAGTGAAGAAAATGTAGCGGCCGTAGTTGAGAGTGTGCATAAAGACCGTGGAAAGTCGATTCGGCGCCGTTCGCAGCAACTCGGACTGACGTATGGAACGACTTGGCGCATTTTACGTCGAGATCTTACATTGAAAGCGTATAAAATACAGCTTGTGCAAGAACTGAAGCCGCCCAACCTTCCCAAGCGACATCGCTACGCTCTATGGGCTCTTGAAAAGTTCCTAGATGATCCGACGTTTCGAGCCAAATATTGTTCAGCGATGAGGCCCATTTCTGGCTCAATGGGTATGTAAACAAGCAAAATTGCCGCATTTGGGACGAAGAGCAACCAGAAGAGGCTCAAGAGCTGCCACTTCATACAGTAAAAACAACGGTTTGGTGTAGTTTGTGGGTCGGTGGACTCATCGGTCCATATTTTTTCAAAAATGATGCCGGTGAGAACGTAACCGTCAATGGCTACCGTTATCGTGCCATGATAACCAACTATTTGATGCCTTAAATTGAATCTTGTGATCTCGGCGACATTTGGTTTTAACAAGACGGTGCCACTTCCCACACATCGCACCAATCAATGGATTTATTGAGAGAACACTTTGGTGAGCAGATAATTTCACGCTTTGGGCTGGTCGATTGGCCACCAGGATCGTGTGATATCACACCGTTAGACTTTTTCCTGTGGGGATATGTAAAGTCTAAAGCTTATGCGGAAAACCCGCCTTGATTCAGGTCTTGGAGCAAGACATCACGCGTGTCATTCGCCCGTTACCAGTCGAAATGCTCGAACGAGTCATCGAAAATTGGACTCAACGGATGGCCCATCTGAGACGTAGCCGCGGCCACCATTTGATAGACATAATCTTCAAAAAATAAATACCAAAGAATGTTCTTTAAAATGATAATAAACATTCCCCATTCAATTTGAATTTTCTGTGTTTTTGTCTTTAAAAAAGTGGGGAACCCCTCGAAATGTATCACGAGTTATTATAATGAGAATTCTCTACTCTTCTCTTATCTAATCTTAGGGTAAGAAGAATCCGTGATAATTTTGAAATAGGCTAATTCTTTTTATGAATTCATGGATTTTTTCGTATCCAATTCTGATATGAAGAATGTCCGTAGTATATCTCCATCGCAGGTTGTAGATTATTTTAAGGCATTTGTATTGAGTAATTTGCAATTTTGTAATATGCGTTTTGGCAGCTTTATACCATACATCTATGCTCTATGTGTGCAGCTTAATGTTATATACCTACCATGCAAAGTCCCAGTAGGTCTTTTGAAATAATCCATCTATGGGTTATGGAATGCATAAGCTAATATTTGCGGACTTGTTTCTTTTTTAATCAAACCTCGTATATATTTTAGGAAACATTTTATGTTCCTGAGAAAGTGTGGAATAATTCACGAAATCGTAAAATATTTTCAAAATTTGTTTTGTGATATGGTGGGTACTTTTTTAAATTAAGCTTTGAATATGCCCACCAAACATATTTCGCAGAAAACACACAGTTTTTAGTATGAAATGGAATGACTCATAAGCTTACATGTGCAAGTACCTAAGCCAAGACATAAGAGGATCGATACCACTTTTAATATCAAGTGCGCCACAGCAATCGACAGCATAAAATCGACTTAATTGAACAGCAATAAATTGTTTCTAGTCATTGTTGCTTTTATACAAACCCCTATAGAAGGCTGAGAGAGTGTATTTAGTTAGTCAGCTAGTTAGGCATCAAGATTTCTCAAAAGTTTTAAGATGACGCGCGGAATACCATGCATATTTTGAGAAAAGCAGTTTTCAGTTGTGATACCACATTGTTTAAGTGCGCCCTACAGCAATCGCTTAAGCTTAAAATTGGCTTAATTGAACAATAATAAATTGCTTCAAGTCATTGTTGTTTTTATACAAACGCCTATAGGCAGAGACGGCTTGATGTTTAGGGCAGACTTTAGAATGTCTCTGTCGGTCGCCGCGGTGTGATGTCCACGACTATCTTACAAGTAAATTTTTCAGCAACGAGTTTTCACCTCGTATATTCGGTATCAGCTCATTGATTTCGAGAGAAATTTCCCCTGTTTCTGAAGGGGTTGTTAAGGTTCGCCTTTCGTTTGGGTTTTTTTACGGTAACACTTTATGGTAGGGTTCATAAGATACGACCCGTCAAACTTATAACATTTTGTTCTTCTTGCGATGATTGACACAAATCGAATAATTTGCGACTTTGCACGCCACTGTGAGACGTTCAATAATTTGTTTGCTCTCTTGATAAGAAAAATACAATAACAACAGTTAAACAAAATATAAATTCATGAAATGAAACTCATAGAAATGATCAGTTGCAATCGGAAAGTTGTACCAAGTGAACATTCGTTCGGTGATTTTGACCTTGCCCACAGCAATCCCATCAAATGTCTCCAACCAACTACAGGCGGAATTTAATTCTATTGCTAACGTTGACTAGCCTACAGCTGCTGTGCAGCGGGTATCCGGGTGGTGGCATAGTGTTCCCGAAAGACGATGATGATGACCCCAGATTTCATCCTAATACATTCAATGTAGATTTTCAAAGCAGAATTGGAGTTTCACCGGAATCAGGTAATCTTCAGCAACACACCGATGGTGGCGCAAAGAATACAATTGCCGGGGAGAGTTCGGATGATGACGAGGATTTTGATCCAAGATTTACCACACGGGTGATAATGAACTGCAAGTGCAGGATTGGGCGAAAGTGTTCCCTAAGTCAGAAGTGTTAAGATAATCTAGCCTTTTAATTTAGGTTTAAGTTTTTCTACAGTTTTTCCAAACAGTATGCTGCTATTATTGTTTAATCTCGAAATTAATTATCAATTCAGTCTTCCATGGAATTGTGTAGTTTTAAAATTAATTTAAGCATTTTAATAAACATGTAATCGTATTAGTCGACAATTAAAAACATTTTTTTTCATTCTCTGGCAAAACTTGCCAACACGTTCACAGTGTTCTATAAACGATGTATAATTTGTTGTAAATTTTGAACGTAATATGAAAGGTTGCACCATTTAGCTTCACCAACGGTTTATTTCAAAAGCTTCTACTGAAAATCATAAAGCACTAAAAGGGGGCAATTTGCAGGGGAAGTACTAAAATGTGGTGACTACTAACCAGCTAGACTGACTGAAGCGTACTGAAGATAGTAAACAAATCTAAAAGTGGTTGTATTCTGATCACGTACTCACAACAAATCACAACTCTTCGATATGATCCTACCATATCAGAGTGTTTTTAGACCGAAATCTTGGAAAAGATATACGAGCAGCAAATCGATACATACCACCTCTTCATCGACTCTTTAGGCAAATCCTCAGATAAAATTAGAACGACAAGAGGTCTCAGCAAGGGTCACAGCCTAGCCTATCGTATAACTTTCTGAATATCTTGATGGACAAAATCCTGCAAAATTAAAAAGTTAAAAACGTAACGGAAACAGAGAACGAGAGCTAATTCGTCTCAGATGGGGCTGAATGTAAATGGGCACAAGACCAAAAGAATAATGGCAATTGCTAGAGAGCCGTCGATACGAAAGAAAAGCGTGATTCTTTCGGCTAGCAGTTGCAACATTGCGGTAGCAGAGAAATTTGTATTCCTTCGTAACCGCCATAAATAAACAAAACACGATATACAGGGAGTCCGCCGGGAAGATATACTACCTTGTTTTGCCGCCATTTTGGTAAACATTAGTCTTGACAGTTCATACTTGGCAGTCCTCTGAAGTAGAGACTAGGCAAATTAATTATGGAAAAATATTCGATAATTCGTTAAACTTTTTATCAAAATCAATCATAGATTACTGTGACGATTAGAAAGTTACCTAAAATTGTTGGGAGAAACAACGTGCCAACAAAACGCACTATTTATCGTGTAGTGAATGATTTCGAAGAAAGAGGATCCGTAGCTGATAGGCCGAAGTATGGACCACAAGATCGGCTGAAAACATCAGTGCTGCTCAAGAAAGTGTTCAAAACAATCCATCAACCTCAATTCGACGCCGTACTGAATGTAATGAAAAATGTGCTCAAAAGGTCTCGCATTTGTGAGGCTAACAGAGACGGATATTGTATTGTATTTCATACATAATTGTCGACATAAAATTATTTATCAATATTAAGATCCATTCTCTTTCATTTAATCAAAAAATTATAAGCAAACAAACTCGTATACCTTCCCGGCGGACACCCTATAAATATTGAGTCATTTTGCATTGCTAATAGGAACATAGTCACAAAAAACGATATCAGCCCAGAAATAAAACGAAGGATCGTTTATGGGCGTGGTGAACAGCTTAAAAAGTTCGCACTCTCAAATGATAAACATTACACTTTGTAATTCAGTGATACTTTCAGTTCCTTTATTAGGCGCCGAAGCAAGGGTGGTATCAAAAGCGTATGAAGGTGTATTATCAATTTTTGAGAGAAATTTGCTTCGAAAAATCTTAGGCCCCAGTTGCTAAGTCGCGGAGTACATGCGTCGAGCGTGCGTTTTATAAACTGCATTCCGCCATCAATTTAGTTAACTGCATCAAAATACAACTGCCTTAGACTTAGACAAGAATAACGAATCGCCAAGTGAAGGAAGGGTGTTGCCAGAATTGTTGGTGTTGAAAACTGAAGGAAGCATGGCCCAAGACCTAAGTGCTTATAAATCATTTATTAGGGAGTCTTGGACCAACAAGAGTCTGTGATCATGAACTGCAAGTGCAAGATTGGGCGAAAGTGTTCCATAAGTCAAAAGTGTTAAGATAATCTATCTTTTTATTTTAGGTTTAAGTTTTTCCACAGTTTTATCAAACAGTAAGCTAAGTGCTTATAAATCATTTATTGGGCACTCTTGGACCAACACGAGTCTCTAGAGACAGCCTATGAAAGTAAAATTTGAATAATTAGGAGGAATTGAATACAATCTTTTGTCAGCATCGTGATAACTCTTTAAAAACTTGCCCTTTTGCACATTGTGTGCCGTCTTGTAGGAACCACTTCTCGGATATATCGATGATGTCGAGGTCAATCCACAAAAAGTCGGCCATAACTTCCTTTACCTAGGACCAAAGACAGCGTCCCCCGTATTTTTTCCTTTAAAAAAATAATTTTAAGTTATGGAACATTTTTGTAGACTTTCTAAATTTTTTAAGCGAAAAAGTGGAAAAGATGAAATCCGTCATCCCACAATATCCACTGTGGCCCTTGCTGGGTGTGTGGTTGCACTGTCTTCTTGAAACCACATACGAGGGCTGCTATATACATTTCAGGCCTAATAATGAAAATGCGAGTATTTATCATAAAAAATGGTTTTATTGTTTTTCAAAGTATTCTCCAGCACGATTTACACACTTTTGCATGCGCTCAAACCAATTGTCGAAGCACTTTTTCCACTCCGATTGAGACACCTCCATAACATGATTTTTGATCGCTTCAACAGCTGCTTCGGGCGATGAAAAACGTTGACCACGCATTTTTTTCTTGATGTGCGGAAATAAAAAGAAGTCACTGGGTGCATAATCAGGGCTGTACGGCGGATGACTAATTTCTTTAGACGTTTTGGCCGCTCAAAAAGGCGCTGGTTTGAGCCGATGTGTGCGAGCTCGCATAGTTATGGTGCACAATGATTCGTTTTCTCTTGTTCGTTTTTCGAATTTCTCCGAAAACTTCAGGCAAACAAATTGTGGTGTACCACTTAGAATTGACCGTCCTACGCTGCTCAAGCGGAACAGTCGCCACATGACCAGTTTTGCCGAAGAAACAGGCGACCATTTGCTTCAAAGTGCTTCTACAAACAACTTTCGTTGGATTTGGCTCGTCTTCGAAGACCCACATGGTCGATTGCTGTTTTGTTTCGGGCTCATACGCATAGATTCATGATTCGTCACCTGTGACGATCTTATAAACGTCTTTTGAAGCACCGCGATCGTATTTTTTCAAAATTTCTTTGCACCAATCGACACGTCAAATTGTGCGGGATCCAACGAGAACAAACCTTTTTTACGGCCAAGTGTTCACGGAATATCGAATGTATGCTGGTGGAAAAAATACTCAAGAATGCCTCTATTTCACGGTATGTCACATGACGTTCTTGCATCATCAGTTTACGCACGGCATCAATGTTCTCTGGCACAACGACCTTCTTCGTCTTTGAACGAGCGTCAACAACGATTGAATTCATTAAACCAGTTTTTCACAGTGCTATAGGAGTGTGCCTTATCGCCATACAAAGATTTAAGTTCATCGATGCACTCTTGTGATAATCAACGTCGAAAGTTGTAAAAAATTATCGCACGAAAATGTTCACGAGTTAATTCCATTTTTTTTGCCAAATTATTTTTTTCAAGTCACTGTAAACAACACAACTGATGGTCGTACGTCAAATCGTTCTGAGTACGTTTATGCTTAAAAATGTCAAACTTTCCAATGGAAATGTCAGATGGCGCCAGGCAACACTTAGTGTTGCCTAGGCCAGAAATATATGTATCAACCCTCATATTCACCAAACCCCCCTCATCCAATTCTGGCGGACATCGGGTTATGTCAAATTGCGTGGCCCGTCGTCAGGTTGATATCTCATCAATCCTAGCGGCATCGGCAGCCACAGTCGCAGCGAAATTCTAACCCTAAAAAAGTCTGATGGCTGCCACTCCCTGCAAGGTCTTGTGTGGTACCACCAGCCTACCTTAATGTTTGCCCAGTTGGCGCGACACCATTAGGAACCAACCACCGACTCAATATTGTTAAAAAAATAGACACAATTATTCCACGCACTGGCGAAGTCTATTGGTCCATTGCTGTTCCGTTGGTATTCTGCAGCCGTCTAGTTCAAATATGATTGACATGCGAAGCCGTTTGCAAAATTTATAACATTCCGATATGGTGTTTAATTCTGTATTTTAATTAATACAACTATTTGATTTTTTTATCGCATGATTTTATATTAATTTTTGTTTTAATTTTTAATTTGAATTGACATTTTTCTATTTCCGTGTAGACAAAGTAGATATTTTGCGCCACTGTGCGACATTAAAAAATTATTTCTTAACTCTCTTGTAACGAGAACACAACTATTGTAAGCAATAAAGATATTTGGCGCCACGGTGCGACATAAAAAAATATTTTTTACTCTTTTAAAGAGAACACATCTACAATATAACATAAAAAGATGAAATAAAACGTACAGAATTATCAGTTGCAATCGAAAAGTGATATTAAATGAACGTTCCGTATTTCTAATCTGGTCAGGACGCTCAAGAAGAAATCGCAAAATCAAAATGCCGCCGGTTAATTTAATACGAAATTTGTTTCTCTTAATAACCGTAATAAATCTGTGCCATCAGTTGTGTAACGGATATCCTGAAGGAGGCGATATTAAAGCGGCAACATTAGCGGGAATGTTAGCCGAAAATCATGAAGTGCATGGAGGAGATTTGATGGCTGCTAAGAACAACATGCCCCTGAAAAGTACTCCTGACTCAGACAGTAAAGCCGAGGAAGATGTTGGTCCCAGATTTGCTAAGCGAGTTGTATTGAACTGCAAGTGCTTGAAGGATTCTCGATGTTCATCCCAATGTTAAAACACCGTTTAGGTTTAAGTTTCCAATTTTTTATAATTTAAGTGATTTTAATAAACTTATACTCTTGTCTAAACTCACAAATAGGTGTTATTTCACTGATGTTTACAGCAGTGGCTGTAAATGCTGTTAATTACTTACCAAACTGGAATCATGCAGTTTGAAGCTGCTTGTTTTAATATAAATATTTGAGACTTTATTGACAGAGTTAAAACTGTAAAATATCAATTTGCAAATAAAGCCGTGAAATTAATTATGGTACAAGTTTGGACCAGATTGGGGCGTGGCAAGCTTTTTTATCCTATGCGTGCAAAAATTTATCATAGATTTATTGCAGAATACATAAATAAAGAAAAGTTAATGCATTTCGAAAAAAGTAAAGTGGGCTTGAATCATCTAAACTCTGACGGTGTCATAAGGTACCAGAAGGGCGTGGTAAGCGCTCCAACCTTTCGTGTTTGAAACTTATTCCATTCACGCGATAGTCTATGAAACTCCTTGGACGGGCTTTACGATTTCCCAGATTTTAAACATTATTTCACATTTAAATTTGTATGAAAATGTTTTTGCTTTTTGGGACCTAAATATCCACATTTAAATTTGCCGCATTTTTGAACATAGAGTCCGATTAAGCCGAATTGCAAAAATAATTTGTTTCTTGCCTTCCTGAGAAAATTTTATTGCATTTGGACTCAAAACCAATTGTTTGGTTAACACATCGAAAAATAGGCTTACATGATCAGAATCCGGTCCGTCACCCAAGTTAAGTCGAATTGCAAAATTAATTTTCCTCTTGTCTTCCTGAGAAAATGTTATTGCTTTTGGGCTCATAAACCATGTGCTTGGTTAACACATACAACAATAGGCTTACATGATCCAAATTGATTTGTTGTTAGTCCATCGCGTAGTCGAAATGTAAATATTTGACATTCCCGAGAATTCCCGACCCGGACCCATTTTTCCTTAATATTCTTATTGCTTGTAGAAATGAACTGTGGCTTCTAGAGCTAAAGACATAAATTCGGTTGCACGTATGTATGTGAGGGAGCTATCTTAATTTCAATACCGTCCGTCCTTCTCCCGATTGTGGGCACATTTAGCCGATTATGCTGCCCAAAAAAATGTGATTTGAACGACGACCAGTTTCGTAAAAGGCTTCAATAATCTTAACGTGTTGCTCAATTCTGCACCTCTCCATGGCTGAATTTGTCAAACACTGAACTAAAGAAATGTATAATTAAGTGGGGCAAAAAACTTCACTTTATGGTGGGACCTACAATTAACATCGTTGGTTGGATCCCCCTTTACATATTTTTAGTCAGCCAGAACGTATAAATAGTGGGAACAAATCTAGTTTAGGTACAGTTACTACAAAAAAAAGAAATAAAAATTAGAATGTGGAACACAATTAATTCAATTTAAGAAGCAAAAAAAAAAGATGGCGGCGACCACATTTCCCGAGTTACGGGATCCCAATGATTGGATAAACCCTTGAACATATCTTACACTAGACAGCATTTTGCTTTCTATTAATACCTTCATATATAGGGTGATTAATTTTGAGGTTCCCTACTTTTTCAAAGAAAAAAACACAGAAAATTCAAATTGAAGATTATGTCTATCGACTGGTAACGGGCGAATGATACAAGTGATGTTTTGCTCCAAGGCCTGAATCGAAGCGGGTTTGTCCGCATAAACTTTAGACTTTACATATCCCCACAGGATAAAGTCTAACGGTGTGATATCACACGATCTTGGTGGCCAATCGTACGGCCCAAAACGTGAAATTATCTGCTCACTGAAGTGCTCTCTCAATATATCCATTGATTGATGCGATGTGTGGCAAGTGGCGCCGTCTTGTTGAAACTAAATGTCGCCGAGATCACGAATTTCAATTTCAGGCATCAAATAGTCGGTTATCATGGCACGATAACGGCCGCCATTGACGGTTACGCTCTTGTCGGCATCATTTTAAAAAACATGCACCAGCTTTTAAACCGCACCAAACCGTGGTTTTCTCTGGGTATGGTATAATGGCACCTCTTAAACCTCTTCTTGTTGCTCTTCAGCCCAAATGCGGCAATTTTGTTTATTGACTGCCGTTGATCACTGAACAATATTTTGGTCGAAAACAGCGGATCTTCCCGTTTCTCACCGAGCGCTCATTTCCATAATACAGTTGCCAACATTTGAAGGAAATTATTTTCAAAAAATAAATGTCATAAAATGTCCTTTCAAATTACCAATAAAGATTCCACACTTGATTTGAATTTTTTTTATTTTTTGTTCTGAAAAATTACCTCTTGATGGATCACCCTATATTACCCTAATCCGATAGGAATTGAGAAAGATACAACAACAACAAAGACATTTATTGCAAGTTTTATGAGCCCGTAACTCGAAAAATATGAATCGGCGCTAAAAGAATTATTTATTATTTTTTGTTTCAGAAATTAAATGGCAGAAATTTGGAGACGATACGAGAGTTGTTCTTAAATTAGATTTAAGCCGATTAGTGACGTACGAGTTTAAACCAAAGACGATAAATTGTTGAATATATGAACGATATGCTTCTTCTCTGCAACATGTTGGAAAAACAGCACTCAGTAACGCATTCCAAGAATGTTTGTGAGTTTTTCAACTTCTCGTTAAAGCTCATTTCGTACATCTTCTACAATTTATCGTCTTTAGTATAAACAAACTTCTGTCGACTATTGATCTTAACTGTCGACTATTTTTCTTACGTAGTGGAAATGCACTTACAACTTCTAAAATAGGCATTATGGGCTCTAGTTTTGCCAAAATGACCCTATGGTAGCAAACAACGTTTACTAAACAGCTTTAAAATAGGGCTTGGGTGCAGGGATGCTACGGAGACCATGGACCCTAGTGACTTGTAAATTGACTTTTAGATTTTTAGTTAAAAATCGGTTTTTCGACTTTAAAATCGTCTTTTTAATTAACTTTAAAATTACCATACATATATTTAAGCCAGTTTAAAAGGGCGCTCAAATTTTGTCATCACTTTCTTTGTTTAAACGTCTCTTGAGTTCGTGTTAAGTCGATGGTTGGTGCACACTTATAAACACTTTCTCAACAGGCATCGCAGCAGTAACTCAACTCAATTCGAGCTGATGGCTGAAGATTCCTATTATAGCCCCAGTAAATGGCATCAACTTAGAAAAGTTCTTTTAGGCATTCATTTCATCTTAAGCCACATAAAATAATATTATGTAAAATAAAAATGTACCTCCCGAAATTCTTTTATTTTCTTTTCTAATTCTCCGGCAGCACAAAATGTCGTGGCCGCGAAAAAAAAAACAAAACAAAAACTTATACGTGCTTATTCGATACATTTTTTTGTGTTGAAACACTTGCAATTTGTAGTAGTGTTCTATTTTACAAGAAGAAAAATCTCGTTATTACCCCGATAAATGTCTAGTGTTGTAGCGAATATTCGATTTCACGAATTTGTGAATTATTCGCATTTTATTGAGCATTCGCTTTCGCATTTGCATTCGCAAAACCATTTTTGTAATATTCGCTTTCTCATTCCCAAAAAAATACATCAGTAATCGCTTTAAATATTTTTGTTTTTCGTTTAAATAAATATTTGTAGCTATATTTAAAAACATTTACGATAGTTTTAAATTAGCAAATTTCCTCATTAAATTGTTCTTTAATTCTTTTGAATGTTTTTTTTTCATAAGAGGGATTTTAACTTAACTGCAACACAGGTTTTGAATTTAGGAATGAATCGCTTTCACTTATAAGAATGAAGGAAACCGAACACTTTCCCTGACCAAACGCTTAAAGCTCAATTTTGTCGTATGTTCAGTCAAATATCACACAACAAATATTATTGAAATCTGAATACATTTTCCGGTCAAGCGAAGGAACACTTGTTTGGGAGCCACACAGAAGCATTGTTGATTTTCAACACTTTCCTGTGGGCAAAACAACGCTCCAAACTAAGTTGCAGTAAAATCTGATGAAATTTGATGCTGTTGCGTTTGTTAGACCAAGCATTTTTAGGTACATTTGAATTGTGGCTATATCAGAACGTGGATCGAATTCTTCCAATTCCAATAGCGTCATCAGCCCATAAACAAAGTACAAGGGCTGCTGTATATATTTCTGGCCTAGGCAACACTAAGTGTTGCCTAGCGCCATCTGGCATTTCCATTGGAAAGTTTGACATTTTTAAGCATAAACGTACTCAGAACGTTTTGGCGTAGGACCATCATTTGTGTTGTTTTCAGTGACTTCAATTCAAAAAAAATCAATTTGGCAAAAAAATGGAATTAACTCGTGAACATTTTCGTGCGATCATTTTTCACAACTTTCGACGTGGATTATCGCGACAAGAGTGCATCGATGAACAAAAATCTTTGTATGGTGACAAAGCACCATCCTATAGCACTGTGAAAAACTGGTTTAATGAATTCAATCGTGGCCGACGCTCGCTCAAAGACCAAGGTCGTGAAGGTCGTCCAAAAAGGACCATTATTGTGCCAGAGAACATTGATGCCGTGCGTGAACTGATAATGCAAGATCGTATGTGATATACCGTAGAATAGAGGCATCCTTGGGCATTTCTTCCACCAGCATACATTCGATATTGCATGAACACCTGACCGTAAAAAAGGTCTGTTCTCGTTGGATACTGCACAATTTGACAATCGCTCAAAAAAAGGCTCGTTTCGATTGGTGGAAAATTTTTTTGAAAAATACGATCACGGTACTTCAAAAGAAGTTTATAAAAAATCATATTAGATCCTAAGGTCATCGAGTGAAGGTGCTTAATGAAAAATAAGGAACGTTCGGTAGTACTCGCAGAAAACTTGTCGATCATCCCAAATCTTCTACATACTGACATGTTTCTGAAATTTAAGCTGACCTCGAAGGGCTGATGTATTTTTTTAAGAAGTTTTGCATTGCCTAGGTATTAATCTCTTTCTCTCAATGCCGGTATACGTTCTTTACTTTACTTTGCAGTTCGTTCATTGGTTACTACGACATGTCTTTCTAGCGGAGACAAATCAAATATTTTCCGCTGTTGCACACCACTGTGCGGCTTAAACTTAATGACTTTTTACTCTCTTGCAAAGAGAAAACAACAATATTGATCAAATTAAAATATAAATTGATAAAATTATACTTACAGAATGATCAGTTGCAATCGAAAAGTGTTATTAAATGAACGTTTCATACTATTAACCTGGTCGGCGACGCTTAAGAATAAAGTTAAATATCGCAAAATCAAAATGTCGGCGGCTAATTTTAGACGAAATTTATTTCTCTTTTTAACCATAATTAACCTGTGCCATCAGTTGTGTAATGGATATCCTGAAGGGACTATTGTATTCCCGAAAGGCGACGACTTTAAAGCGGCAAAACTTGTAGCTAAAGCGGGCATGTTAGCGGAAAATCATAAACTGCATGAACGAGATTTGATGGCTGTCAAGAACAATATGTCCCTGAAAGATATCAGTAACAGTGAAGCCGAGGAAGATTTTGATCCCAGATTTGCTACGCGAGCGATAATGAACTGTAGGTGCATGATAGGTCCCCGATGTTCAAAGAAACCCAACAGCCACTGCTAAGAAAAAAAAACAGTTCGACTTTAGGCTTAAGTTTCAAATATTTTTAATTTAAGTGATTTTAATAAACATATAACCTTATCGAGACTCAGAAAAACAAAAAGAAAAACAGGTGTAATTTCACTGGAATTTACAGCAACGGCTGTAAATGCTGTTAATTACTTACAAAACAGGAAGAATGACATTTCGATGCTGTTTGTTTTTACAAACAATCAAGTTTCAGTAGGCATAATTGTTACTGGTTTTATATGATACTTAATAAACACAAAACAAGTAAACCTAACAAAGAACGTACAGATGGACAGACGTACAAACAGATTCAAATCGTTTAATCGTTAAATCGTGATAAATAGCGATAAATCAAGTTAAATTGGCATTTGTTGTGGCAATGTCCCATACTTACGACTGATATACGTTACATTGCAACATGTGAGCATCACAAAAGGAACTTAATTGATCGGGACAACAGGGAAAGCAGAAATTTTTTAAAGAGTCCTTAAAATCCGATTGTCTTCAAAATTCTTGGTGGCAGAACTTTAAGTAAAGTGGTTTTTATACTAGATGTACTTATAGTAAATTATTGCAATGGATATTTTTTAGCCGTTAATGGACAAGCTTTGTCTTTTTTAAAGACTTGTGAAAATGACGTTGATGAATATGTTTCTAAAGAAAACAATTTTAAATTAATCTGCGCTTACCGTGAATTTTTACTAACAAATCTCAATATTGCTCGAATACCATTATACGAGTATGATAACTTTATCACATCCTTATACGAGGGCTGCTATATATATATTTTTGGCCTAATAATGAAAACGCAAATATTTATCATCAAAAATAGTTTTATTGTTTTCAAAGTATTCTCCAGCATGATTGATACACTTTTGCATGCGCTCAAACCAATTGTCGAAGCACTTTTTCCACTCCGATTGAGACACCTCCAAAACATGGTTTTTGAACGCTTCAACAGCATTTTCTGGCGACGAAAATCGTTGACCACGCATTTTTTTCTTGATGCTAGGGAATAAGAAGAAATCTTTGTGTGCCAATTCAGGGCTGTACGGCGGATGACCCATCAATTCGATGTTTTAGCCGTTCAAAAAGGCGCTGGTTTGAGCCGATGTGTGGGAGCTCACATTGTCATGGTGCACAATGATTCGTCTTCTCTTGTTCGTTTTTCGAATTGCTCCGAAGGCTTCAGGCAAACAAATTGTGGTGTACCACAATTTGTTTGCCTGAAGCCTGAAGCTCGTGTCGCACCAATCGACACGAGCCTTTTTTGAGCGATTGTCAAATTGTGCGGGAACCAACCACTATCAAATGTATGCTGGTGGAAGAATTTCCCACAGATGTCTCTATCTCACGGTATGTCACATGATCTTGCATTATCAGTTCACGGACGGCATTAATGTTCTCTGGCACAACGGCCATTTTTGGACGACCTTCGTCTTTGAGCGAACGTCGGCCACTATTGAATTCATTAAATCGGTTTTTACAGTGCTATAGGATGGTGCTTCATCGCCATACACTCGATGCATTCTTGTCGTCCACGTCCATAATCCACGTCAAAAGTTGTGAAAAATGATCGCTCGAAAATGTTCACGAGTTTTACATTACATTTTTTTTTTGATAAATTGATTTTTTCAAGTCACTGTAAACAACATAAATAATGGTCGTACTTCAAAACGCTCTGAGTATGATTATGCTAAAAAATGTCAAACTTTCCAATGGAAATGACAGATGGCGCCAGGCAACACTTAGTAATATATATAGCAACCCTCGTATGAAAGGATTCGGCATTTAACACAATTAAAAGTTATGTTTGATTTGACAAGCGGGGAAATCGGTTAAAACACCGCTAAGATGTTAACTTTAAACCGTTAAAGAAAAAACTTGCGATTTTATTTAATAAAAATGTTTGACGTGTATAAAAAATGTGCTGTTTTAAAAATTTTAAATTCGTTTATTGTGGATAGTTGACTTTTCGTATCTATTATCTTTTGCTATTATTTTCGGCTTGAGGTCATGTAATAAAAATAAACAATTTTTGTGTTTTTTATATATTATTTTAATTCCCAATATTTCGACTGACTTCGTCAATCATCTTCAGGGGTTGTCAATTTTAACCAAAGAAACACTCGTTTGTCCGTCATATTGTTGGTTTTTTTAAAATTCGGAGGATAAAATTTCTTCAACATATCGATGGGTCAATCTAGAAAGGGCTTAATTCGATTTTTCATTCGAGGTAAAAACTTGACGAAAACCGAAAAACTTTAGACTTATATTTTTTAATGCTATATTAAAGAAAACTCACAACAAATTCAATTCTTAAATGTTTTTTTAGATGTTTTACTTTCAGTAATGATAAATAAGATAGCCACTTTCCAAAAAAAATAAATTAAGGAAAAAAATGATTAAGGACTTTTTGAAACTGAGTTAAAACTAATATACTTAGTAGGGTCATAAAAACTGTTACAACATTGAACACACCCATTACAATAGTAGAACTGAACATACCCCGTTAATGTCATATGGGTTTTGAAAGCTACCTCAATAGCGTTTTTAAAATTGTTTAAATTTAAAATTTTAAAATTGTTTCAACTTTCATCATGGAGTGGTCAGATAATGAGACCCGTATCGCTGTAATTGCGCTTTTCAAGTGTGAAATGTAAAAAAGCGATATTTTCAAAACGCTCCAGCCACTAGGGATTAGCCGCATGTTCGTCTACCGATGCATAAAACTGTTTGAGGAGACTGGAGATGTAAAAGACCGCCACCGGTCGAACCGTTAAATCAAGAATTCACAGAAATCCGCTCCGAAAACAGAAAATCATAGCCCGTGAGATGATTATCACGCAAAAGTCCTTGAGTTAAAAAAGACTTGGGACTTGGGGCTTTCAAACGACGAACCGGACATTTTTTGACTGCAGCTTAAAAAAAAAACAGGATTGAAAAATGCAAACGTCTTTTGGTGAAGCACGCTGTTAAATTGCACAGAAAAATTTTGTTCACCGATGAAAATTTTTTAAGGTTCAGGAAAAATTTAACAAGCAAAATGATAGAGTGTATGCGCGGTCATCTAAGGAAGCATCTGAACTGATCCTTAGGGTGGAAAAGGGACATCACCCAGCTTCAGTCGTGGTTTGGTGGGGTCACTGACCTGCATTTCTGCGAACAAGGAGCCAAAACAATTCCCTGCTTTGGTTCGAGCTGTGGCCAATTTTCCAATGGACGAGGTTCGTGCTAAATTAATTGACGATTGGCCAGTGCGACTTAAGGCGTATATCCTTTTTGGATACAACATACATCAATAAATATATTAAATAATATTTGGTGCAAAAACATTCAGTACTTTTTATTTTACAGCATAAAATGTGTAGAAATAAAACTGAAAACTTAAACCTAAAGTTGGAAGTGTTTTTAACATTGGAACGAACATCGAGAATTTATCATGCACTTGCAGTTGAATACATCTCGCACAGAAAATCTGGTATCTAAATCTTCCTCGGGTTCACTGTCGGAGTCAGGGGTACTTTTCAGGGACATGTTGTTCTTAGCAGCCATCAAATCTCCTCCATGCATTTCATGATTTTCGGCAAACATTCCTGCTTTAGCTACAAATGTTGCCGCTTTAATGTCGCCTCCTTCAGGATATCCATTACTCAACTGATGGCACAGATTTATTACGCTTATAAAGAGAAACAAATTTCGTATACAATTAACCGGCGGCATTTTGATTTTGCGATTTCTTCCTGAGCGTCCTGACCGGATTAGTAATACGGAACGTTCATTTAATATCACTTTGCGATTGCAACTGATAATTCTGTACGTTTTATTTCATCTTTTTACAATATAATTTGCTTACAATAGTTGTGTACTCGTTACACGAGAGTAAAGAATTTTTGTTTTAATGTCGCGCAGTGGCGTAAAATATCTACTTTGTCTATGCTGAAATAAAAAAATGAAATCATGCGATGTCAAATTCACAAAGATGTTATAATTAAAATACAAAATTAAACACCATATCGGAATATGTTATAAATTTTGCAAACGGCTTTGCATGTCAATCATTTTTGACATTTTTTAAATAGACAGCTGCAGAATACCAACGGACCAGCAATAGAGCGATTTAGTCCCCATTTACAGGAGGCAACTATATATTTTTATTTTTATGATTCTCTTTTCAACTTGCCTCTTGTGTTTACACAAGGCAATTATTTTACGGGAATTTTTGTTTTTAGTCGTTCTGATTTTTCACACTACGAAAAACATAACAGGAATTGACAGTACGGGCAAGTTTTTTCCCTTTACTTTTCCATTCCCCTTACCCCTCTTTACAAAAAAACTGCGAGTTGCGGCAAGTAAAGTTGCATCGTGTAAATGGGGACTTACTTCGCCTGAGTGGAGAATAATTGTGTTGTTTTTATGAGCAGTATTCAGTCGGTTCCTAATGGTGTCGCGCCAACTGGGCTAACAATCAAGTAGACTGGTACCACACAAGACCTTGCCGGGCGTGGCCCCCATCATACGGTTGTTTAGGTCGAAATTATATGACGCAGAGAATGATGAAATATCAACCAGACGACGGGCCACGCAATTGCTTGCTTACTGCCAGAATTGGATGATTGGTGAACGTGTGGTTTCAAGCAGACAGTGCAACCGCACACCCAGCAAGGGCCACAGTGGATATTGTGTATCGGGGATTGACTTTGATATTGAAAAGATAACGTCTTTTCTACTTTTTATAAAGTTAAAAAGTTATTTTAAAACAAGTAAAAATGTTGTGTAAAAGTTAAGCTTTTATATAAAAGTAAAGCTTATATTGAGGTTTTATGTGCGTCCCAACTGATAGTACCCACGTTAACCATTGTCCATCCACAAAAATTACAATTTGTTAAGCCAATACTTAAAAAAGTTTACATTTTTTCGAGATACCTTAAATTTCTTAAAGGGAAACTTTTCCCTGGTCCGATTTGGCTCATTTACATTCTTTAACAGCTGAACAAAAGCCATCACCACGCAAAATGTCAGGATCCTATGTTGATTCGTTGGACCGTGATCGTGCTTTCAACACACACACACGGACGGACGGGCATGGTCTTAGAATACCTGAAATTCAAAAAATTGAAAAAACCCAAAATCGTGTTTATGATTGATTGTGGTAAAATAGCTTAAAATACATGACTGTAAAATTTTGCACTTCAATACCAAAATTCTCAATTTTATAGAAGAGTTCCAAAACGACGTAACAACAAGTGTGTCATTTAATGAAACAAAAAGAAGTAACATCATAATTAAACAAGCCATGGCACAATAAAGGGGCTAAAGTCATTTGCCCAACCACAATAAACAGTTCGCTAAACTGTCAAAGTCACAGAAAATGCCAAAAATATTTTTTTTGTGAATGGTTGACAATAATTGTGAATGTTTCATACGAAAATTGAGCCATAAAAACTCCAGGAATTGCCTTTGCCAAATTTTATATTTGACAGATTAAATTTCTACGAGAAGAAATTGTTAATCAGCTGATAGCATGACTCTACCTAGTTCATTGTATCATGGAACAAACAAACCAAAATGTGCGGTGCCTATTGTCTTATTTCTTTTAAGTGTTCACCGTTAGAGACACCAGTGAACATTATTAACAGTTTGTGTCCCAAAAATCCGTCCTCTTCGACCATAAACAAATAGGTACTCAAAAACATTGAAATTGTTTCAGGAAAACAAATGTGGCATTAATTAATAACTTGACCAAATTTTAAGCCTTAGACAATACGAGGATTGCTATTTATATTTCAGGTACCTACAATACAAGTGTTCCCAGATACAAAATGAACTTTAATTGGAAACTTTGACATTATTTAGCATAACTTCACTCTGAACGTTTTGTCATTTGAGGGCGAATTGTTTTGTTTACAGTGTGCTGACAAATTCATCTCAGTCAAAACATGCAATTATCCCGTGTACATTTTCGTGCAATGATTTTTTACGATTTTCGGCCTGGGTTATCGAGCCAAGAGTGTTTAAATCAACTTGTTTCGACTTTTGGCGATGAAGCACCATCATAAAACCACTGTTAATCGCTCGTACCATGAGTTCAGTCTCGGACGCCGTTCGCTCCAGGATGAATTTCGTGAAGGACGTCCAACTTCGGTCACTTGCCAGAAACCATAGATGCTGTGCGTGAACTGATTAAGCAAGACCGACATGTGACATACCGTGAGATTGAGGCATCCTTGGGCATTTCTTCCACCAGCATACCAAGAGTTCAGTCTCGGACGCCGTTCGCTCCAGGATGAATTTCGTGAAGGACGTCCAACTTCGGTCACTTTGCCAGATACCATAGATGCTGTGCGTGAAATGATTAAGCAAAACCGACATGTGACATAAAGTGAGATTGAGGCATCCTTGGGCATTTCTTACACCAGCATACATTCGGTATTGCATGCACACCTGGCCGTAAAAAAGGTTTGTTCTCGTTGGATCCCGCATAATTTGACGAATGCTCAAAAAAAGCTCTTATGGATTGGTGCAAAGAGATGTTGAAAAAGTATAACTGCGGTAGCTCAAAGACAGTGTATAACATTGTCACAGGTGACGAATCATGGATCTCTGCGTATGAGCAAGAAACAAAACAGCAATCGACCGTGTGGATCTTCGAAGACGACCCAAATCCAACGAAAGTTTTTCGTGGAAGAAGCACTTCGAAACAAATGGTCGCCTGCTTCTTCGACAAAACTGGACATGTGGCGACTGTTCCGCTTGAGCAACGTAGGATAGTCAATTCGTAGTGGTACACCACAATTTGTTAGACTGAAGTCTTCGGAGAAATTCGAAAAACGAACCAGAGAAGACGAATCATTGTGTGCCATGGCAATGCGAGCTCTCACACATCGGCTCAAACCAACGCCTTTTTGACTGGCCAAAACGTCGAATTGATGGGTCATCCGCCGTACAGCCCTGACTTGGCACCCAATGACTTCTATTTATTCCTGCACATCAAGAAAAAAAAACGTGGTCAACGATTCGTCGCCAGAAGATGCTGTTGAAGCGTTCAAAAACCAAGTTTTGGAGGTGTCTCAACCGGAGTGGAAAAAGTGCTTCGACAATTGGTTTGAGCGCATGCAAAAGTGTGTAAATCATGCTGGAGAATACTTTGAAAAACAATAAAACCATTTTTGATGATGTATATATGCATTTTCATTATTAGGCCAGAAATACATACAGTGGGGAGAAATAACGAGTACATGTTTGTACTTCTTGCACTGCAAAGCTCATAATAATTGTTATATGAAAGCAAATAGATAAAGACTTTTGTTTTTGCTTTCGTGATCGATTCTCGACAAAACAGAATACAATTTGAAGAGAAAAGCTCAAAAATGAGAGAGAGTAAGAATGCTAAACCTTCATAACACGTATGTACTCACTTTTGCACCAATGCAAATGTCAAGAAATACCGTTAGTTTTTGATATTGTTGGTTTTCGCATGCCTTTTTTGTTAATGTTTTTATCTTTGCTAGGCAATATTTTTATTTTGTAATGTCGCTTGATTGAAGCAGTCGCTAAAAACCTGCTGCATTCCAGAAATAGAATACCATTATAAAAGTTATTAAAAGAATGAAGAAACTGTCGAAAAGTGTTGAGGATAGTGTCGTATCCATGACGGAAAATGGTGTTTCATCACGGTTAATAGCAAAACAGCTTAAAATAAGTCAATCCGTGGTCATAAGAGTTCAGAAAAGGCGAAATATTTCATCTAAAATTGAAACACGTGGTCGCCAAAAACTTTTATCGGCAGCAGACGCACGTCTCATGATGATCGAGATGAGAAGAAACAAGTTTTTAACACCAAAAGAAGCTTCCTTAGCAATTAATAAGCCTGTTAGCCGTTGGACGGCGAGAAGAGCGCTCCACAATATTGGATATATCGCATCTGTGAAGAAAAAAAAACCAGCATTATCCGAAAAAAATGTTAAGGCACGGCTAGAGTTCGCCAGAACACATAAAAATTGGACTACAGACGACTGGAAACGAGTTATATGGTCTGATGAATCCAAATTTAATCGCTTTCAGTCTGACGGTAAGCTATATTGTTGGCGACGGCCAAGAGAGAAAATCCAGAGACACCACGTAAAGCAAACTGTTAAGCACGGCGGAGGAAGCGTAATGGTATGGGGGTGTTTCACGTGGTGGCATGTTGGACCATTACAAAAAATTGACGGAATTATGAGAAAAGAAGACTATCTCAATATTTTACAAACCCACCTTCCCGATTTTGTGGAGAAATGTGCCTATCCGGAAGACCAACTTACATTTCAACAAGATGGAGACCCCAAACACACCTCCAAAATCGTAAAAGAATGGCTTGGCGACCAAAATTTTCAATTGATGAAGTGGCCAGCGCAAAGTCCTGATCTCAATCCGATTGAAAATTTATGGTCAATCGTGAAAAGACGGTTGGGACAATATGAAACATCCCCTTCGAACCTGGACGAGCTTTGGCAGCGAGTGCACGTGGAATGGCAAAAAATACCTACTGAAATTATACAAAATTTGGTTGAGAGTATGCCAAAACGCATAAAAAGCGTATTATTGAATAAAGGATTTTGGACAAAATATTAAAAATGTGCATCATCGGTACATTTATAGAATGGAGCAAAATTGAGTACATACCAATTAAATTAGTTTCGTATTTAATTTTTCGTGATTTCTGTCTTTAATGCAGTAAACTTTATTTTAGCTTGTAAAGAAATCAATTTCAAATAAATGAAAAAAAATGAAAAAAAATGTTTTATTTCAGTTTGTTTGGGGCCAAAAGGAGCAAGAAGTATAAACATGTACTCATTTCTGCTCCCCACTGTATATATAGCAGGCCTCGTAGTCAGTTTAGCTGAATTAATAATATTAAATATGTATGTGTATAATTCAAATTAGTATATCTGATTCAAGAGATAAAGACATAAAATCTGTTAAATATATGTGTGGGAGCTATATCTAAATTTTAACTGATTTTCTTAAAAGTCAACAGCCTCTGTCCTTTGTCCAAAAAACGTTTTTCTACTTTATACAATGTTATGAAGATTGGATTTAATATGTGGAAACATAAAATCGGATGAACATGTGTATAAGTATACAAACCAATTTTCTCCAACTTCAAAAGCACCCTCACTTGTCCCAAAACACGTATTTACACAAAATTTTATGATTTTTGGGCAACAATTGCGACTAAAGGTCAAAATGATGTTAAATATCTTGGCGTTATTCTGGACAAAAAGCTAACTTTTCGGGAACATATTGACAAGACATGTGCGAAATCAATAAAGACCTTTCGAGCACTTTGGCCTTTATTAAATAGGCGATCCTCATTAAGTAAAACTAATAAGAACCTCTTATACAAATGTGACATTAGACCAATAATCACTTTGGCTCTCCCATCTGGCATAAAGCGGCAAATTGATTAACAACAAACATTGGCGATACTCTACAACGGCCCTCTACGAAGAGACCGGCTATGAACTCCTTAAAAATTTCATCCAACGCATAAATGAAAATCATTTCCGAAATACTGCAGACTCTCCCTAAGAGAATGTAACGAATTATTATAAATCTTTGTATTTTACAAAAAAAAAATCAACAAACCAAAAATATTGTTTATATAGAAAATTATTTGTCACAATAATGACCCTATTTTCAATATTTTTTTCTTATATTTGACCCTTAAAGTAGAAAAATACAGAATAAGGTTTTTCTTATCCTTTTTACCTTCTAAACTATTATAACGAAATAAATTTCTTAAAAAACAACCATGTATCTCCAATTGCTGAAATAATCTTGTGATAAAACTCAAACTACTGTAACATATCCTACGTAAGATTGACATGTATTCTTTGGATTAATAAATAATCAAAAACAAAAAATTAAAAGGTCCAATCAGTATTGACTGTGGACGGTTGACGGTAGGCAATCAGCTATTTCAGTTGAGGTTGCATTTTGCATGTGTTAGAGGAAGATAACTACAGTTTGACCTTAAGTTTGATAACCTACTTTAGATAGACAGCAGACTGATGGATGGACGGATAAGCAAATATCGCTTAATCGCATCAACGGGTTAATCTAAGTATTTCGGAAGTTACTTTGATTTTCAATTGAACAACAACAAACCAAAAAACCGGCGGGGTTTTTGCCTATTATTGAGAAACCCTACAGTCGGGTTTGGACATGTCGGTTTTGGACACTAGTGGGTTCTCAAATTAAAGATAATTCCTTTACAAATTAAAAAATGTAATTCTTCTTTAGATTTGTGGGAAAGGATGGCTCATTGACCGTATGATCTTTTTGGTCAATAGGTCGACTATAGGGACTATAAATATCTTAATTGTCATAGTGCAATTTCAATAGCGATCCCTCGTCGGAGGAAGGAAGATTCGGGCTGGCCGAACTTGTTGACTTTTTCTGACATCTATTGAAAGGAAATGTATTTAGTGACATATTCCTCCTTTTGCCTTTTTTCACATAAATTAATAACGAAGTCAAATTTCTTTACTAAAAAAAAAATTGGGGATCTCTCAATTTTAATGTCGTTTTGCCTTAATAAACTAAGATATTTGTTTTATTGCCGATCCCGTATAATCGATTTTTGATAATTGATGTTTGCGGTTAAACCAATCACAGATCTCAAGACAGCCGGTTCTATGTACCGGATTGACCCGAAGCAGAAATTTTCGGTCAATGGCTGTCACCCTGGTATATCGTGTGCCACAACAACAACAACAGATTATGAATGTAATTGTAAATGAATGTAATTGTAAATGAATGTAATTGTAAATGAATGTCTTCGGCTTTCAGCTTATAAACTAACAGAACCCGCTTTTAAAGTCAGCGTCAATAAAAGATGCCAGCTGTACGAAACAACATAGAAAAATTTTATTTTAAGAACTTCTTTTACGCGTTCCGCCGTCATTATTCAGACCCAATATTATTCAGAACAATTATTGTATATGCAGGGAATTAATTGTAATGCCATCTCCGAACGGTATTAACTCGCTTATGTCGCCACCTCCATTAAAGGCTGAGCCTTTACTTTGACAGTATCATTAGATTAGGGCTGTCGATCTGATTATGTGATTGTTACTTTCCATTTCGATTGGGATTTTACCACAATCGTCCATATTAATAATATTTGTATGATTAGAACACAACAAATTGACCCCACCCGTCGTCATGTTTTTATTTTTGCAATTTTGTCGTAAAATGAATTGTAACAGCTCCAGCTCACCGCAAAACGGTGGTTTCAAGCGTAAAAATGTCAATATACCTTTGAATGTGTCATTTTAAAGCAACATTTATTTATAAGGAAGTGATATAAAATATTAAGAAATATGTAAAACAGTTAAAGTCAGGCGCGGCCGCCGACTATAGTCAATCCTGCACCACTAGATATGCAGAAAAGCCAACGAGAGACAAACTTATGGAGCTCTTGGACCCATACCTCGGGCTCTTAATTTACCTGATTTTATAAATAATATCAATTACTTGGATTTGTGAGAAATTTCATTAATTTTTTGTACTCATGTCTACAGGACATATCTCCATTATTACTGGACGAACAATAACTTAACTTGGAAGGTAAAAATATACCTTGCACATTATCAATGAATAAGATTTTTACCCCCTAGGGCTCAGTATATTTACTAGGACGAACTAACGTTGCCTAAGCTTCTAACTAATAAACCTGTTCATATGGTTTTCCTAAGATATTTACTTTTTTTATTCAAAATATACATTTAAAGGTGGTTTTTTAGACCTGTGGTTTTCAGGAGGAAATAAAACGCATATAATTTGATGTAATGGCCAAGAATTTAGCTTTATTATAAAGATAAGGGTTTGCCATTATGTTTTAAAAATGATTTCGGGCAAGATGGCGGCGTCTGGCTCAAATAAATTCCAACCAAGGGGCCAGTTCTTCGAACACTTTTGCAGCATTTTGGATCCATATGTCAGTAATAACAAACCAAATATTGTCTTCCATGACATTAATCGTGTTGGGCTTATCTGCGTAGTCAAGCAACTTCACATAACCCCAAAAAAATAGTCCAGAGGTGTTAAATCGCACGATCTTTTGGAGGCCAGGCCACAGGCGCACGACTCGAGATATTGCGCTCACCAAAAGGTTTCTTCAATAAATTGATTGTTTCGTGGGCTGTATGACATGTAGCGCCGTGTTGTTGGAACCAAAGGTCGTCCACATCAACACCCTCCAATTCAGGCACGAAAAAGTCATGAATCATGGCTCTATAGCGTTCCCTATTGATTGTAACATTATGGCAGTCTTCATTATTGATGAAATATGGAATAATGATTCCCTCTGCCCATAGAGTACCACAAACAATGACTTTTTAAGGATGTAACGGCGCCTCAACAATGGCTTGAGGGTTTTCATTACTACAAATGCGACAATCTTGGTTATTAAAGAAAGTACCTATTTAACCAAAAGTGGTGAGCTCATCGCTGAACAAAATTTTCTTGTAAAAATCAGGATCGGTGGCCATCTTGTATTTGCCAGCAAGTCTTTTCTTAATGAAATGGCAAACCGAACTGAGCATACAACAAGTGACAGCTGACAAAAGACCAACTCCGAAAAAGTGTGGCCAGATTGAAAAACACACATCTAAAAAAATACACCCTATACAATCGACCGTCGCAGAATATACGATTCACTCCAAATGAAAAAAAAACAGAGCTTATTAGTCTCTGGGGTAGTTTACTCTCTCAAAAAATAATAACAAATGATGACAAAAAGCTTGAGGAAAATTAATTAAATCGGACAAATAAGGAAACAATTCTTCTTTAAGGGATTAAAACAACTCATGGCCAGCTTTTAAAGACATTTCCACTATACATCTTAAATAACAAAGATTATTTTTTTGTTATGTTACAATGGTGGTCCCACCATTGTAGCTTCTTTTCAAAATGAGCATTAAAAAATGGTAAAATGTATTGGCTATTGGCAGACAATACGAGGGCTGCTAAATATATTTCTGGCCTAATAATGAAAATGTGAATATTTATCTTCAAAAATGTTTTTATTGTTTTTCAAAAATGATTTATACACTTTTGCAAGCGCTCAAACCAATTGTCGAAGCACTTTTTCAACTTCGATTGAGACACCTCCAAAACACGGTTTTTGAACGCTTTAACATCATCTTCTGGCGACGAAAATCGCTGACTACACATTTTTTTTCTTGATGTGCGGAAATAAAAATAAGTCGTTGGGTGCCAAGTCACGGCTGTACGGCGGATGACCCATCAATTCGACGTTTTGGCCGGTCAAAAAGGCGCCGGTTTGACCCGATGTGTGAGAACTCGCATTGTCATGGTGCACAATGATTCGTCTTCTCTTGTTCATTTTTCGAATTTCTCCGAAGACATGGTGCACAATGATTCGTCTTCTCTTGTTCGTTTTTCAAATTTCTCCGAAGACTTCAGGCAAACAAATTGTGGTGCACCACTCAGAATTGACCGTCCTACGTTGCTCATGCAGAACAGTCGCAACATGATCAGCTTTGCCGAAGAAACGGGCGTCCATTTGCTTCGAAGTGCTTCTTCCACAAACAACATTCGTTGGATTTGGCTCGTCTTCAAAGACCCTCACAGTCGGTTGCTGTTTTGTTTCGGGCTTATACGTATAGATCCATGATTCGTCACCTGTGACAATCATATAAACGCCTTTCGAAGCACCGCGATCGTATTTTTCTAAAAATTTCTTTGCACCAATCGACACGAACCTTTTTTTGAGTGGTTGTCAAATTGTGCGGGATCCAACGAGAGCAAATCTTTTTTACGGCCAGCTTTTCATGCTATATCGAATGTATGCTGGTGGAAAAAAATGCCCAAGGATGCCTCTATCTCACGGTATGTCACATGACGATCCAGCATTATCAGTTCACGCACGGCATCCATGTTCTCTGGCACAACGGTCGTTTTTGGACGACCTTCGTCTTTGAGCGAGCGTCGGCCACGATTAAATTTAAATTCCAGTTTTTCGCAGTGCTATAGGATGGTGCTTCATCGCCATACAAGGATTAAATTCATCGATGCACTCTTGTCGTGATAATCCACGTCGAAAGTATTGAAAAATTATCGCACGAAATGTTCGTGAATTAATTCCATTTTTTTGCCAACTTGATTTTTTTCAAGTCACTGTAGACAACTCAAATGACTTCAAAACTCGTTCTGAGTACGTTTATGTCGTACTTCAAAACGTTTAGAGTATGTTTATGCTAAAAAATGTCAAACTTTCCAATGGAAATGCCAGATGGCGCCAGACAACACTTAGTGTTGCCTAGACCAAAAAAATATATATAGCAGCCCTCGTACAACGATATTTCTTTAGCAGTCAATGAAATTTCTTAAGAAAACTAAATAGGAACTTATCTTTAAGATATCACTCAAAGTGCGACTAGCTCTAAGCCCAAAAAAATAACGAACTTTGCAGTTCCTGTTGGAATTTGGCAAAGTTTCTGCTCAGATCCTATATGTTAAATTCACTGCGATTTATTACCCCATACATGACCAAATAAGAGTTTGGGAAAATTTATTCAAATAACACTACTCTCCATCAACAACCATATACTTTATTGCAAGTAGGAGACACTTACTCATATATGAATAGTTAACTCGGTAACTAAAACTGCCATCTACAGTTCTATTAATGATTTGGAGAAATTGTATATAAGCGGACAGATACATAATACACATAATTTATTTAAATATTAAAGAATCGATCGTTGTTCTTAGTAGTGGGTATATCACAACTATTTTTAGTAGTTGCCAATATTTGCCAAGAAATTAGTTTTGATACCAAAAAAATATAACCCAACACGATTTGAAATTCTTTTTTTTTGTCGCATGTTCCCACTTTTTATGCCGCCTGTTACCACTGTGCATGTCAAGATTCCAAAGAATTGATCGATCTTATGTGTAGTAGCAATAAAATATAATTTCATAAAATTAGAATCAAGATCAGTTGCAATCGTACAGTTGCACCAAGTAAACGTTTAGTGGTTTTTTGCACTGATCAGCCTGTAAAAGCAAACGGCAAATCTTAATCCAAAATAATGGCAACTGATAACTGGAAAGCTATATATCTCTTAGTATTCCTCATGAACTTGACGAAATATTTTTCTAATGCATATCCGGGTAGTGGAATAGTGTTCCCCAAAAATAGCGCTGAGGTCTCAAGTTTTCGTACCAATAATGTTAAACCGGGCGTGGCATTTGAAAGTAGACTGGGTACACAATCCCCAACGGGCCACTTTCAACATAGTCCAGAATATCATCGGGAACATGGTTTCCAACACAGCGCAGAGTATCACAAACTACACGGAGCAGGAACATTTCGCCATAGTCCACTTCAGACGACAAGACAACCCATCGTTGAAGCACAGACTACTGTGTCGGTGACCCCTAAGAATGCGGCAACTCCTACAACTGCGATACCCAAAGGCAACGCAACCGTTGTAAGCTACGCGTCACGAAATTCTACACCTACCTCCGACAGTGATGACGATGATGAATACTTTGATCCTAGACATACTACTAGAGTGAAAATGAATTGCAAATGCAGGATGGTGGATAAGTGTACCGAATCGGAGGACTGTTAAGAAATATGCATAAGGAATGAGGATCCTCTTTTTTATTTAAGTAATTTTTAATAAACAACAAAAAGGTTCCAGTTTTTCCTGTCAAGGTCAAATAAACGAATTACACACCCAACTTAAAGTATTATTAAAAAATAGTGATGAAGAAACCGCAAACACCAGCACACCGAATTGGAAGACCTTGCTCCATATTTAACTTTACAAAATTGAACATTTCAAAAAATTACACCGATCCGAGTTTAAAACGGATACCTATTTATATTTTCTATAATCACGCACTAGTCATATACGATACCATCTTACCCCCACCCAGCGTGATGATTAATATACAAATGTATATTGTAATACGATAGTTGAATGCAGTCTATTTCATAATTACCTGGTTTTCATTTCAATGTTTTACTTGAGTGCTATTTTCGCCGTCTTCAAAGAGTGTTTCATTGACAACATCTTTTTTATGTTAAATAAAATACTTAAAATAGAATTGGAACTTCCTCAAAGATAAGTTCAATTCAAACGTTGGCCGCATCGCACCTTTTCTGGTCTATTCGAAAGGTCCTACTTTCCAGCATTGCCTGCGGTATCTTGGGAATTACTCAAATAATGTGAGCTGTCAAGTCTTGAATCGTAGCTGGGTTATCGTCGATCACCCCAAAAAGTAAAACTGGACCGACTAAGTGATATCCTACAACACTCTGCTATTAACAATACTTCATGATTTTGTTCGTAATTAAAGCAAGGTTGGTCGTTTGTTTAGCTCGTTTGTTTTATTTCGGTCTGTTGCTTTTACACATTGAACAGGGATTAAACCGGCTCAAGACCTCTTGCTTCTATATTTAAATAGAAGACAAGTTTTTAACAAAATGACAAAGTGACATTGATTTTCGTAGCTGCACACTACTTTCTTTTATCATGATTTCGGGTCGTGACAACCCTCTTCAGAAAGCCTTGCTGCAATTGTTGAAAGTAAAACCGAACTCTATAAAGCCAGGCTCTCCCCAAACGAATGAGAACTACTGTTGTAAACCTTAATATTTACTTATAATTTCTAGGGCAGGAGGTACATATTTGTGATCCCTATTTTAAAAAGATACCGATATTTTCAATGAAGGTCTACCTTTACGTACTTTGCGTTATTTGTTGATCGAATTTTAAATATGTCCTGTTATGCGACATGACTTGGGTCTTTTTTCCCGGAAAAGCGAGAAACATTTTCAAATTTCCCGGGATCCCTGCTGGAATAAAACATGTACATTTGCGTGACGTTGAACCACGACAAATTGATTTTATTAAAGTTTTGCAGTTTTAGTTTTAAAACTTACTTCGATAAAGATCCAGAATTTTAGATAATACAACGAATGTTCCATCAAATGATCCTGTCCCTGTGCCGATGAGAACCCACATAACTTGTCACTGAGTGCACGAAATTCGCTAAAGTGGGAACTCCATAATATGATTTTACTCTTCATACGCTTCTACTGAAAATAACTTATACTACCTAGATTACAGATTATCAAATATACTTGCTGACAGAAATTTAGTATCTTAACCACGACCATTTTTGTAACTCCCTCATGATTGACTGACACAATCTAAGTGTAGATTGATCGGGTTGAAGATAAAGACTGTCACAATCCCCAAATGTTAATCACCTTGATGGAATAGGATGACAAATACTCGTATATAGTTGTACTAATGAAGTGAAGCGAAAACATTTGGTTGTCAGAACCGCCTGTTATGGAAACTAATAGTTTCGCTAAGACTTGTTCGTTAGTACTAATGGTGCCACAATTTGGTGACAAAAAAAGAAAATTTCCTAAAAAAAAAGCTAAAAAATAGCTTGAACCTGATGAAAAATATGTAATTAGAAAATCTCTTACGAGGGTTGCTATATATATTTCTGGCCTAGGCAACACTAACATTTCCATTGGAAAGTTTGACATTTTTAAGCATAAACGTACTCAGACAGACGTACGACTTTTTGACGTACGACCATGATTTGTGTTGTGTTTACAGTGACTTGAAAAAATCAATTTGGAAAAAATGGATTTGCATTTTCATTTTTCACAACTTTCGACGTGGATTATCACGACAAGAGTGCATCGATGAACTTTAATCTTTGTATGACGATGAAGCACCATCCTATAGCACTGTGAAAAACTGTCTTAATGAATTCAATCGTGGCTGACGCTCGCTCAAAGACGAAAATCGATAAGTTCCTCCAAAAACGGCCGTTGTGTCAGAGAAAATTGATGCCGTGCGTGAACTGATAATGCAAGATCGTCATGTGACATACCATGACATAGAGGCATCCTTGGGCATTTCTTCCACCAGCATACATTCGATGTTGCATAAACACCTGGCGTAAAAAAGGTTTGTTCTCGTTGGAACCCGCACAACTTGACAATCGCTCAAAAAAAGGCTCCTGACGATTGGTGCAAAGAAATTTGATAAAATACGATCGCGGTACTTCTAAAGACGTTTATACGATCGTCATAGGTGGCGAATCATGCATCTATGCATATGAACCCGAAACAAAACAGCAATCAATCGTGTGGGTCTTCGAAGACAAGCCAAATCCAACGAAAGTTGTTCGTGGAAGAAGCACTTCAAAGCAAATGGTCGCCTGTTTCTTCGGCAAAACTGGTCATGTGGCGACTGTTCCGCTTGAGCAACGTAGTAGGTCAATTTTGAGTGGTACACCACAATTTGTTTGCCCGAAGTCTTCGGAGAAATTCGAAAAACGAACAAGAGAAGACGAATCATTGTGCACCATGACAATGCGAGCTCTCACAAATCGGCTCAAATCAGCGCCTTTTTGACCGGCCAAAACATCGAATTGATGGGTCATATGCCGTACAGCCCTGACTTGGCACCCAATGACTTCTTTTTATTCCCGCACATCAAGAAAAGAATGCGTGGTCAAAAATTTTCGTCGCCGAAGATGCTGTTAAGAGGTTCAAAAACCATGTTTTGGAGGTGTCTCAATCGGAGTGGAAAAAGTGCTTCGACAATTGGTTTGAGCAACGTAGGAGGTCAATTCTGAGTGGTACACCACAATTTGTTTGCCCGAAGTCTTCGGAGAAATTTGAAAAACGAACAAGAGATGATGAATCATTGTGCACCATGACAGTGCGAGCTCTCACAAATCGGCTCAAATCAACGCCTTTTTGACCGGCCAAACGTCGAATTGATGGGTCATACGCCGTACAGCCCTGACTTGGCACCCAATGACTTCTTTTTATTCCCGCACATCAAGAAAAATATGCGTGGTCAACGATTTTCGTCGCCAGAAGATGCTGTTGAAGCGTTCAAAAACCATGTTTTGGAGGTGTCTCAATCGGAGTGGAAAAAGTGCTTCGTCAATTGGTTTGAGCGCATGCAAAAGTGTATTCATCATACTGGAGAATACTTTGAAAGAAAATAAAACCATTTTTATGATAAATATTCGCATTTTCATTATTAGGCCAGAATTATACTATATAGCAGTTCTCGTATTTCGATAGAAATTTATAATTGTTTGTGACTTTTTTCATGAATTGACCGATACGACATCTATTTAAAATAATTAAATAATCTAAAACGAAATAATATATAAGGACATGCTCAAGTAATGGCTATTAACTAGAATTTTTAAAATTTTTATTTTAATAAGAGCGTCATATATGTGACCCGCAAAATAAAAAGAGACCTAAGGTTAAAAACCAGTTTTGTTCAGGAAAGCCTTTTTAAAGATTAGACCCCTTTCTATTTGCGCTTAGAATCGTCGACTTCACTTTCATAAAACGCGAATATCTCTGGGAGGGAACACTTTTGGGGCATGGGATCGGTCTCATTCGATGCTCAGATGTTGTCCACATCAAAAAAAATTAAAATTGATTTCTTTCCCTTTGCGCTGTCACATATACTCACGATAAAAATAGGATAAGTAGTCGAAGGCTACTAGTACTTATTTCTCTTAAAAGATAGCCCTGCCTCTTACCTTTCCAAAATTACCTAAACGAAGCACAGAGGTCATACCGTTCCAAAGTTATGACTATTTGACTAAAATGCAATGTTTTTTTGAAGCAACATTTATTTATTTATTTAAATAAACACAAACAAAAATTGTGCATTTAATTCAAATAGTCAACATTTTGAAACGTTAGGTAGGACCTCTTCCAATGAGCCATGGAATACGCCGGTGAAATTTGCCAGTCGTTAATGAATCACCCTGTACTCGTAAAGAAAAAAGTGGTTTCCACTCCATTCTCGTACCGCTCCAAACGAAACAGCAAATATTACTGTTAGATTAAGTTGACGACGAAAAATTAAAAAAAAATAGCCATCCTTCTTTCATGTAGATAGGATTTTAAAAAGATCCGTCTATGGGCGGGCGTATATATAGGGTGATCCATCTACAGGTATTTTTTCAGAACAAAAAAGAATAAAAAAATCAAATCAAGTGTGGAATCTTTATTGGTAATTTGAAAGAACATTTTATGGCATTTATTTTTTTGAATATAATTTCCTTCAAATGTTGGCCGCAACTAAGCCTCAGGGTTTCCATTTAAGGGCCCCCGCAGACTGCAGACTTTTTATCGGCCGATAGTTTAGTCGGGTTGGGCTGAAAGTGCGCACACCGAGCCAACTAAACAGTTTGTTTGGTGAACAGGGCGCAAACTATCCAACAGTCGGTCAACTATTCTCGAAATAGTTTGTAACTGATTGTAAGGGCCCCCGCAGACTGCAGACTTTTTATCGGCCGATAGTTTAGTCGGGTTGGGCTGAAAGTGCGCACACCGAGCCAACTAAACAGTTTGTTTGGTGAACAGGGCGCAGACTATCCAACAGTCGGCCAACTATTCTCGAAATAGTTTGTAACTGATTGTAACCATACTGATTAAGAAGCCGACCAAACTATCGGCCGATAAAAAGTCTGCAGTCTGCGGGGGCCCTAAGGGTCCAATTTTGTAAGACTCGTTCGAGCATTTCGACCGGTATGGCTTTAATGACAGGCGTAATGTTGGCTTCCAAAACCTGAATCGTAGCTGGTTTGTCCAAAACCTGAATCGTAACTGGTTTGTCAGCATAGACTTTGGACTTTACGTAACCCCAAAGAAAAATGTCTAAAGGTGTCATATCACTTGATCAAGGCGGCCAACTCACCTGTCCTTTCAATGACGACGCCTTATTATTAACACAAAAAAGTTAACGCTTTAGTTGGGCTCTAGTTTGTTTAAGAATAATGGAGATTTGTTAAATACACTTTTAAGAGTAATTTTAAGTCCCTAAGAGGACAACTTTTCCCCCCTATATGACTATAAAAGAATACATTTTAGGGTTGTTACAAATTTCGTTTGACTGCTACCGTGTCGACGGACTAGAATTTTACGACTATCAATAATCTGTATACTTTGTTCAGCTTTGATCAATATTTAGAGGTGTTGCAAACGGATTGATCAATTTAGTATACATTTCATGCAATGATGGAGGGTAGTTGAGAGATCCACTATAGGTTTGTCTATATGAAAATGCTTAACAAATCGCCACCGTGCTGTTCATTTTACTACCTACACACTAGAGACTACGTACAGATTGAGACTTTCCAGTACAATGGGAAATTTACACATTCAGAAAATTAGAACTTAATGCAAGTTGCTATTGTTTTACTAGTTACCACCTTCCCATACCACTTTGGGATTTCTATTTGTCATTTGTTGCTCTCGTAATGAGAGTAAAGTTTGTACAACAACAACCAAATCAAAGGTATGAATTCATAAAATTGAAATTTTTGAATGATCAGTTGTAGTCGGAAAGTTGTCACAAGTGAACGTTGTGTAACAATTAATTTCAAGCTAAAACCGGGTGAAATTGAGCCAATCAAAATGTTTGCAGCTGCTGATCGTACGGAAGTTGTACTACTGATCTTAATTTTAATAAACATTATACATTGTTTGACGTATACTGATGATACAACTTTATTCACAAAAGAGAATTTGAAAAAACTTGATTCCAATGTCCAACTGGGAGTGCTAACACAATCGGAAAACTTTCATGGTAGTTCGAAATATCAATATCATCGCCAGCAACAGTCGGATGCCTCAAAAGGTAATTTACCTGATCCAATGGCGTTTGTAAGCAAAATATGACAATATGAGTATTCTTCGCCCTCAGTAAATACTAGAGCTGTAAGGTCTTCAGAAGCCCAAGGCAATACCACCAGCACCATGTCGTCTGCAAATACTACAACTGCTGTGGACCGCAAAGGTGACGAAGAGGACAAATACGATCCACGATTTACCACCAGGTCGATATTGAATTGTAAGTGCAGGATTGGAACAAGGTGCTCAAACTCTACAAGGTGTTAATAACAAACACATTTCTTAAAATTAAGGTATTAATTTGCAAATCATTATAATTAATGTGATTTAAATAAACCTATAGAAATGTAAATTTAGACTCGAAAAAATGTGTCTGTTATTGCAATATGACAGTGGGAATGGGAAAGAAATTTTGAGAAAAAAATTGCTGCCATACCGCCGGTTTGGTTTTTAATTCTCTGAAAAAATGCAAACATTAAAATCCTGTGATAACTAACTTTCATATATAAAATTAAACATTCGTAACGAAAGTTTAACGTTTATTGGAAATATTTCCGATTTCTTGCCATGTATGCCTTTTATTGAAAATATTTTCGTAATGAGGTGGTGAACAAAATCACATATTTACAAAAGAGTTGTTCGCAGTTTTTCGAAAATATTTCAGTTTTGATGCAATGGAAAATTAACATATTTCGCTTAGTTCATAGTCAGGTTTACGATCCTTTTTTTATTGAACATTTCATTCAATAGAATTAAAAAGTTATTCAAAAAACAGTCGATAAGACTTTTAGTTGCAAGGAGGGTTGACTGCAGTTTTTGTGAACGCTACTACGCTACATCAACAGACTTCAAGCGACGAATATGCTGTAAACATGATTAGCGGCTATAAACTTAAAGGGCAGGCAGATTCACATTTATCGTAGAGTAGAGTTTTCCACCAAAGAAAGGAAACACAATAAAAACCACAGACGGACTAAAATAGAGTTCAGAGTTAGAATTCAAAACTGTCTATGGGATTGAGAATGGGCCATACCGAGGTACCTTAAGTTACCTAAAGGGAAACTTCCCCCCTAGGCCAATTTTGATCAATAACAATACCAACAGTGTGACTGATATCGTGCGGTAAACCAACACACGGACGGAAATCAATAGATCGTCTTATTATTTTACGACGATCAATAATAAATACTTTATAGGGTCTCCAACAATATTATGTAGCGTTGCAAATGGAATGATAAATTATCTATACCATCCACTCTTTGGCGGAGGGTTTAAAAACACATACATTCGGTTACAATTACCACAGGCAATAAAACTGTTGTACCGACCGTTTTTCTGGGTTGTTTTTTTTGAGCCGTTTCGGTTCAAACGTCCACCCCTAATCTCAGACAACTTAAAAATTATTTCTGGCCACTTTCTTTAAATAGTTTAGACAAATTATTATAAAAAATGATCTGATAAATTGCGTTTAAAAACATTTTATTTACAAAAACTTATATTTTGGAAATTTTTGACCGTCGGGACACTGCGCAGAAGGTACGAGGCCTAATAATGAAAATGCGAATATTTATCATCAAGAATGGTTTTATTGGTTTTCAAAGTATTCTCCAGCATGATTTATACACTTTTGCAAGCGCTCAATCCAATTGTCGAAGCACTTTTTCCACTCTGATTGAGACACCTCCAAAACATGGTTTTTGAACGCTTCAACAGCATGTTCTGGCGACGAAAATCGTTGACCACGCATATTTTTCTTGATGTGCGGGAATAAAAAGAAGTCATTGGGTGCCAAGTCAGGGCTGTACGGCGGATGACCCATCAATTCGACGTTTTGGCCGGTCAAAAAGGCGCTGGTTTGAGCCGATGTGTAAGAGCTCGCATTGTCATGGTGCACAATGACCACTCAGAATTGACCGTCCTACGTTGCTCCAGCGGAACAGTCGCCAGATGACCAGTTTTGCCGAAGTAACAGGTGACCCTTTGCTTCGAAGTGCTTCTTCGACGAACAACTTTCGTTGGATTTGGTTCGTCTTCGAAGATCCACACGGTCGATTGCTAATTTGTTTCGGGCTCATATGCATAAGTCCATGATTCGTCACCTGTGACGTCTTTTGAAGCACCGCGATCGTATTTTTCAAAATTTGTTTGCACCAACCGATACGAGCCTTTTTTTGAGCGATTGTTAAATTGTGCGGGATCCAACGAGAACACACCTTTTTACGGCCAGCTGTTCATGCAATATCGAACGTACGCTGGTGGAAGAAATGACCAAGGATGCCTCTATCTCACGGTATGTCACATGACGATCTTGCATTATCAGTTCACGCACGGCATCAATGTTCTCTGGCACAACGACCGCTTTTGGACCACCTTCGTCTTTGAGCGAGCGTCGGCCACGATTGAATTTATTAAACCAGTTTTTCACAGTGGCGCTTCATCGCCATACAAAGATTTAAGTTCATCGATTTACTCTTGTCGTGATAATCCACATCGAAAGTTGTGAAAAAATGATCGCTCGAAAATGTTCACGAGTTAATTCCATTTTTTTTTTGCCAAATTGATTTTTCAAGTCACTGTAAACAACACAAATGATGGCCGTACGTCAAAACGTTCTGATTACGTTTATGATAGAAAAATGTCAATCTTTCCAATGGAAAAGTCAGATGGCGCCAGACAAAACTTAGTGTTACCTAGGCCAGAAATATATATAGCAACCCTCGTATACTAGGCGTATGATAACTTATACAACACTCTTTGAACTAAGGACTTTCACATTTGTTTCAAATAAAGTTTTTTTTTTTTAATAAAGTTTTTTCCTCAATACCCAGATAGTTCAGTTTTAGAATATTCAATTAGGTGGCTTCTGCCATAATATATCGTATCTCAAACAGCTTCGATATTATTGGTCTGCAAAAGACAGCATTGTAATCGACATAGAGATAATATTTGACAATTTTTTGTTCTCCAGACGTTTTCAGGATTTGGTGCAGTAAAATATGGTCAGTCGTAAGTTTCCTAGGACATGCTAATTAAGTCATTTTGTATTGACTTCCTAAAGGTTGGGAGTTCACATTTTACCCACACACAGAAAATAAGTTAGTTGAAAACCATTTGGAACTACAAAAACTCCGTTGCAAAAGAAGAATTTCCGTTGCCGCCAACGAATGTTTTCAACCGTAATAAATAATCGGTTCGACTTACTACTAGATGATAAATATTATCAAAATATACACACAACCACTAAATCGGTCATCATACCAGTTTAATGTGGAAGAGTATTTAGTTGTCACAACTGGTGGTTGTGACAATCGATAGTTTTGAAGAAAATTATTTCTATCAACCGATTATTAGTTCTTATATTTAAAATTCTTTTTTGCAACGGAATTTGTATATCCTGAATCCGAATTGACTGTCCGTTTTGCCCTACCACGTATAGTTTTCGAGATATCGCGAAGAAAAGTATCTGTCATTTAAATTATAATGTATTGAAATCAAATAAAATTGGAAAGTTACAGCCAAAGAAATCAAAATTTTGTTTTTTTTTTGTTGAAAAGTTTTGTTTTCAACTGCCAATTGTACTCCAATTCTGAAGCTTTGCCTCTAGCTCAAAATTATAAAGAATGCATTGTAACGATTCCTATCTGGCATATCTTTTTGTAATGGGTGATCCATCTAGAGGTATTTTTTCAAAACCAAAAAAAAGTATAAAAATTCAAATCAAGTGTGGAATCTTGATTGGTAATATGAAAAGGCATTCTAGGGCATTTATTTTTTGAAAATAATTATAATTTAGAAAATAATTACTGTATTATGTAAGTGAGAGTTCCGTGAGAAACGGGAAGATCCGCTGTTTTCGACCAAAATTTTGTTCAGTGATGAGACCCATTTCTGAGTCAACGGCAAAGTCAATAAACAAAATTGCCGCATTTGGGCTGAAGAGCAACAAGAAGAGGTTCAAGAGGTGCCATTATACCCAGAGAAAACCACGGTTTGGTGCGGTTTATAAGCTGGTAGAATCATCGGTGCATATTTTTTTAAAAATGATGATGGCCGGAACGTAACCGTGAATGGATATTGATCTTAATGCTACCTGAAACTGAAGCCCATAATCTTGACGGCACTTGGTATCAACAGGACGGTGCCACTTGCCACATAGCTGCTCAAACAATGGATCTATTGAGAGGTCATATCGAAAAGCAGCTAATTTCACGTTTTGGACACGTGAGTTGGCCGCCAAGATCGAGTGATATCACACCTTTAGACATTTTTCTTTGGGGTTACTTAAAGTCCAAAGTCTGTGCTGACAAACCAGCTGCGATTCAGGTTTTGGAAGCCAACATTACGCGTGTCAATAAAGCCATACCGGTCGAGATGCTCGAACGAGCCTTGCAAAATTGGACCCTCAGAATGGAAACCTTGAGGCGTAGTTGCGACCAACATTTGAAGGAAATTATATTCAAAAAATAAATGCCATAAAATGTCCTTTCAAAATACCAATAAAGATTCCACACTTGATTTGAATTTTTGTATTTTGAAAAAATACCTCTAGATGGATAACCCTATATAATCTGACGAAAATTGGCTGAGTTATAGAAGTTTTTGTAAAAAATCATATAATTTTTTCATACGGACGTTGTAAACAAATTACATGTTTAATTCAGGAGATCATTTTACATAAGGATCAGTTGGTTTTGTCCAAAGGAGGATTTTGTTGCAGAACTTTGTTATCGATAACTTTTGTCACATAAATGGTATTCCGTAAGCAAATGTGACGTTGATATTGTGCTAAGACGACTCTGATATTGTCGTCACCGTTTTTTAGCGACGACTCGATAGTATTTCAAAGTTTAATAAAAACATAAAAAGGGCACGTACGTATGTGATGGTATTTGGCTAAAAAAAACAGAATTGTTTGACATTCTTGAAATGTATTTGCGCGCAGGAAATACAAGCACCCAACGCCCATTAGTTGTACTTTTCGGAAAATACTTTAGTTCTTCGAAACAGATAAAAAGTTATACTGTGGTTAAAACAAATGTGAGCTAAAATACAACAAAAAAAGATTTGTTTACGATTTACATTGTCTTTATTACCTTCAGCGTTGCTAAGGCGTCAAAGGTCTCAAAGACATCAAAGGTATAAAAAAGATCAAGTCGGCTCCACCACTTAGCATGTACGATCCCTGGTCTAAAAATTTCAATGTAGCAGCCAATTTGATTGCTTGCAAAAAGATTGCTGATCAGACTCCGTTTTAAAGTACGAGTAAGGTGGTGTTGTTCCCGGCACGGCACATGCGTAAAGTCTGTTTTATTAAGTCGAAATAAAATAAATAACTTTGGAAGAAATGATGTACGCACGTCCTTAAACATCACGTACGTTCGTTTCTTTTCTTCAGCACTTTTGCCAAATTAGCAGTACAAATTAAATAATTTTTCGTCTCGTCTTTGTTTTCTTTCATTATCGATAAACGTTCGTCTTCGACGAGTCGTCCTTAGGGAGTACATTTGGTACTTGGTAGTGTTGATGACGTCGACAACGAGTCGAGGTAACGTTGACTCAAAAACGACGACGGCAACGGAAATAGGGCTAAATATTAGAACTGCAAACTACATGTAAAATGACTTAAGCTTTATCAAGTTGAAAACTCATTATAAATCTGCACTATGGTGCATTAATTAATTAAGCTACCTGCAACTACACATACAATTAAGAGAGCAGTGGAACTATCCATTTCAATTGGGAATTTACACATTCAGAAATGGTTTTTATTTTGTTACACATTTTCATAACACTGAGATTTCTAATTGTCATTTGTAGCTCTCTAAATGAGAGCAAAGTTTCTACTAGAACAATTGATTCTTCTAGTCATAAAAGTTAAATTTTACAATGATCAGTTGTGATTGGGAAGTTGGGACAAGTGTACGTTGTTTGACAATTACTGTGTGCTGCAGGTGAAAAATACCAAAATCAAAATGTTTGCAGCTGGTCGTTTGGAGGTTTTACTACTGCTCTTTACTATAATAAACATTGCACAGTGTTTGGTACATACTGAAGACGCTACTTACGAGCCAATTCTCAAAAAGAACTTGAAAAAATTTGAGCACGATGTCAAATTGGGAACGCCGCTTACACGCTTGGAAAACGTTCAACGTAGTTCGGAATATCAAAAGCAATTGCAAAGAAATACCTTGAAAGGCATTTTATGCGATCCTATGACATCCACAAGAACATCGACCAGTGCTAAAGCGAAAGATGAGGATTATTTGATGCCAAAAACAAGTAATACTAGCGCTGAAGAAATTTTAATACGACAAGGCAAAACCATTAGCAGAATGTCGTCTCTAAATACCACAACTGCTTTGGCCCGCGATGATGATAGTGATGAGGAAAACTTCGATCCCAGAATTGCCATCAAAGCTAAATTGAATTGCAGTTGTATGATTGGGCGCAGATGCTCAAATTCTACAAAATGTTAATAAAAGAAACATTCGTTAAAGTTAAGATTTAATATTGTACATCTTTATAATAAATACTGCACCATTTTGCAAATAAAAATGAAAAGTTTACACTCGAAGAAATGAAACTAGTTTGAATTCAACTCAAAGTGAGTTGTCTTAAATTTAGGGTTGTCATTCAAAGTCATTCAGTAGACTACGTTCACACAATGTATTGGTTTATTTTCCTGTATCCCCACCTAAACCGACAAAGCTTTGCACATTGTGTAGATTCGGACAACTCTTCTAATATTGTTCCGATTGATGTTTTGGTATAGCCCTGATTTAAAGATTTCCCCCGATTGTAGACCTGTCGCACTACACGCAGAAAAAAAGTATGGTTGGGGTGACAATATTCGAAGAGGATCATACTATTGTTGGGTATATGGTTGAGACACAAAAATATTATGATCCTCACAACAATAGTATGATTCACACATAACCATACTATGATCCCCACAAACATAGTATGATTCACACTCAACCATACTATGATCTCCACAACCATACTATGGTCCTCACAACAATAGTATGTTTCTCATACAACCATAGTATGATCCTCACAACCATAGTATGATTCACACGCAACCATACTATGATCCCCACAACCATAGTATGATTCAAACTCAACCATACTATGATCCCCAAAATTATTTGTTAGGATTGGTTTTTGTTGTTATTCAAAAATAGTGATTTTTTGTTATTTTAAATTGCATTACTTATAAGTCCATAGCCAGATTTGAGGCCATGTTTTTATTAAACATTTCTTTCAAGAAACAAAAATATATATTCCAACGGTCAAAAATACTTTTAGTAGCCAGCAGGGGTGAATGCTACTTCACCATCCGTAGACACCAAGAAAAGAATGTGATTAAAAGGCTATATACTTAAGTGCAAGCAGCTTTTAAATAAACGAGAACCAATCGATTTTAGAGTATTTCACCGAACAAAGTAAACACAATAAAAATTCCTCGAACTACCTTCCGATTGTTCTTGTTTTTTTAATGGACAACAACCATTCACTGTATCGTGTGTATGTGTTTTTTTTTGTATATCAAAAAAAACATACGCACACACATACATGTATGCTCTATAAAACCTGTTTTGTTATGTTCATAGTCGCAACCATACTGTATTATTGCCGTAATCAAATTATTGTTAACGTAAATTTTAAACAACAATACTGTTGTTGTACCAACCATGTTTATATGGTTGCTACAACCATATTTTCATTTCTAAATTTGTCAATAATACTATTGTTACATTTCAACAATAGCAATATTGTCGCAATCATACTATTGTCAAAATGAAATTCAAAAAACAATACTATGGTTGCGACGAACATGCTTTTATTGTAGAGAACATAGTATTGTTGCGGTGACCATAGTGTAACCATATCTTTTCTCTGCGTGTAGAAGTAATTATTACACACAGAGAACAAATGATTCGTTTCCACAACCGGACTTGTTTGCCAACAAAATGGCCTATAACGTTTGCATCAGAACAACCGAATGTTGGTTGGTGCCCTGCCGTTGTCAGTAAATGAAACTGAAAATAACAGTAGAAGTCACAAAGTTTCGAAACCTAAACAATTGTTTTTTCTGAATATAAATGTCCATGTAACGCATTTGTAAATTATAAGTAAAAATAACTTTAGTCTACTTTACCATTAAGAGAAAAATGTCGTTTATCGATGAGGAAATATTTTAAAAAGAAAATTGTATTTCACGATTTTGAGGTAACACCATTTTTTTTTTAACTCAGATTGGTATAATTTGACCCATTCCTGCCTAATGGGTATGTAAATACCCAAGATAAATAATTTTAGCGTGGGTCAGGTGAGCGACATCGCCGTATTTTTTTTTTATGGAAAAGAGGAAAGATTGGATTAATTAAAGCGTTTAGCAGAATTTTTATTTTATTTTATCTTTTGTTTTTTTTTTGCAAGCAAAAATCGAAGATTTTTTTTCGGAAAATGCTCCGGAAAAGTGCTGTCAAACATAGGAAAATGGTACAAATTAATACCGAATAGCTTAAGTTGTCTATTATGTAATGAAAATCAGGCAGCGATACGTCAACACACCTGGTGTCCAGATCCGGTCAAATGCAAATGGGTAATTTTATTAAGACAACCTGGTACTTGAAAGAAATAAATCACTTAGACTTAGCAATTTTCTTCTGATCTGGTGCAACACCGTTATGATAATTCAGGAAGCAAGTAGCGGGATGCGAATTCACCTTGCACTTCAAATAAACACCTTGCACGGGTATTTAAATACCCATGTCATATCTCAGGTAAAAATTTAGGTTTTTTTTTCTTTCAACTTCTATGGTCTTTTGGACACAAATTTTCAAATTTCATAAAAATCGTACGAGCCGATCTTTGGGCAGGCAGTAAGGGGTTAAAGCCTCATCTTGAGATTGCTTTTCCGACTCTATACACTTTTTCGGATCGGCTTGAAGTTTTGAAAATTTGAATATTTTTTTAAGTAAGCCTAATTTCGACCAAGAAAAGCTTTGCCAACACACAACCCGTTATTCTGAATTTGTTTTTATCATTACCAACAATTGGTTGCTACAATTAATATTCCGCTAAACCAATGGTTGCCACAACCACCAGTTGTGACAACTAGGGACTTCTCGGTATTTCATTGGTATATATAGGGTGATCCATCTAGAGGTATTTTTTCAGAACAAAAATAAATATTTAAATTCAAATCAAGTGTGGAATCTTTATTGGTAATTTGAGAGGACATTTTATGACATTTATTTTTTGAATTTAATTTCCTTCAAATGTTGGCCTTAACTACGCCTCAGGGTTTCCATTCTGAGGGTCCAATTTTGGATGACTCGTTAGAGCATTTCGACCGGTATGGCTTTAATGACACGCTTAATGTTGGCTTCTAAAACTTGAATGTCAGCATAGACTTTGGACTTTCCGTAGCTGCAACGAAAAAAAAGTCTAAAGGTGTGATATCAAACGATCTAGGCGGCCAATTCACCGGTCCAAAATGTGAAATAACTTGCTCTTCGGAATGATCCCTCAATAGATCCATTGTTTGAGCAGCTGTATGGCAAGTGGCACAGTCCTGTTAAAACAAAATGTCGTCAAGAATACGAGCTTCAATTTCAGGTAGTAAAAAGTCCGATATGACAGCAATAGCGAGCACCATTGAAAGTTACGCTTCGACCATCATCATTTTTGAAAATATATGGACCCGATAATTCCAAATATGGGCTGAAACCAAACCGTGGTTTTCTTTGGATTTAATGGCACCTCTTGAACCTCTTCTGGTTCCTCTTTAGCCCAAATGCGGCAATTTTGTTTATTGACGTTGCCGTTGAGCCAGAAACGGGCCTCATCAAAACACAAAATTTTGGTCGAAAATAGCGGATCTTCCCGTTTCTCACCGAACGCTCATTTCCACAATACAGTTGCCAACATTTGAAGGTAATTATTTTCAAAAAATAAATGCCATAAAATGTCCTTTCAAAATACCAATAAAGATTCCACTTTCGATTTAAATTTTTATATTTATTTTTTTGTTCTGAAAAATACCTCTAGATGGATCACCCTTTACTATCAATTGGTTAGGGACACAATGCATGCATTGATCATATTATTCAAAAAATAAATGCCATAAAATGTCCTTTCAAATTACCAATAAAGATTCCACACTTGATTTGAATTTAAATATTTATTTTTGTTCTGAAAAAATACCTCTAGATGGATCACCCTTTACTATCAATTGGCTAGGGACACAATGCATGCATTGATCATATCTATTCATTACGATTGAAAACATTCGATGATGGCAACGGAAACTCGAAATTCCCTAGTTCCAACCGTTTTACAACTAACGTTTTATCTGTGTGTAATTCAAATGTTGCTCAAATATTTTTTAGAAAATGGTCCCATCCCAGGAGCTCCGTACATTTTTGGTTATACTCGTACTTACAATACTTGAACTGAAACACTTCATTTATTAAGAGTGCCCAATTGCTTTTTGTTAATCCATCACTGTGATTCTTGTATGAGTCTATCCGCATCAAATTTCAAAGACTATTATAGTCAAAGGTAAACGTGGTATGTGAAAATAGTGATATCAGAGGAATAAATATTTTTGTAAATTGTACATCTAGGCGATGAGCTATAATAGGTTTTGTACCTCAAGTTGGCAGTGACTGTTACGAGGGTTGTTATATATATTTCTGGCCAAGGCAACACTAAGTGCCGTGCATGAACTGACAATGCAATATCGTCATGTGACATACCGTAAGATAGAGGCATCCTTGGACATTTCTTCCACCAGCATACATTCGATATTGCATGAACACCTGGCCGTAAAATAGGTTTGTTCTCGTTGGATCCTGGACAATTTGACAATCGCTCAAAAAAAAAAGTGTCATGTCGATTGGTGCAAAGAAATTTTGAAAAAATCGACCGCCGTGCTTCAAAAGACGTTTATAAGATCGTCACAGGTGACGAATCATGGATCTATGCGTATGAGCCCGAAACAAAAAAGCAATCGAGCGTGTGCGACTGCTCCGCTTGAGCAACGTAGGAGGTCAATTCTGAGTAGTACACCACAATTTGTTTGCCTGAAGTCTTCGGAAAAATTCAAAAAACGAACAAGAGAAGACGAATCATTGTGCACCATGACAATGCAAGCTCTCACACATCGGCTCAAACCAGCGCCTTTTTGACCGACCAAAACGCCGAATTGATGGGTTATGCAGCCAATGACTTCTTTTTATTCCCGCACATCAAGAAAAAAATGCGTGGTCAACGATTTTCGTCGCCAGAAGATGCTGTTGAAGCGTTCAAAAACCATGTTTTGGAGGTGTCTCAATCAGAGTGGAGAAAGTACTTCGACAATTGGTTTGAGCGCATGTATAAGTGTATTGATCCTCAAATGTGGAGCTATACGAAAAAATAATTCAATTTCACTCACTTTGTTTGAACGAAATTAGATTATATTTAAAATGAGACTTGTAGAGGGGAAATATTGACCGAAGGGAGCTGGTGTTTTATTTGTAACTGCTAGAGTGACTATAAATGCGGAGTGATCTAATAAATATATTGCTTTTGAAACCGCAGGTTCTAAAATCGAGTATCCCTTTATGTTTTTAATAAAATATGATCCGATATGGACTAGTAATAGTTCATATTAGCTTTTATACCTGTAAACTTGGTCAGAAGGGAGGACATTGCCTAATGGAATTAGATAGTGATTCTCAACTGATAAACATTGGCGTTTCTTTTAAAGGTGTTAACAACAGTCCCACTAAGTCATAAGAACCATGGGTTGAACATTATTACAAATACTTATTGTTTTTCATAGAAGTTGATACAAAAGGCTGACTAAACAATAGAACTGCAGAATATAAAAATTTCATTTTACCAATCTGGGTTCTGTTTCCTTCCCATGCATGCATCCTGTTGCTGGTTTTCCACCAACAACCTACGAATTTTCTTTGAGTGTATGTTGTAAAATACACCGAATAGTCTAACGTGTAATTTTATGCATATAGTCATGGCGGCAAGACTAAAATCGTAGACGTCGCCGCACGATGTACTCACCAGTGTATGTATAAACGAACAAATTTTATAATTATTCTTAGACAACTTTTCAATGAAGTCGTCGTCGTTCTGGTAAAGCTTGTTTGTTATTGTTGTATAAATTATAAACAAATCAAAAATCCAACAACAAAATAGAGAAAAACAATTGCAATAAAAATACCAAGCTAATTAATAGCCAGTACAACTCGTAGACCGGTTGGCTGAATCATACGTAGATACCCTCCACAACGACGCGGTGAGACATCGCCAGAACCCACATTGTAGCAACATAACTACTTCTGACTACCACTACTTCTTTCGAAGGACATTTTCGAAGAAGTATGACGAGGCCTACAATATGTGACGCGCAAAATAGAAAGGGACCTAAGGGTAAAAACCAGTATTGTTCAGGAGAGCCATTTTAAAGATTTAAATACGTGTATCTTTGGTGTAGCATCACTTTCATAAAACGCTCATATCTCTGGGAGGGAACACTTTTGGGGCATGGGATCGGTCTCATTCGATGCTCAGATGTTGTCCACATCAAAAAAAAAGTGAAAATTGATTTTTTTTTACACTTAGGTCCCTTTCTCTATGAGCTCCCACATATAGAATGTTCGATTTATCATTTAATAGCCCGATCAAAAAGTGGAAATGAATGTTAAGGACAACAAAAAAGGCCAAAACGTATATGTGACAGCGCATAGAGAAAGGGACCTAAGTGTAAAAAAAAAATCAATTTTCATTTTCTTCTTTTTTTGATGTGGACAACATCTGAGCATCGAATGAGACCGATCCCATGCCCCAAAAGTATTGCCTCCCAGAGATATGCGCGCTTTATGAAAGTGATGGTACACCAAAGATACACGTATTTAAATCTTTAAAATGGCTCTCCTGAACAAAACTGGTCTTTACCCTTAGGTCCCTTTCTATTTTGCGGGTCACATATACAGTTAGGAAAAAATCGAGTCATTTAGTGTTATTTTAGAAAAAGTGGAAAACAAATATTTTTCACCAATCAAAAGCTTGTTATTTTATTTCTTTTTATTGTTTACTAGCAGAACCCGGCCCACGTTGCTGGCCTCATAGTCACACATTTCTTTATAAGATCGAAAATAGAAGTTGTGAAATGAACCGATGACTGTAGCAGCATAAACTGGAACGAAAAGTCGACTGGGACCAGTACATCCATGTCTTTAACTTTATCGTTAATGTCTTAATTTTTGCGAAAATAGGGTGCCGTTAAAGCTGGTTTGTGTGTCCATTTTTCATATAGGGTTATCCATCTAGAGGTTTTTTTCATAACAACAAAAAATATAAAAATTCAAATCAAGCGTGGAATCTTTATTGGTAATGCGAAAAGAACAGTTTATGGCAATTATTTGTTTAATATAATTTCCTACAAATGTTGGTCGCAACTACGTCCCAGGGTTTCCATTCTGAGGGTCCAATTTTGGATGACTCGTTCGAGCATTTCGACCGGTATGACTTTAATTACACGCGTAATGTTGGCTTCCAATACCTGAATCGTAGCTAGTTTGCCAGCATAGACTTTGGACTTTACGAAAACCCAAAGAAAAATGGCTAAAGGTGTGATATCACTCGATCTAGGCGGCCAACTCACCTGCCCAAAACGTGAAATTAACTGCTTTTCGAAATGACCTCTCAATAGATCCATTGTTTGAGCAGCTGAATGTCAAGTGGCACCGTCCTGTTGAAACCAAGTGTCGTCAAGATTACGGGCTCCAATTTCTGCAAAAAGTCCGATATCATGGCGCGATAGCGAGCACCATTCACGGCTACGTTCCGGCCATCATAATTTTTCAAAAAATATGCACCGGTGATTTCACTAGCCTATAAACCGCATCAAATCGTGGTGTTCTCTATTCATAATGTCACCTCTTGAACCTCATCTTGTGGCTCTTCTGCCCAAATGCGGCAGGTTTGTTTATTGACTGCCGTTGAGCAAGAAATGGACCTCATCAATGAACAAAATTTTGGTCGAAGACAGCGGATCATACCGTTTCTCCCCAAACGCTCATTTCCATAATACAGTTGCCAACATTTGAAGGTAATAATTAGTAATGCCATAAAATGTCCTTTCAAATTACAAATAAAGATTCCACACTAGAATTGAATTTATATTTTTTTTGTTCTAAATAAATACCTTTAGATGGATCACCCTTTATAACTTTATAAAGTTGTGTGAGTGTTTTTTTTTAGATGTGTGGTTTTCAGTAGGAAATAAAATGCATAAAATTTAATTTAGCTTCATTATAAAGATAAGAGTTTGCCATTATGTTTAAAAAATGATCTCGGGCAAATTCCAGCCGAGAGGACCTATTTTCGACCACTTTTTGCAGTAAAATGGTTCAGTGGTGTTAAATCGCTCGATCTTGAAGGCAACGCCACAGGCCCACGACGCGAGATAATGCGCTCAACAAAAGTTTCCTTCAATAAATTGATTGTTTCATGGACTGTATGGCATGTAGCGCCGTCTTTTTGGATCAAAGGTCGTCCACACCAACATCCTCCAATTCAGGCACGAAAAAGTCCTTATACATGGCTCTTTAGTGTTCCCCATTGACTAACATTATGGCCGGCTTCAATTTTGACGAAATATGGACCAATGATTCCCTCTGCCCATAAAGCACAGCAAACAGTGACTTTTTGAGGATGTAACGGCGTCTCAACAATGGCTTGTGGATTTTCATTACTCCAAATGCGACAATTTTGGTTATTAACGTAGCCATTCAACCAAAAGTGAGCTTCATCGCTGAACAAAATTTTCTTGTAAAAATAAGGATGATTCGACTTAATATGAATCTGATTTAGATGTAATCACGACAATGGATGTAGCTGCAAAGAGAAGAGAATGACTTCCATTATTATGCTGGGATTTTCCCATTTCAACAACAAAAACCGCTTACCCAAAATACACTCCCCCTGTTTGCTGAATACAGCGCCATTTCACACTTTTTAGTTATCAACAAGAGAAGTAAAAATAATCAGCTTTACGATCTTCTCAGGGTGCATGATTCGAACAACAACAATTAAATTAGCTGAAGCGTCATTTGTCAGTTCAATTGTGGCAGTTAGATCGTAGAAAACTACTGTGCTGGTGTTTTATCGCCTAGAACTTGTTTGCATTTTTTAGTTTTCTTTCTTTATATTTATACACGCAGAAAAAACTTCTGTTCTGTTCAATTTAAAATGTTCATTCATGTTCATTATAGAATGAAATTTATACTGCGAGTTAATTTTTGATAACGTTTGAAATGTTAATCGGAGGCCGTATAATTTTGATGGTCCTAAATATTAATAAAGAACTAGCAATTTCCATCCATCTGCCCATCCGCCTGTATGTCTGTTGAATGTATAATAGCGGCCAAACGAAAGGAGGTAAAACGAAACGTAAGGAGGTAAAACATTGCATCTATGATCGTTTTTGTTTATGATTAGTTTTTTTTTTTAAATAACCAACACTCAGGGATGGAACGTAAAGGATCGGAGGGGGGGGAGTAGAGCGTACCAGGTTACAAGTAAAAAAAAAACTTTTTTTTTGAGGTACGCCCTAGGGGGGAGGGGTAGAGGGAGTAATGATTATTGACATCTGCCTTGAACTTCTGGATGTCGCAATTTGTGGGAAATTGACGATATTGTTGGGTCAGTGAATCGCTTGCGAGACAACAAGTAGCACTGTGTCTTATGTGCATTTAAATCTACTCGATTCACTCGACCCCATTCGGAAATGGCCAGTAGATCCCGGCCAAGTGTCTCATCCATAATTCGACTCGGCCTACGGTCGAATGAATATGAATGACAGAGGTTACTATCATCTGCGAAAGAGTAGATTAGATTTACGGTCTGACCCAAAAGTTGGCTCTTTTACGGATGTGGGCTTAAATCCCATGGACTTGTTTGACTCACATCCTCCTTCATAATCTTATGGACAGAGGCGATGTGTCTAATAATTTTGCGTTTCGTTGGCGTGCGCCAACTGACTGATTGTTCACTGGGTCAGTCGACTTGAATTTGTCTAGCATACGTTAGTCTCCGTCAAATGGGCAAGCTCCGCACATCGTTGCTATAAAAGCACATCCATTATGATAAAAAGTTTTGAAATGTGCTCATGCTATTGGCATAGTGATTAGTTGTTTTTTGTCCTGCAAAATAGAAATATAAAAAATTATGAGAAGACCACGAACTGTAAGGGTCGCTTTATTGGAAAATCCACGTTCCAGTCATTTAAAATCTGAAAATGGATAAAATGTAATTAATTTGTTTATTCATTCCGTGACGGAAGTTTCAGTTATTTACCGATCCAGAAATCTTTCGGGATCCTGGATTTTTTTTTTCCTCCTTCAAAGGTGATTAACATCAAAACAGTTAAGTTGAATTTGATTGGCTATCAAAGGTCAATTTATGCTTTATAAGAAATCATAAATACGCTTACGTTTTATCAATTTGTGAAAATACAATATTGAAGAATAATGATTTCATAGAAAAATAACTTCCATGTTAATTAATTTATTCATAATGTTAAAATTTAAAGTAAATTGGGTTATGGTTACAATTAAATTCAGATAAATGCAATATATCGTTCTGTAGTCCGCGAATCGGAAATATTTTTTTAAAACAAAAGTTATGTAGAACCTAGCTCCAGTTTTGCTGTCCAATTTCAAGCCGTCGGTGAAACAGTGTATGCGCGGCTTATTTAATACAGACAGAATGGAGGCAAAAATCGGTTTGATTGCACACTTAAAGTAATCTACAACATTGGGAGGGTCATGTCATGAAAAAAGTGGAGGAGACGATGGAAGGTTTTTACTAAAAAAATGTGAGTTAATCGCTTTGTTTTATTACCGCCGATTTAAACCATAAGAACTACATCACCCGTTTTTTTTTTATTTGATAAAATTGTAATTACTTTCATTAATTTGTTACAACAACAAATTAATGAAAGTAATTTGAAATATCCTGTACTTTCTCCAAGTTATTTAGCTTTACATGTCACGTAAAGAAATTTACCAAAAATCGTTTTACGAAGGTATTTTCTAGAGGTATTTTTTCAGAACAAAAAAAATATAAAAATTCAAATCAAGTGTGGAATCTTTATCGGTAAATTGAAAGGACATTGTATGGCATTTATTTTTTGAAAATAATTTCCTTTAAATATTGGCCGCAACTATGTCTCAGAGTCCAATTTTGGTTGACTCGTTCGAGCATTTCGACCGGTATCGCGTTAATGACACGCGTAATGTTGGCTTCCAAAACCTGAATCGTAGCTGGTATGTTAGCATATACTTTAGCGGACACCATCACGGTTACGTTAAGGCCATCGTCTTTTTGGAAAAATATGGACTGATGATTCTACTAGACCTTAAACTGCACCAAACCGATGTTTTCTCTGGGTATAATGACACCTCTTGGACCTCTACTGGTTGCTCTTCAGCCCAAATGTGGCGATTTTGTTTTTTGGCGTTGCTGTTGAGCCAGAAATGGGTCTCATCACTGAACAAATTTTGGCCGAAGCCAGTTTCTTACCGATCGTTCATTTCCATTATACAGTTGCACAATCATGAGACAATGTTGCGGTGTAAGTCTTTCCATGATAAAATGTCAAACAGTACTGAAAATAAATACAAAATAAAATTAATACAACTCACGCGTAATCTGTAAAAAATACCCTATTGAAAAAATCACCCTATATAAAGACCTATCAATGAAATTTGGCCATAATTTTTACCTGTCTTTCGAAAGTGGCATACGTATGTATATTGTTTAATGTCGGTCTTAGGTTTTGTGGTATTAGATAAGAAAGAAGATATTTCGTTCAATAAGGATTTCAAATTAGAACTACAAGGGTTGCTATATATATTTCTGGCATGGGCAACACTTAGTGTTGCCTGGCGCCATCTGACATTTCCATTGGAAAGTTTGACATTTGTTAGCAACGTTTTGACGTGCGAGCATCATTTGTGTTGTTTACAATGACTTGAAAAAATCAATTTGGCAAAAAAACGTGAACATTCTCGTGCGATCATTATTCACAACTTTCGACGTGGATTATCACGACAAGAGTGCATCGATAAACTTAAATCTTTGTGTGGCGATGAAGCACCATCTCATAGCACTGTGAAAAAGTGGTTCAATGAACGCTCGCTCAAAGACGAAGGTCGTCCAAAAACGACAGTTGTGCCAGATAACATTGATGCCGTGCGTGAACTGATAATGCAAGATCGTCATGTGACATACCATGAGATCCTTGGGCATTTCTTCCATTAGCATACATTCGATATTGCATAAACACCTGGCCGCAAAAAGGTTTGTTCTCGCTTGAACCCGCACAATTTGACAATCGGTCAAAAAAGGCTCGTCTCGATTGGTGCAAAGAAATTTTGAAAAAATACGATCGCGTCGCTTCAAAGACGTTTATAAGATCGTCACAGGTGACGAATCATGGATCTATGCGTATGAGCCCGAAACAAAACAGCAATCAACTGTGTGGGTCTTCGAAGACGAGCCGAATCCAACGAAAGTTGTTCGTGGAAGAAGCACTTCGAAGCAAATGTTCGCTTGTTTCTTCGGCAAGACTGGTCATGTGGCGACTGTTCCGCTTGAGCAACGTAGGACGGTCAATTCTGAGTGGTACACCACAATCTGTTTGCCTGAAGTCTTCGGAGAAATTCGAAAAACGAACTAGAAAAGACGAATCATTGTGCCCATGACAATGCGAGCTCTCACACATCTGCTCAAACCAGCGCCTTTTTGAGCGGCCGAAACGTCGAATTGATGGGTTATCCGCCGTACAGCCCTGCGTGGTCAACGATTTTCGTCGCCAGAAGATGCTGTTGAAGCGTTCAAAAACCTTGTTTTGGAGGTGTCTCAATCGGAGTGGAAAAAGTGTTTCGACAATTGGTTTAATTAAACGCATGCAAAAGTGTAGAATACTTTGAAAAACAATAAAACTCTTTTTGATGAGAAATATTCGCATTTTTATTATAAGGTCAGAAATATATTCAAAAATTCATATATTCAAAACTGTCAAAGACCGTTTTCTAAAAAAATCGGAGAATTGTTTTCTTTAATAATAAAACGTTCCTGTCTCAAGACCTCTTGCTTTTATATTTAAATAGAAGACACGTTTATAACAAAAGGGCAAAGTGACATTGATTTTCGTGGCTGGGCACTGCTTTTTATCATGATTTCGGGTTCGTGATACGCTCTTCAGAAAGCTTTGCTGCAAGTGTTGAAAGTAAAGCAGATGGACGGAATGCTTCTTCTTTGCAATACCGTAAAATAACACAACATCAGTAACAACAAATTCTAGGTTTGTTTTCCAACTTTCGTGTTTGCACACAATCATAAAAACGCAAAAAAGTTAAAAATTTAAAGACAAAAAACACTAAGTTTACTTACTGCAAACACAAAAAACTTTTTGTAAATAAATACTATTTTCAAAAATGGCTTTTATCACAAAAACTAATTTTGATTTGCAGTTTCGGGTTGTACCATTATTTGTTGTTTATTCACAATTTATATTCTTCTACGATATTGAAAGCTTTCCCCCCATGTTCGTCTATCTTCTATAGTTTATCGTCTTTGCAATGAACTAAGCAAAACATACAAAAAAAATTGTATTTTTATTTTGTTTAATTTTACACAACTATTTTTCAGCGTGTAAATATAGCGATTTTCCACAACAACGACAGCTCTCTCATAAGTGTCAGTAACAAGAATACAAACTACAAACTGATTGTATTCAATTACATTGTTTAGTTTGAGTTTAGCGCTTCCACTGAACATTATTTTTACTTATCAGTAAGAGCATTTTGTAATTGAACAGCATCTCGCAGGGCTCCATTCCCACGATGGGCAGAACTGAATTTGTTCTGCTGTAGGGTGGGTGTTTATACCCTGCGATTTCTTTGAAAGATCGGCGAGAGTAACAGAACACAGGGAGATAATTTTTATTCTCTGTTTGTTATTCAACGCTTAGGTCACAGGTCAGAAATATGGATGCTTCTGCTCTAATCTACTTGTAATGCACATTCTCTACAGTGTTTAGTGTGAACGTTGCTCTCGTGCGTTTGGCTGGGTGCATTGCTTATCGTTTTCCATAAGAAATGCAATTCATCACCCTACACCACAGGGTGATTATGAAAAAACGGACCGCATGTCATTATTACGCTTGACTATCTAATATGATGTGCTTTGAAATTAACTTCTAATGGGTGATGGAAGTGTTTATGATTGGCATGCCAGTTAACGCACCCTGGGGCGTTGTTGTGGCCATACTTTGTAGGAAATTATATTCAAAAAATAAATGCCATAAAATGTCCTTTTTAATTACCGATAAAGCTGAGAATGTACACCAAGACCGTGGAGAGTGATTCGGCGCCGCACAGTGTTGCGAAAGCGGAATTTTTTGGAAATCATATTGCCTAAACTGTAATTTCAATTGTATCGATGAGAAACTTCTACAGATTGGTCAGAATGAAATCCCAAACAGAATGAGTGAAAAAAAAATTTAGACCGAAAAAAATTGTTGGGTCAAATTTTCAACAAAAGTCAAAAAAAAAAAAATTATAGGGTGGTCCGAACAAGAATTATAAACGTCAAATTTTCATGATTTTTCGATATTTGTTGAAAAACTGAAATTTTATAAAAAACCAAAATCTATTTCATTTCTTATTTGAAAGGTGGCAATCAAAGATTTAATTTGATACCGGTTTGAAGTCAATAGCTTCAGTTTTAAGAGAGTTATGCTCATTTTTGTGGAGTGCTAGAATAGATGTAGAATAAAAAATAAGTGATTCCGAGAATTTCCGTTCTATTTCTATGGAATAAATACTGAGAGGGATATACTAAAATCGCTATAACTCCCAGGAGGGCAGGTATGGGCAGCTGATTTGTTCACAGTTCGTTGAAAACAAATTATGTAACATTTCTGTAGTGGTTTGGAACTGGGACTCTCTGGGACTTTTTAGATATTGCTTACCTAACCCAAATTTAAAGGAAAAATGGACCTTTAGTCGGGTTTTCGTTCTAAAAAAGGTGCATATGAAAATGTCTCAAACAACATTCCTTTTTTTTTACAGAAGATACTTGTCCGAAGGCAGATTTTTTTCCGAATCAAAATATCTGTCACCAAAATCAAATGAGATCATTTGAATACAGCCCTGAAATCCCCTCTTTTCGTGAACATTTTGTATATTTGACTTCTAAAATCAATTAAAAATCAACGGGCCAACATAAAAATAAGCTTTATGTGTTTTTTGTTTACTTGGAATGTCTGTGACAAAATTGCACCATTAAAAACACTGAAAAAAATAATCGGAAAAAAGTTACTTTTCCACTAGACGCAACACAGTGCGCCGTTCGCAGCAACTCGGACTGTTGTATGGAGCATTTTATGTCGAGATCTTAAGTTTAAAGCGTACAAAATAAAGCTTGTGCAAGAACTGAAGCCGTCCGACTTTCCCAAGCGACATCGCTTCGCTTTATGGGCTCTTGAAAAGTTCCAAGAAGATCCGACGTTTTCGAGCCAAATTTTTTTCAGCGATGAGGCCAATTTTTTGGCTCAGTGGGTATGTAAACAAGAAAAATTGCCGCATTTGGGACAAAGAGCAACCAGAAGAGGTCTAAGAGCTGCCACTTCATCCAGAAAAAATAACGGTTTGGTGTGGTTTGTGGGCCGGTGGAATCATCGGTCCATATTTCTTCGAAAATGATGCCGGTGAGAACGTAACCGTCAATGGCGACCGTCATCGTGCGATGATAACCGACTATTTGATGCCTGAAATTGAAGTTCGTGATCTCGGCAACATTTGGTTTCAACAAGACGGCGCCACTTCCCACACATCGCATCAATCAATGGATTTAATGAGAGAACATTTCGGCGAGCAGATAATTTCACGATTTGAGCCGGTCGATTGGCCACCAGGATCGTGTGACATCACGCCGTTAGACTTTTTCCTGTGGGGATATGTAAAGTCTAAAGTTTATGCGGACAAACCCGCTTCGATTCAGGCCTTGGAGCAAAGCATCACGCGTGTCATTCGCCAGTTACCAGTCGAAATGCTCGAACGAGTCATTGAAAATTGGACTCAACGGATGGACCATCTGAGACGTAGACGCGGCCAATATTTGATAGACATAATCTTCAAAAAATAAATGCCAAAGAATGTTCTTCCAAATGATAATATAGATTTCCCATTCAATTTGAATTTTCTGTGTTTTTTTTTCTGTAAAAAACTAGGGAACCTCGAAATGGATCACGCGTTATATTAAGATATTACCTACTTAATTGCCTTAATATCCCATTAAGGAACAAGTGCGTACTTATACCAGATCAGTGATCTGTGTACCATATAATTCTTATACTCACTGACCGGGACTTACTGTTAACCGCAAATTGTAGTAGAAATTAAGATCCAAAAATCATTCTAGTTTTTTAAGGTAGCGATACTTTGTAACTTTCAACGATATTTTAAGAACTTGAAGTGCGCCAACAACATTCACAACAAATACATGCAACCTCAATCATTTGGTTTGCAACATAATTCCGTTGTGGTAACTAATCGGTCATGTGTGTGTACATATTCACGATAGGGCTGATAAGCGCAACACTTTGGATTATCGCTAGTTTACATAATAGGAGATTAACACGAACATTTGCGTCTTTCTTCTGTACGAGATTTACATGAGGCATCATGTGTTCCAGTATAGTGGAGAATGTCTAAAATTAATCGCTGAGCTGTTAAAAGCTAATTTAAAAATTTATTGGACTTCTCTAAAGAGTTGGCACACTTCATCTTCTCATGCCAGATATATTTATATCTTAGTGACAGGCTGTAATCATTATCAGTTCGGTGTGTGAAGTTTGAATGCGACTCAAGCACGTTACTCCCGACTCTACATCTGACATGGTATTTTTAGTTCGAGAGTCAAGATGTGCCTAATACTATTTTTGTAAACTATAAAACTTAATTACCCTAATATAATCGGTGCTATCATCTGTGGCAACGAAACTTATTGATCATATACAGGGCTGACATAGAAACCATGTCGGTTTTACTAATTGCCGTTTTTGCAAACCAATGTTGGTTTCATTTGGTGTCATGAAACCAAGTTGGTTTTGTCCATTTCGAATGTTAACAAAACCAATGTTCGAATCAGCTGTTGCTGATAAAACCGATAATATTGGTTTTCATGACAACAAAGCATTTTTTCTTATCGTTTTCAAATCCAATAGGGACAACACTGGTTTCTATGACAGCCCTGATAGTGTCTCAAAAAACAGTCGATATTGTTTTAAAAAAGGTTCTGAAGTAACCATGAACAGATGGGTATCCCTTACACACAGAGAACAGTTTTGTTGTCCCAACTGAATTTTTTCGCAAATTCAATAATGTGGTCTGCGTGGTTTGAATGGGGAGAAACAGCTCATATTTTCTGAATGTTTTGGTTCGTTTGGTCCCATAATACGGTCCGTTTGACCAAAACGATAGATGCAAATTAAAATTAAAACATATTTAGCTTCGAATCCTAATATTTATTTAATAGTTTTGGCTGACATTAGACCGAAGGGGACCAAAAACGGCCTTTATGTTAAACTGACGGGATCACCGATATATATGAACTATGGGTACTCAAATTAAAATCGGTTTTCCTACGAAATCCAAATATTGACTTATTTTGAAGGTTTGACTAAATTGGGGACATGTCTAGAGTGTCTAAATCCGAAACCAAACCCGAGATATGATTTCTCAAAATGTCTTAAACCTGACATGTTGGTTTACCCAGTTTTTTCTTTAAGGTTTTCAGTTTTTTGGTTGTTGTATATAAAAGCAAAGAAAATTCTTAATAATTAGCTCTAGAAGCCACATTATATAATTAGCTCTAGAAGCCACATAGTATAATTAGCTCTAGAAGCCACATTTCACAGTATAGGGTGATCCATCTATAGGTATTTTTTTAGGTTGATCCACCTAGAAGTATTTTTTCAGAACAAAAAAAAACATAAAAATTGAAATCAAGTGTGAAATTTTTATTTATTACTTGAAATGACTTTTTATGGCATTTATTTTTTGAATATAATTTTCTTCAAATGTTGGCCGCAACTGCGCCTCAGGGCTTCCATTCTGAGGGTCCAATTTTGGATGACTCGTTCGAGCATTTAGACCGGTATCGCTTTAATGACACGCGTTATGTTAGCTTCCAAATCCTGAATCGTTGCTGGTTTGTCAGCATAAACTTTGGACTTTACGTAACCCCAAAGAAAAATGTCTAAAGATATCACTAGATCTAGGCGTCCAACTCACCTGTCCAAGACGTGAAATTAGATGCTTTTCAAAATGACCTCTCAATAGATCCATTGTTTGAGCAGTTGTATGGCAAGTGGCACCGTTGAAACCAAATGTCGTCAAGATTAAGGGCTTCAATTTCAAATAAAGTTCGATATCATGGCCTGATGGCGAGCACCATTCACGGTTAGGTGCCGGCCTTAATCATTTTGGAAAAAATATGGACCGATGACTTCACCAGCCTATAAATCGCACTAAACCGTGGGTTTCTCTGGGTATAATGGCACATTTTGAACCTCTTCTTGTTGTTCTTCAGCGCAAATGCGGCAATTTTGTTTATTGACTTTGCCGTTGAGCCAGAAATGGGCCTGGCATCATCACAGAACAAAATTTTGGTCGAAAACAGTGGATCTTCCCGTTTCTCATCGAACGCTCATTTCCACAATACCGTTGAAAACATTTGAAGTTAATTATTTTCAAAAAATAAATGCCATAAAATGTCAAATTACCAATAAAGATTCCACACTTGATTTGAATTTTTATATTTTTTTGTTCTGAAAAAATACCTCTAGATGGGTCAACCTATACATCCAATATTGATGAAATTTGACACAATGCATTACGATCGATCTGTAATCAGCTCAGATAAAAATGAGTCATACTGGTCCACGTTTTCATAAAGCCCTAGTGCAAAGATCTCTTCGAATATGACATTTAATCGATCTAGAACATTCATATTAATTCCGATTTTAATCAAAGTTATTATGGTATATTAAGATTGACAAACAACCAATCGTGGACCGATTTGAGTCATGTAGGCTTTTTTTATATAGTCCCCTTACAAATTGTCTGGGGGCCCAAAAGATGACTTCCCATATACATGGCTTCAAAATATTTTTAACATTTTCCATAAATCTAAAAATAATAAACTTATTTTTGCAGTTTGGCAAAATTTTGATATCGGATCCTATGTCCGAAAATCTGACCCATTTTAGCATGGACATATGGGTTCCAAAAACAATGAAATATTCACAAAAATTCAAATATGGCCTTATATTTTACGTCTGGGTAAATTTAGAGCCTCTTCAAGGGCACAATTACTTCACGTCTGATTACACTCTTAGCAAAAGGCTTAAACCGGAATATGGGTTAATGCCGGCTTGTAACTTTTAAAAAACCCGACAGTCAGTTTTTGAAAAAAATGGCGGTTTTCTGAAAACACCAGTTTTTTTTGGACACAGTAGACATGCCCCAAGGGCGGGTTTACTTGTTTGTCATACATTTTTGTACAACATTTTCTGTACCTCTATTGCCATGTCTTTGGTATTTAAAACCCTTTCAGTTTCCATTAAGAAGAGCGTATATTCGTGCCGTTAAAACTTGGGGAAAATTGATTTCGACTCAATTTAGATAAGATTTGAGGCGCACTCTTATTGTTTTTTTCACTTAAAGTAGAATAATAAAATAAAGCAAATGCTATAGGAGTCTCAATAAAATTTATCAGTAATTAAAAAGAGCTTGAATTTGATAGACCTCTCGACAAGAAGGGGAAAACAGCACAAATTCATTAAACGTTAAGCAATACTTGTAACATTAGCAAACAAGTGCAAATTAAATTAAACGTAAATAATGTATAAATTAATCATAATTAATGTGATTATATTAGAATTGTACATATTGTGTAATGGCTTACCTCACAAGGCTATAATATTCCCCCGTGATGTTGATTACGACGCTGGAAATTCCAATGTGCGAAAAGCTTTAGAAATTTACAATTTCGAAGAAAGCGAAGAAAGTCACAATTGTAATGATGAGCAGGCTCAACACAATACACATCAATTTAAAAAAGTGGCGGGCATCCCTAATTTTCAACCGAATTCTATAAATCTTCGCGGATTCAATATACCACAACATGGTGGACCTCAATATGGATTTGATAAAATCAGCATACCTCAAGATCGCTACCATAGAAGGGAATATAATACCAAGCCAGACGCGGGTTACGGTCAACCAACAAATGTCCAGTCATCGCTGAACAAACAAAATTACTTGACAGCCACTGCAGACGATTATTCATTTGGCGGTGACAAATCTACCGAGGATGATTCAGAATTTTCCATTTTGTCGAGAACTCTCTTTGATCAGCCAAAAAACTGCAAGAGGATGACGGCGACAGGGCGTTGTTTGTCTTAGAAACTGTAGAAATCGTGTTACTACTCGTATCTTCTAAACAAAAGCCAAAGTGTTAATTAAGAATGAAATAAATGTTAACAAATTTGAAAAAAAAAAATCGTACTATTATGTGGTTAACTAATGACTCATTTTATCGCCAGACTGCCTTCCTGTTAATATAGTTAAAAATGATCATACTAAATTGCTTGAAGTCTAAATACCACCACCGAGCATGTATTTAACTCTAACTAACTCGGAATGTTTGGCGCCATCGAATCGTAAAATATTTCTTTGGCATATAAAACACAGACTTGCCATACGTAATTAGCTCAGCGGTATGTCGCTGTATGATTATTTCTCTTTCGAATATTTTAAACACTGCCGCTCATCTGAATAGGTTTGGAGTTTTTGAAACTTTAAATGTAGGATTTCTCAATTTGTGTTATATGCACACCAAATTTTTTGGTGTCCATTGCGAGATTATATATCTGTCGCGCAAAATAGAAAGAGACCTAAGGGTAAAAACCAGTTTTGTTCAGGAGAGCCATTTTAAAGATTTAAATACGTGTATCTTTGGTGTACCATCACTTTCATAAAACGCGCATATTTCTGGGAGGGAACACTTTTGGGGCATGGGTCTCATTCGATGCTCAGATGTTGTCCACATCAAAAAAAATGAAAATTGATTTTTTTACCCTTAGGTCAAGGGTGGCCAAAGCGCGGCCCGCGGGCCACGTGCGGCCCGCAGATTGTCTATTTGTGGCCCGCGGAGCATATGCACACATTGTTTTCTTTTCGTGTACATAAAACCACCAAAGAAAGAAATAATCAAAAAACGCATTTGCAGAAATGTCGCGAATAATAATAAATCCGTTGCCAACAACAAATAATGCACAGACCTAACAGATACCGCCCAAGTGGCAATTTTTATTAGAGGAGTTGATGCCCATTTTAATAAAATAGAAGAATTAGCGGCACTATATCCACTCAAGGACACTACTCGCTCCCAAGATTTGTTAGCAGCAGTTACATCGACATTGAATCGCTTTTCATTACAGCTCAACAACATATCGGGCATAACAACAGATGGTGCTCCAACCATGGTTGGGAAACATGAAGGTTTAGTAAAATTGATTGAAAATGAGGCCTGCAAAGTTGGTAATACTTCGATGCTAAATTTTCATTGCATTATTCACCAGGAGAATTTATGTTCCAAGTCCCTTAAAATGGATCATGTCATGAAGGGGGTCATCAAAACAGTGAATTTTATTAAGTCGAAGGGGTTAAATCACCATCAGTTCCAAGAGTTTATAAAGTCGTTGGATTTACCGTATAATGACGTTGCATATTATGCAGAAGTAAGATGGCTGACTCGTGCCAAAATGTTGAAAAGAGTGTTTGATTTGAAGCAAGAAATAAAATCATTCTTCGCAAGCAAGTCAAAAAGTATCCCAGAATTTGACGACAAGGAGTGGGTTACCGACTTTGCATTTCTGGTCGATATAGTTAGCCACCTAAATGTTGTTAATACTCGACTTCAAGGGAAAGATCAGCTAATTAATAACATGTATGATATTATTTCTGCATTCCAAATCAAACTTGAGCTTTGGGAACAACACTTAAGGACAAAAAACTTCACTCACTTCCCTACATTGTTATTGTAGCCAGATGTCACACAAATGGCGGCGGATAAATACGCTTCGTTGATATCCGACTTGAACTTGGAATTTGAAAACCGGTTTCTAGATTTTAAAAAGCACCGTGTGCTTTTTGCTGCATTTGCAACGCCATTCTCCGTAGACGTGAATTTATTGCCAGGAATTTTACAAATGGAACATTGTGAAATGGTTTGTGATGCACAGTTAAAGGAGAAATTCAATCAGGTTGGTTTGGAAGAGTTTTACAAAACAAGGAGAAATATCCTGCATTTTACAAACATGCTCTATCTATGATCTCGCTATTTGGAAACACTTACACTTGTGAACAGCTTTTTAGTCGAATGAAGCATATAAAATCTCAAATCAGAACACGAATCACAGATGAGCATTTGGATAACTGTTTGCGTGTAGCAACAACATCAATCGATATCGATATTGATGAACTTAGTTCCGATAAACAAAATCACACGTCTCACTAAAATTTATTACATTGTGTTTATTTTTTTATTACTGCGTTTTGTATTACCTAATTATAATTTAATAAATATGTTTGATTAACATTTTTGATTATCTTCGTAAAAAAACAATGCATTTCTTGATTGCTTTGAATAATAAAAAATTTTTTTGCGGCCCGGTAGGAAACCTCATTTCTAAAATCTGGCCCAGCTCCTGAAAAGTTTGGCCACCCATGCCTTAGGTCCTTTTCTCTATGCGCTGTCACATATGTACACTCAACTGGGAGAAACATCTTACGGTAAAAATCAACCAGTTTTATCTTGCATTGTTTTTGGCCTATTCTTCGGTAGAATCATAGCAATTTTTTGGCTCATCACAATAGGTTCAAAATCAAAACCTTTATTTTTTCTTGGTGAGCGGTAGTCAAAGCATAATAATTTGTTGAATTATTATTTTTTGGAGTATTTGGCATAGTTTAATTTTAAAATGGGTCGGGGTAAATCATTGACGGGCGAAGAAAAGGGCAAAATTAAAGCCTTTAGTGAATGTGGACTAAATCATCGGACGAAGCCAAAATGTTGTCAGCAATTATTTACGGAATGAATCAGAACACGCAGAGAAAAAATATGGTTAGTATATGGTCACGGCAATAATTATATCGAGCCATAAGCGCTAACCTATCGTAAGTCAAATTTTTGGAAAAAAAATTTTATTGCTGAAAAATAATCGTTAGGACAAGCCTCATCGTTTTGTATTTTTAAAATGACAAAATTGTTAGTAAAACATCAAAAAAAAGCTTTTGCATTTTATCGTAAATGATTGTTTAAATTTTATTGTGTAGCAATTTTATCGTAAGTCACACATCAAATTGCTGCAGCAATCGCAAATGTGTTCAGATTTTTTTTTTTGTTTTTTGATACAGTTATATGAGTAGGTAGAAATCTTAAATTTTTGCATTAAAACATTTGCATTTTTAATAAAGTTGTTTGAAATAAATAATAAAAACCGTCTCCTGTAAAATTTGCATTTTTTCACTTACGATAGGTTAGCGCTTATGGCTCGATATGTTTTCCGCAATAAAAGTATGTTCGTCGCAACCATAGTATTGTTTTCTGAATTTTATATTGACAATGGTATGATTGCCGCAATATTCACATTATTGATATGTAACAATAGTATTATTGCCAAATTTAGAAATGAAAATATGGTTATAGCAACCATATAAACATGGTTGATGCAACAAAAGCATTGTTGTTTAAAATTTACGTTAACAATAAACCGCATGGTTGCGACTATAAACAAAACAGGTTTTATAGAGCACACATATATGTGTGTGAATATGTTTTTTTGTATACCAAAAAAACACATGCACACGATACAGTGCATGGTTGTTGTCCATTTTAAAAAACAACAATCGGAAGGTCGTTCGAGGGATTTTTATTGTGTTTATTTTGTTTGGTGAAATACTCTACTGCTGGCAACTAAAAGTATTTTCGACTGCCGTTGGAATATACGAGTATATTTTTCTTTCTTGAATGAAATGTTCAATAAAAGCAAGGCCTCAATTTTGGCTATGAACTAGTTGTAATTAATTTTAAACTAACTTGCTTGATTAAAATCTCTATTTTTGAATAACAACATTACCCAATTCTAATAAATAATTTTGGGGATCATAGTATGGTTGAGTGATAATAGCATGGTTGCATGTAAATCATACTATGGTTGTGAAGATCATACTATGGTTGTTTGAAAAAAATACTATGGTTGTGGAGATAATAGTATGGTTGAGTGAGGATCATGGTATGGTTGTGGTAATCATAGTATGGTTGTGTTTGAATAATACTATTGTTGTGAGGATCATAATATTGTTGTGGCACAACCATATACCCAACAATAGTATGATCCTCTTCGAATATTGTCACCACAACCATACTTTTTTCTGCGTGAATATGAGAAAAATATGAAAGGAGGTACATACAGAGCCACTACGAGTGCTGATAGGAGAGCCATCATCAGATCTACTTCTAACTCGCATGATTCTGCTTCAAAAATAAAGCTAAAAACTGGTGTAAGTGCTAGTCTGGCTACAGTAAAACGCGTTATTCGCAGTGCCAGTCACTTAAAACGACTAAAACTAATGAAAAAGCACGACTTCACTTTTGTCGTCAGCATATGACCTGGAATAAAGAATGGCAACGTGTAGTCTTTTCTGATGAAAAAAAAATAATTTAGATGGTCCGGATGGATATACACTCGGCCGCATAAATCTGCGTACAAAATATGGAATGCAGTTAGTGTTTGGAATGTAAAATAAAACATTATTTTCGCAGTTTGAAAGTGTTTGTGTAGGTTTCTGTTCCTAAAATTTAATAACAATGGAGAAAAGAAATAAGTGTCGCAGAATGAAAAATTATAGTTTATCTGTGGAAGGAGGGTCAAACTTTGGGGGAAATTGGAGAAACAGTTGAAAGATGCCATTCTTCAATACAGAGAGTAATAAACAATTTTAAAAACACTGGAGTTTTAGTGTCAAAACCTCGTTCTGGTCGTCCTACTAAGCTAAGTCAGCGTGAAAAACGAGAAGTGGTGCAATCTGTTCAGCAAAATCCCAGACTAACCGCATCAAAAATAGCCGAAAACTTGCATGAACAGTTTAATAAGACAATTTCTAAGGATACCGTCCGCAGAATTTTGAAAAAGTCCCAATATTATAGTCGCGTAGCACGGAAGAAGCCACTAGTGTCATTAGTCAATAGACAAAAACGAATTGCCTTTGCAAAGGAATACAAAAATAAGCCTCCAGAGTTCTGGGAAAAGGTATTGTTTACTGACGAAAGCTAGTATTGCATATTTGGTATAAAAGGACGTCAACTTGTTTGGAGAAAACTGTGCACAGCTCTGAATCCAAAAAATTTAAAGCCAACAGTAAAACATGGTGAAGGCGGTGTGATGGTATGGGGTTGTATGGCCAGAAAAGGTGCAGGTAACTTGGAATTTATTCCAACAACGATGGATCATAGAGTCTATTTAGATATTCTAAAAAAAAAATCTTAATGAAAGTGTTCAGAAATTGGGTATTACGTAAAGACGATTATTTATTTCAACAAGACAACGATCCGAAACATACTGCCCACAATGCACAACTTTGGCTCTTGTATAATGTGAAAAAAAACGTTAAAGACTCCACCGCAATCCCCGGACTTGAATCGTATTGAACATTTATGGGATTTGCTGGAACGCAAGATTCGAATTACATCCAAAGAAATGCTTAAAACAGTGCTGGTCGAAGAATGGAAAAATATTAGCTCCGATTATACTGCGAAACTGGTAGCATCGATGCCAAAGCGCCTAAATGAAGTTCTGAAACAAAGGGGCTACCCTACTTCTTATTAATATGTTATTTAATTTATAAAAATATGTATTGTTTTATTCATTTTATTTATGTACGCACACTTTTGCATAGTTTTAAACATGCTTTATATTACATAAAAGTTTTCCCGAATACATCACCGTTTTATAACAACAAAATCTGTTCAGTATCTTTTATTTTTACATCGAAAATTTATATACTCGTATACTCTTACATTTCATTCTTGTACATCATTTGGCTCGTCCTCATGGTTGTGAAGGTGGTGTGATGTTGTGGGAGCCATTGCCTATTATGAAACTTGTCAGCTGCAGTTTCTGACAGCTAGAAGGAATGCGAATAGCTACAAAGCAGTAATTGAGGCTTACAAAGCCGTAATTGAGGCTTTTCCGTACTTCTCTAACATTTTTGGACCCATAACGTGGACTTATCAGCATGATAATACTCCCATTCACATTCACACGCGGTTCCTAAAACAGGGGATTAGTGGATTAGCCAAAATGTGCCATTATTGGAGTGGTGGCCGCCATATTTTCCAGACCTGAATATTATTGAAAACATGTGGGGAATGCTGTCGCAAAAAGTATACGAGTCCGGTAGACAATTTGAGAATAAGGAGTGCTTAATACGTGGCATAAAAACAGCTTGGGCTGAAACTTCTCTTCAATATATCCAAAAATTATATGATTCAATTTCAAATCGAATTTATGAAGTAATTTCAAACAAGGGCGGGAGTACCTATTATTAATTAAGTTCAAAATATTCCTATTATTATGTTTGTAAGTGAAAATATGAATAAACATTTTGTTTTTATGTTTTTTTATTAATTTTTTGTTCCTAAAATATTTCTGAACCAAAAAATACATCATTTTTCAGCGAGTTACCAAATCTGTTTTTTTTCTCGAATTATCCTAAAATTGAATATAAAATTGTTTCTTTATAAAATTATTCCCAATAGGCTAGTCTATAAACGACATAATTTTAAAAAATTTTCATTTCACTAATTCTTGAAATAAAATCATTTGAACACAAAACGATTGCTGAACCTATTCAGATGAGCGGGAGTGTATGTATTGTTTATTTGATTTGTTATCACGGTTCACACATTATTTGTTGTATTTTTATTTTACATTTCATTCATTAAATATTTTATTGAATTCGGTACCATTACAAACAGGCAAAACACATCATAAGATCCAGTGGAGACACTGACCATGAATCACTCGTCTAATGCATGAAATATCACTTGGAGTACTTAAAATAGGAAAAAGTGATAACGTTTAGTTCGACAGAACAAAATTACTCGTAAGAATCTAAGCGAAGACGATTTTAATTTTTTCTTGTTATGGTCCATTAGGTTTTTTATGAAGAATTCCAAATTTTATCCATACTTATATGATGCCATTCATCCCACGATATTTGTCCTGGATTTTCACTGCACAAAGTCAAAACTTCGTAGAGTGTTACCGGAGTGATGTATCCGGTACTGTTAACCTACGCTCAACCTCTCCAAAACATCCCCATAGCGTGCTAAACTTGTGTCTCATCTAGCGTCAGGATGATATTTGCGTCAAGATCAACTAATAGGAGATCCATTTAGAGGTATTTTTTCAGAACAAAAAAAAATATAAAAATTCAAATCAAGTGTGAAATTTTTATTGGTAATTTGAAAGGAAATTGTATGGCATTTATTTTTTGAATATAATTTCCTTCACACTTGATTTGAATTGTTATATTTTTTTTTGTTCTGAAAAAATGCCTCTAGATGGATCACCCTATATAAACTCAGTGATTGAGGTCGATTCTTCACTGTGAAGAATATGAAAATATTCTCTGTTTAACCTTCTACACTTTAAAATTCCTGCACCACCAGACAGTGTTGAAATTCTGTTCCATTTCATTGACTGCACAATTCTGCCGGCAGATTCTACACGCAGAGAAAAACATGGTTACTATATGGTCACGGCAATAATAATATGTTCTCCGCAATAAAAGTATGTTCGTCGCAACCATAGTATTGTTTACTGAATTTAATTTTAACAAAAGTATGATTGCCGCAATATTAATATTGTTGAAATGTAACAATAGTATTATTGCCAAATTTTATAATAAAAATATGGTTGTAGCAACAATATAAATATGGTACGTGCGACAAAAGTATTGTTTTTTGGGATTTATGGTAACAATAGTATGATGTATGATTACGGCAATCATACTGTATGATTGCAATATTTTGTCAGTTAAAAATGCTTTGTTGAACAATGTTTTTGTTACGGATCTAATGCAAAAATAGTACTTTTTATGTGGAAATTAAAAATTTTCAAACAAACTGCTTTGGGCTTGTTTAACTAAAATATTTTTAATAAAAACGCTTACGTTTTTTTAAACTGTTTTTTTCTACTGCTAAATAAATCACTTCTATTATTTTGAGTTTAATGTATTTTTAAATACTTTCATAATTCAAATCTGTTGTGGACAACTTAACCCAATTCTATTAAATAATTTGGGGATCATAGTATAATTGTATGTGATCATACTATGGTTGTAGGGATCATAACATATTTACGTGTGAATCATACTATGGTTGTGAGGATCATACTATGGTTGTGTGTGAAACATACTATGGTTATGGGGATCACAATATGGTTGCGGAGATCATAGTATGGTTGAGTGTGAATCATACTATGGTTGTGGTGATCATAGTATGGTTACGTGTGGATCATACTATTGTTGTAAGAATTAAAGTATGGTTGTGAGGATCATAGTTAGGTTGTATTTGAACCACACTATTTTTGTAAGAATCATAATATTGTTTGTAGAACAACATACACCCAACAATAGTATTGTCCTCTTTGAATATTGTTACCACAACCATATATTTTTTCAGCGTGTATGTGGATGATATATGCAAAACAATAAAATAACGCGTGATCCATTTCGAGGTTCCCTAATTTTTTAAAGAAAAAAACACAGAAAATTCAAATTGAATGGGGAAAGTTTATTATCATTTGAAAGAACATTCTTTGGCATTAATTTTTTGAAGATTATGTTTTTCAAATGTTGGCCGCGGCTACGTCTCAGATGGTCCATCCGTTGAGTCCAATTTTCGATGACTCGTTCGAGCATTTCGACTGGTAACTGGCGAATGACACGCATGATGTTTTGCTCCAAGGCCTGAAAAAAGTCTATCTTGGTGGCCAATCGACCGGCTCAAACCGTGAAATTATCTGCTCACCGAAGTGTTCTCTCAGTAAATCCTTTGATTGATGCGATGTGTGGGAAGTGGCGCCGTCTTGTTAAAACCAAATGTCGCCGAGATCACTTGAACTAATTCTGGTTGGTCTCGTCCCAAATGCGACAATTTTGCTTGTTTGCATACCCATTGAGCCAGAAATCGCTGAACAAAATTCGGCTCGAAAACGCACGAAACACATTTCTTACAGCACGTGAATTTTCGTAATAAAGTTGAACGATTTGTAAACGTTGTTCAGGCGTAAGTCTTTCCATGATGAAATGCCAATCAATACAAAACAAAAATAACATGACAGCATGACACGACTCACACGCGATCTGTCAAAAAAGGGTATTGAAAAATGTATCTTTACTTGGATCTCCCATTATTTTATCACTGATTTGGCCCGTTTCGACACTTATGTCATGAAAACACTTCTCTTTAACATTGGCCGTTTGTAGCCAGCGTTAAAGAAAGGTTCCGGTCGGCGAGTATAAGAATTGCAGGGCAAGGTATTTGAAGTATTACCAACTTCATCGGTAATCAAGCTATAACAAATTCATACCAATGTCAACTGTTTTTATTGTTTACAAGCAACCACAAGCATATGCATCTAAGTTTAATAGAAAAATAGTTATACGTAATGGAATTCACACACTATAGTGAAATTCACAATCAGCTATTGTTCGTAAGCTAAGTCATCTTGAAGTCTATAAAATGTTTGTGTATCGCGCCGTTGTTAGCTATAGAGATACAGGTATCATTGCCAAACGCTTCGAAATGGTTCGGAAAATAAAGGCTCGAATTCAACGAAATCCACGACGCGTTGGTAGTTAAATGGCCAACGAACTAAAAAAATATCCCAGAGAAGCATCCGACGCATATTCAGAAATGAGCTCATGACAAAGCCTTACACGTTCCAAAAGGCTTCATACAATGTTTGGCGAATTTCCAAAAATTATATTCACTGATAAAAATATATTTCCCTTTGAGCGGTTCGTAAAATCTCAAAATGATTGTGTTTACTTAACTGACCCCCAACGTCGATGGATGCTGTGCAATCGTTTCATCGAGTCTGGTGTCAATGTGACTTATTTTCAGGAAAATGTTTTGGAAGCAGCTTTAGAGTCTTCAGCACGCAAATATTTCGGTCGTAGACCAAGGAAAGGAAAATTATAAGGGTTTTTCTAAATCACTCAAATTCGTTTATCAAGGCATTTACAATTATCGGTTGATCAATATAGAGGTATTTTTTTAAATTAAAAAAATACATAAATTCAAATCGAGTGTGGAATCTATGGTCATTCGAAAGGACATTTTATGCTATTTATTTTTTGAATATAATTTTTTAAATGTTGGCCGCAACTACGCCTCGGGTGTCAATTCTGACGATCCAATTTTGAATGACGTTCAAGAATTTTAACCGACGTTAATGACACTCGCCATGAATCGTAGCTAGTTTGTCAGCAAAGACTTTGGACATTACGTAGCCCCAAAGACAAAAGTCTAAATGTGTGATGTCACACGATCACAACTCACCAGTCCAAAACGTGAAATTAGCTGGTCTTCGAAAAGACCTTTCAATAGATGCATTATTTGAGCAGCCGTATTGAAAGTGGCAACGTCCTGTTGAAACCAAATGTCGTCAAGATTACGAGCTTAAATTTCAGTTAGCACCATTCAAAGGTTACGTTTCGGCTATCATTATTTTTCAAAAATATGCACCGATGATTCCACCAGCTTATAAACCGCACTAAACCGTGGTTTTCTCCTTGTATAATGGCACCTCTTGAAATTGTTCTGGTTGCTGAGCCCAAATGCGGCAATTTTGTTTATTGGCGTTGCCGTTGAGCCAGAAATGGACGTCATCACTTAACAAAATTTTGGTTGAAAAAAGTTTCTCACCGAGCGCTCATTTCCATAAGAAAATTTAACCACCCTTTACAGTTGCACAATTTGCAGACAAAAAGAATGAAAAAGTTTAACACAACTTATGCGTAATCTGTGAAAAAAACCCTATTGAAAAAAATAACTACATTTTTCAGCCGATACATGCAGACAATTTTCAATTTTAAAAGTTCAATTCGTGTTTCATAAACCGAGACCGGAAGATAACACTAGTTTACAAATTAAATTTGTTTTCCTGGTTCAGAGTTGTAAATATTTTTCCTATAGATTTTGGCCTCCTTAATTTTAAAATTTTTTTCTCTAATTAGTTTTCAAGATAGAATTTTTGGATTTTGTTTACGAGTTTTTTATGAGATGTCACAGCTTTTTGGACCATAACTCCCAAACGCTATTACCGATTTGATCAAGAGTTGTCTCAAATTTAAGGAAATTAGATTTTTAAAAACTTCTTAATACAAGTTATTAAAATCATTTCAATAGGAATTTAAAATTTAATAATTGGAATGTTTTGTGCAAAAATCACGATTTTAAATGGAAAAAAATATGTGAACAATAATGTAAAAATGTATAAAAATATACTGAGCATAAAGATTGGACTTTCTCGATCTAATTTCATTTAATTTGAGACCACTCTTAATGAAATCGGTAATAGCGTTTGGGAGTTATGGTCCAAAAAGCTGAGGATGTCTCATAAAAAATTCTATCTTGAAAACTCATGAAAGGAAATTTTTTTAAATTAAATTATTTTTAATGTTTAGGAGAACAAAATCTATAGCAAAACATATTTAGAACTCTGGACCAAAATGCCTGTAAACCAGTGAGCAATAAATATTGAAATTAATTTTCGTATTTAGGAGAACAAAATCTATAGCAAAAAAAAATTTAGAACTCTGGACCAAAAATGGATGTAAACTAGTGTAATGAGCGATAAGAACGGCACATTCGAGTAATAAAAACGGTGGGTAATATTTACAAGACTAACACTGTTGCAAAGTCAAAAAATGTAAATTCCTTTTCTGGAATGTTTGTATCGTTTACTCTGAATCTCTTTAATCTATCAGTTGTTTTCAATATACACGTCTTCTATTTGCTACAGCACGCTACACATAAACATTTAGCACACTGCTAATAAACTAAATCTATCCATAAAGACAGAGAAAAAAAAGCTGTTTAAATTTTTTATTGACCTTGATTTGGAGGTGACAAACAATTGTTAGCAGTCCTTTCGGAGACTGTGATAAGAATATTAAAAAACAAAAACATTTTTTGGCATTTTATTGCAATACAATTACGACGTGCTGAAAATATATAATTTCGCTTTAATCTCTATCTGTAATATACTCGTAGGTTATAGAAAGTGATCATTAATGTACACCGAGATTGAAGGCTATTAAGATTTTAATTTAATAAAATTTGAATTTTACCGGAACGCTGCTGTTTACCCTTCCACTTTCTTCAGAAATAAAAAAAATTTCACTGAAAAAATTATGTTCGTGAAAATTACGAAATATTTTTTTTTATAAATTACGAAATTTGTCTTATTTTTTCAGCCAAAGAAACTTTTTACATATAAGAAAAATCATAAAACTTACGAAATTCGCTAGATGATGTAAAATTCTTGATTTTTAAAAAATTAATGAAAGATTTTTATTTTTTAAGAAATTCTTTCATATATTTTAAGCATATGTGACGCGCAAAATAAAAAGGGACCTAAGGTTAAAAACCAGTTTTGTTCAGGAAAGCCATTTTAAAGATTAGGTCCCTTTCTATTTGCGCTTAAAATCGTCGACTTTACTTTCATAAAACGCGCATATCTCTGGGAGGGAACACTTTGGGGAACGGTCTCATTCGATGCTCAGATGTTGTCCACATCAAAAAAAAATGAAAACTGTTTTTTTTTATCCTTAGGTCCCTTTCTCTATGCGCTGTCACATATGTGTTTATACGTTTTATGAATAATGAAAATGCGAATATTTATCATCAAAAATGGTTTTATTGGTTTTCAAAGTATTCTCCAGCATGATTTATATACACTTTTGTATGCGCTCAAGCCAATTATCGAAGCACTTTTTCCACTCCGATTGAGACAACGTTCAACAGCATCTTCTGGCGACGAAAAACATTGACCACGCATTTTTTTCTTGATGTGTGGGAATAAAAAGAAGTCACTGGGTGGCAAGTCAGGGCTGTACGGCGGATGACCCATCAATTCGACGTTTTGGCCGGTCAAAAAGGCGCTGGTTTGAGCCGATGTGTTAGAGCTCGCATTGTCATAGTGCACAATGATTCGTCTTCTCTTATTTGTTTTTCGAATTTCTCCGAAGACTTCAGGCTAACAAATTGTGGTGTACCACTCAGAATTGACCGTCCACGTTGCTCAGCGAAACAGTCGTCACATGACCAGTTTTGCCGAAGAAACAGGCGACCATTTGCTTCGAAGTGCTTTTTCCACGAACTACTTTCGTTGGATTTGGCTCGTCTTCGAAAACCCACACGGTCGATTGCTGGTTTGTTTCGGGCTTATAAGCATAGATCCATGATTCGTCACCTATTACGATCTTATATGCGTCTTTTGAAGCACCGCGACGCGAGCCTTTTGCACCAATCGACGCGAGCCTTTTTTTGAGCGATTGTCAAATTGTGCGAGATCTAACGAGAACAAACCTGGCCAGGTGTTTATGCAATATCGAATGTATGCTGGCGGAAGAAATGCCCAAGAATGTCTCTATCTCACGGTATGTCACATAACGATCTTGCATTATCAGTTCACGCACGGCATCATTGTTTTCTGGCACAACGGCCGTTTTTGGACGACCGTCGGCTTTGAGCGAGCGTTGGCCACGATTAAATTCATTAAACTAGTTTTCATAGTGCTAAAGGATGGTGCTTCATCGCCATACAAAGATTTAGGTTCATCGATGCACTCTTGTCGTGATAATCCACATCGAAAGTTGTGAAAAATTATCGTACGAAAATGTTCACAAGTTAATTCAATTTTTTTTTTGCTAATTTGATTTTTTCAAGTCACTGTAAACAACACAAATGATGGTCGTACGTCAAAACGATCTGAGTGCGTTTATGCTAAAAAATTTCAAACTTTCCAATGGTAAAGTCAGATGGCGCCAGGCAACACTTAGTGTTGCCTAGGCCAGAAATATATATAGCAAACCTCGTCTGAAATGTTACTTGTTTTTCATGAACTTTTTTTTGACATTTTAAATGAAACTTCAAAGTTTCTATTCACAATAAACAAGAAATTGTTTCGTACAAATCCTAACTTTTTTTTCATAATTTATTTGAACAATTTTCACAAAAACATTGAAAAATTTTTGTTTTCCTTCTATGGGTTTTTTGTTTTGCTATTATCATTTGTTGTTATTATTTTGTTTTCCGTTTTGTGCATTTTTTTACATTTATAAGGTATTTTATAATTACTAAGACACACAGTTTATATTCTGGTTCACGAACTTTTTTTTGTTTTTTTTTTCAGAATCAGCTTTAAAAAATGTTAAAATTTATGCAACGATTATTTTGGCCACAAATAGAGGTGAGTACACGATTTATTCATATTTAAGTAAGTAGATATGTACATGAAGCGTTCTTAAGTTTAAGCTATGCTATTTTGTGAAAATTATGAAATTTTGTTTTTATAAATTAGGAATTATTTTCGTAAAAAGGCATTTCATACAAAAAATAAAATTTTCGTAAAGCAGATGAAGCAAAAATTATGACATTTCTACAAAATTACGGCATTTATACGAAAATCATCCTAAAAATTTATAATATAGGGTGATCCGTCTGGGTTTTTTTTTTCAAAATAAAACTAAAATTCAAATCAAGTGTGGAATCTTTATTGTTCATACGAAAGGACATTTTATGACATTTATTTTTTGAATATAATTTCCTTCAAATGTTGGCAACTGTAATATGAAAATGAGCGTTTGACGAAAAACAAGAAGATCCGCTGTTTTGGACTAAAATTGTGTTCCCTGATGAGGTCCATTTTTGGCGCAACGGCAACGTCAATAAACAAAATTGCCGCATTTGGGCTGAAGAGGAACCTGAAGAGGTTCAAGAGATGCCTTTATCCCCGGAGAATACCACGGTTTGGTGCGGTTTATGAGCTGGTGGAATTATCGGTCCTTATTTTTTCAAAAATTATGGTCGAAACGTAACTTTTAGTGGTGCTCGCCATTTGCTTTATCATATTGGACTTTTTACTACCTGAAATTGAAGCCCGTATTCTTGACGACATTTTGTTTCAACAGGGCGGTGCCACTTGCCATGCAGCTGCTCAAACAATGGATCTATTGACAGGTCATTTCGAAGACTAGCTAATTTCTCGTTTTGGACAGGAGAGTTGGACGTCTAGATCGAGTGATATAACACATTTAGACATTCTCATAAACAAAGCCGTTAATAAAAAAAAATCGAATCGAACCAAAAAGCCCCAAATTATTGTTCGGTGGTACAGTTGACAACAACATAGATCGACAGATTGAAAATATTTTGTTACATGAAGTTCTCATCTATGTGCATTAGGGTGGGTCGATTTAACTAACGGTATGTGCAATAAATTTTTTGGTGGATTTTGGCATGAGGAAAAAGTTCCACAACGACATAGCAAAAAAATCGTAGAGAATCGGATCAGTCGTTTTTCTTTTGTTACGTATTGTATGTGGAAATGTGTATTTGTATGTAGAAGTAGTGTGGACGTCACCTTGGAAAGGTAATACATATTTTAAAAAAAATATTTTTTTATTAAATTGAAATTTGGGCGCCTCGAAAATGATTTTTTTTTAAACTCGTATGTCGTAGTGGAACTTTTTATTTCTCATGCCAAAAGCTATCGAAAATTCGATGACACGATATCGACAAATTGTTGTACTTACACTCAGCCGAAAATACAATGATTTTTTTAACCATGTGTCGGTTAAATTTTTCATGGTAAATGTTTGATAACGAATACAAAATAACATTATATAAAGTCAAATGCGCATGCAAAATAGTTAAGTTAACATTATATAAGGTTGGACTTTTCAACAGAGAGACAGAAAAATGTACGACATAAAGAACAATTTAAATATCATTCGGCTCTGTTGTATCGAAGTTTTTGTTCTGCTTTGTGTTATACGAAGTTCAGAATTAAGTTACACGAAGTTGCAAGGATTGCGACTGTCTTATCCCCCCACTCTTTTTCCTTTCTTCCCCTGCTCTGAAAGTTTGTAATTGTAAGAAAGATCATATAACAATTTATCTCGCACCGCCAAATGCTAGCTGTGCTTTTCGCACAGTTTGAAGACTATACGTAATGGGGCGGGAATATAAGATATGTGACTTGTAGCCAAAGTAAGTAATCGTTGCCTGGCAACCGTAGCCAATACATTTCACGAATTGTTTAGTTGATTCTGAAAAAGAAACAACAAAAAGGTCTCGAACCAGAATAAAAACTGTTCAAGTCAAAAAGACCGAATATATGTAAACAAAAAAATAATAAGTTGGTTAATTTAGTATTAAAAATGTTAACAGTAACAATATTTTTAGTTTACAGAAGTAACCAATAATTAGTTAACTTAACAATAAAAATGATTTTTACAACAATCTTCATAGTTTATAATATTAACAATTTCATTGTTAAATTGAACAAGTAATGTTTCAATAAATTAACTATGAAATTTTAATATTAACAATTTTCATGGGTAAAAACAATGCATTGTTAAAACAACAATAATTATTTTAAAATTAACAATTTTCATTTGTATTTGTATAGTTGACATTTTGTTGTTTATTTTTCAGTTATTGTTAGGCTTGAGGTCATAAACAAAAAACAGATGTTGGTGTTTTTATAATTTATTTAATTTTAAATAACCCAATATTTCGAACTGACTTCGTCGTTCATCATCAGGGGTAATCAATTTAAATAATTATTTTACTTCTGTCCTATTGTACTTCTAATATTCAATTTACATTTTTCATGGATAAACAATTCAACCATAGAATAGTTAAATTAACTATTATTATTGTTAAATACCAGTCAACAACAAAATGTTAAATTAACCTTATATAACGTAGACTCCAAATCAACTTTATTAATGGTCAAGCTAACCTTATATAAGGTTATTTTTTTGTGTACACATCGACCCTTTCTAATGTGCATGTTACGAATTATTTTAAAATGTACCTAACGTTTTTAGTATTTATGTAAAGAACTGAATTACCTAAGATGTTTTGTTCCTAAAAAAATATATTGCATCTAAAATTATTTTTTTCTATGATTTTTAAACCATTAAACTGAAACGGAACCGCGGTAAAAGAGTACCTAAAAACCATTTTTAAAAGTGAACCATTGGTGCGAACCCACTCTGAACCACTGAACCAAACAAACTCCAATTTTGAAATGGTTTGTATCCCTGCTTCTCAAACTGTTTTTTCTGTGCACAATGCACGCAATTCACAGCCGGACAGTAAAGAAATAATTTTGAAAAATCTGATACTTCAAAATTCTTCCCGATTTAAAGAAAACCCCACCAAAGATTAATTTAAATGTCCGTGGACTCTGGTGGTAATGCAAAAACAAATTTGGTAGATGCTACAAACTACTTGAGTGGAGATGCACCTACTTATATTTTGGCCCTCACGGCTCAGCTCACATTAGGGCACCTTAGCTTTTGCATCCCTGCTTCTCAAACTGTTTTTTTTATAGGCACAAGGCCCTCAATTCACAGCGGGACAGTAAGAAATTATTTTAAAATATCTGATACTTAAAAAATTCTTCCCGATTTAAATAAAACCCCCCACCAAAGCTTAATTAAAATGCCCGTGGACTCTAATGTTAATGCAAAAACAAATTTGGTAGATGCTACAAACTACTGGAGTGGAGATGTACCTAATTTGGCCCTCACGGCTCAGATCGCATTAGGGCACCTTAGTTCGCCTCTGCAAATCTTATTTTATAACATTTGAAGTCACTCGAGCTACGGATTTTGTTCGTCAGTCACTGAGTGCGGTACTGCCATAGCCAGCAAGTAAAAAAGTCAACAGTCGGACTGAGCAGACTACATATACTGGAGTCTGTAATCGAATACCGCAGGTACTCAGGTATCCCAAAACTGTTGTTCTGGCCTCAACAAGTTGGAACGGCCCTTCGACAAGTTGTATGGTGACTGTGGTTTCTACATTAAATCACATAATGATTTTCGACTTGACGTGGAGTTGCGAATCCATTTCAAGCTCTAAGGAGCTGCGAATCTATTTCGAGCTCTAGGGCCGTGTGCCGAGAGTGAATTGAATATTGTAAGCGAATAATGCGAAGTCTTTGTAGAATATTCTCATGAGGCTTGTGCGTGAAGTATTTAGTTGTTGAGGTTTTCTTACATCGACCAGGACCGAGTCGAACTCTTTCGGCTATGCCAGCCACATTCTCGTCTGTGGTCACCGTACGGCAACTGGAAACGTAGCCAATATCGTCTAGCGATTTTACGTCTACACCTTTTGGATAGATGTTGCATGACAATATCACTTTTTTACGTCATTAGAATAGGCACCCAATCATGTCTTTAAATGTAAAGAAAAACCGATTCTTTAAATTTATTGGGTTTCAGGAAACTACTGCAATTAAACACCCACATTCACTTGCATTGACAGACAAATCTTAAAACCAGTTCGTTCACTTGTCTTCACTTGAACACTTGACTCGAATAAAATACATTTCTCGGTTTATCTAATCTTTATTGGCAATTCAAATTGATCATGCTTTAGACAATTTACATATAATTCAAATAAGTTCACTTTCGTTTTGTTAACACGATCTCCGGTTGTGGGCACATCTACCGTTGATTATGCACCGGCAGTTTCTCATAGAACGCATATGATTCGTCTGGTTATGGATTTCTTTCACTATGGTGATCTCAATCACGTACGGGGTTTGAGTTACTGAATTATTAAAACGATTCGGCGGTTTCACGTCTCTGTTGGCGAGCATATCCCAGTCGGCTTCGGTTATTTTTGGACGATGTCCCACAGTTCGCGTTCGATTTGAAAATAAAGTCAAAATTAAAATCAACACTTTCCACATGTTGCAGATAATCATCCACGGGCGTTTACTGTACTTTTGTTTTGAAATTCTTAAATTGTTGTGATGTATTCGGCTTGTGTGTTATCGTTGGAAGACCCAAGTCGGAATTGAAGATAATGAAATTGACAGTGGAGTCGCAGTTAGCAAGCACCCTACAATAAATCGAATATATTTGTTAGAGAGAGCAGACTACATTACTTAGTAGTTAGCAATGTCTAGTTTATCAAATTGTGCATACATTCACACAGAGTACAGATTTGCTGCCTCAACCGAATGTTGGTGGTTGCAGGTACTATCCATGTATACTATCGCTACAACCGAATGTTCATTGGGAACACGCCAATCGATAACCCTAACTAATTAATTATACTATTGTGACTAAATTTGTACATGTATTGGTCGTTCTACCTGATTGTTGGTTATAGGTACTCTTTGAATTCGGTTCCGAGTCCTAGTCTAGACGAAAGGAAATCACCCTTTTAGTATAACGATCAGCATAACAATATAATTTTTATGAGAGCTACAGCTCTCAATTCTTTTCCAATCTTAATTGATTTGAATCAGCCAAGAGCCGCTTATTCATTAAAATTGATTTGTTTGTTCACATATATTCCATTTTTTTTAATTTGAATATTCTTTTGTCTATGAAATCAATAACTTCCGGTAAAATCTCATTTTTTGTAAATTTTCCTGTAGCAAGTTGTACCACCAATATAATCTGTAACAGACTTTCGGCCAAAATTCAAAAAAAAAATTAAACAAAATACTTCATTTTACAAACTCTAGAATCCAATTTGGAAGAAAAGATGACTAGAACCGTTTAATTATTGTAGGGATTATATTCTGATGTTTGTATAACCAATAAGACTTTACAACAGTGGACGAAACGGGGTTTGGTTAATACAAAGAACTTATCTGTGGTCACCACGAATTACTGGTACTAAAGTAACATGTCTATCATAATTGGTTGGCGACCAATAGTTTTACTGATTTCGGTTGTTATAACCAATTTAATGGTTGCGAATTCTGTAATATTATCGTAGCTAACATCTTATGATAACACTGTGGAACAAATTCAGGTTAGCAAAAGTAAGATCGATTCTGAGAGTAAGGGGTAAAAAAATATGGGCTAAATTAGAAGACCCGTATCGCGGCGTTTGTTTATGTTAGTTCAACATTTTTTTTAATCGACCTTCGAACTTTGCAGTCAAATGCCGATTTTCAGCATATGTGACAGCGCATAGAGAAAGGGACCTAAGGGTAAAAAATTAATTTTCATTTTTTTCTTCTTTTTTTTGATGTGGACAACATCTGAGCATCGAATGAGACCGATCCCATGCCCCAAAAGTGTTCCCTCCCAGAGATTGTTCGTTTTATGAAAGTGAAGTCGACGATTCTAAGCGCAAATAGAAAGGGACCTAATCTTGCTTTCCTGAACAAAACTTTTCATCAACTTTCCACTTTTTTTTTTGATGTGGACAACATCTGAGCATCGAATGAGAGAAAGTGACCTAAAGGTAAAAAAAAAAATCAATTTTCATTTTTTTCTTTTTTTGATGTGGACATCTGAGCATCGAATGAGACCGATGCCATGTCCCAAAAGTGTTCCCTCCCAGAGATATGCGCGTTTTATGAAAGTGAAGTCGACGATTCTAAGCGCAAATAGAAAGGAACCTAATCTTTAAAATGGCTCTCCTGAAAAAAACTGGTTTTTAACCTTAGGTCTCTTTCTATTTTGCGCGTCACATATTGTGTATATTTTTTTTTTGGCTATAACTCGTTGACTAATTGATGTTTTTTCAAGCTGTAAAAGCCAAATTATTGCTAGAGACCTTTCCAACAATTAAAATGTTTTAAAAATCGATTTAAAAAATTTTTGTGGTGCTCATAAAGCAAAATGATGGAAAAATTATTTTTTTCATGCTTTTTGAAAATATTTTCCACAAAACTAAGTCTTTTTTGCTTTCTGTTTGATCTATAATATGCTTCTCAGTTTCTTCAATAAATTTTATTTGAAAAGAAAACAATCATAATACAAAACTTGCGTTTTCCAGCTTAATATATATTTACTTTTCATTTTTTTGTATCAATTTTGTTCAGTGTTGGTTTTGAAGAAACATTGAAAAAGAAACTATAAAAATATGTAAAAAAATATAATTTTGAAATGTAAGTTATAAAAAGTTTTAAGTAAAAAAATGAAATAAATTAAATTAATGATTTGGTCAGTTGCTGTTTTGCAGGCGGCTGTGGATCAACATTACTGCTCTCTCTAATATCTTGGTCATCGTCATCATCATCAGATAGGTCGATAATTTCGTCCAACAGATATTCTGGAATTTCATCTTTGTCTTCCTCTTTTTCCTCATCTTACTCTTCTTCAAAGGCGTTTTTATACCACCAACAAATTTCAGCGAGTATTGCATCTGGAGATTTCTTTCCTCTGTACCTGAAACGAAAATAGTTTTCAATCGTTAACATGTTTAACTTGTTCAATCTGACAAAGATATTAGAAAAATCTAGCAATTCAAAATATGCACTCTCTATAGTTACCTTATTTCAAATGGAAGCGCAGTTTGGTGATAACGCTCGCCTTCCTCATCAGATTCAGCTGGCAACTGTTGAGCGAGTTGATCAAGATGCTGATGCAAGAGATGAATTTTGTACGACATATTAAACCAAATTTCATCGAAAGCTGCCAACATGTTTGCAACATGTTTGCAACAGATTGCCTGTAGTTGTCTTTGTGTTCTTTACCCAAAAGTCCGTCCTCTCATGACTGCTTTAAATGCGAACCATGCATTTAATTCTCGGTCTGTCAGAACTTGGTCAAAATCTTGACGACTCATAAGTTCCGTATATCGAGACCATTAACAACTCCTTCCTGAATTTTGGCGTTACTTAGTCTTGGGAAAATGTCTTTTAAGCGATTAAAAACTGCTGGTCTTTTTGCGATACATTTCAAAAAATTTTTAGCAATACCAAGTTTAATGTGGAGCAACGGCAACAAAATTTTCATTTCGGGAACAAGACTTTCGTGCAGCCTTTTTTCTTTAGGCTATTTCCGTCCAATGCGACTATTCCAGTTATGCTGTAAGTACTGGTTTCTTCCCTTAATCCCAATCGCACAAAAAACACGGATATTTTGGACGGCCAGATGCTGTTAAGCCTGTAATCAATGAAACTATTTTGAGGTCGCAGCAAATGCGCCACTGGTGTTCGTTATATTTGACTACTTCCAGAATGTGTTTCAAATTATCGAAATTTTCACTAGTATCAGTGCTATATGCAATCGGAACAGAAGGCATTCTATTTGTCGTGTGCAAAAGCAAAACTTTTAAGCTGATTAGTGAACTATCGATGAATAAACGCCAATCATCTTTTTTTATAGGTTAACGCTATCGTCTCCATTAACTTTTCAATATCGTTGAAAATTAAAAGACATCAGCTTTGGCTGAGTTTCGAGTCTTAACTGAATCTTTTTTTTTGAAATTAGTTCGCTTGTACGAAATAAAAAAAAAATAGCTACCTGTGCGGTGGTTGAAAACAAAAAAGTTGTTTTACTAATTCCTAATTCTTGGAACTTTCCTTTTTAATTACTTCTGCCTCTTTTTCTTTTTCAATGTTGCTTCAAAACCAACACTGAACAAAATTGATACATAAAAAATGAAAAGTAAATTAATATTAAGCTGGAAAACGCAAGTTTTGTATTATGATTGTTTTCTTTTCAAATGAAATTTATTGAAGAAACTGAGAAGCATATTATACGAGTAGATCAAACAGAAAGGAAAAAAGACTTAGTTTTGTGGAAAATATTTTCAAAAAGCATGAAAAAAAAAATTTCCAACATTTTGCTTCATGAGCACCACAAAAGTTTTCTAAATCAATTTTTTTACAACATTTTAAGTGTTGGACAGGTCTCTAGCAATAATTTGGCTTTTACAGGTTGAAAAAATATAAATTAGTCAACGAGTTATAGCCAAAAAACCATATACACAAGATGTGACGCGCAAAATAGAAAGAGACCTAAGGTTAAAAACCAGTTTTGTTCAGGAGAGTCATTTTAAAGATTAGGTCCCTTTCTATTTGCGCTTAGAATCGTCGACTTCACTTTCATAAAACGCGCATATCTCTGGGAAGGAACACTTTTGGGGCATGGCATCGGTCTCATTCGATGCTCAGATGTTGTCCACATCTAAAAAAAAAAGAGTGAAAAGTTGATATAAATATAAAATTTATTCAGGAGAGCCATTAGGTCCCTTTCTATTTGCGCTTAGAATCGTCGACTTCACTTTCATAAAACGCGCATATCTCTGGAAAGGAACACTTTTGGGGCATGGGATCAGTCTCATTCGATGCTCAGATGTTGTCCACATCAAAAAAAGAAAAAAAAATGAAAATTGATTTTTTACCCTTATGTCACTTTCATTATGCGCTGTCACATATGCTGAAAATCGGCATTTGACTGCAAAGTTCGAAGGTCGATTAAAAAAAATCTTGAACTAACATAAACAAACGCCGCGATACGGGTCTTCTAATTTAGCCTATATTTTCATTCCTCACTCTCAGAACTGACCTAACTTTTGCTAACCTGAGTTTGTTCCACAGTGTAAGTGGAACCACCATGTTTCCATCAATACCATGAAATGTGGGTGATTGCTGTTGATGATTGGTGTGCTTTTCCAACCGAAGTTTTGTTGTTCAGACCGATTTTCAACTGATATTTTCTCTGTGTGTACATGGTTATCAACATTCTTATAAGACAATTAGGAATTTTCTTTAAAATCGGTGGGCTATGCTCCATTTGTTCATACGCAAATTGATTAATTGAATATCAGATGCAACTGATTTTTGTAGTTCGATCCAAACTACGACAATTCTGTTGGACGAAAAGAGTTTTTATTGCAATCAATAAACAGTAAATAATCATGATGAAAATTCGTGTTGCTACGTCATTGTGTGATCTCTTAGTATTATGGTACAGATTACTAATTTTCGTTCGTATTAATGGCAAAAAGTAAAAACTATTGGCTGTCGGAACTGACTTTTGTGGCAAGCAAAAGTTGTGTGTATAATTGTTCTTTAGTGACAACAAAGAATTTCGTTTCAATAACCAAAAAACAGGTATTTAATTGGTGCATCCACCTTAATGTTGTTTTCCCAGAAATGAACACGAACGAAATGAAAGCCATTTCGTCGGCGAGCCAATTAAACTATTGCCACCAAGTAGGAGGAAGCAGGACGAAAAGCACAATTTAAATTTTTTGTTTTTGTTACGGGTGGATTGTGAGTTTGTGCTGATGTTTGTAACACCCAAAAATACAGAATTAAATGTAATAAGCTCCTGAAAAACTACGTATAGTTATCGAATCGGAATTATTTTGTCCGCCTTTTTATCTATTCTTGTAATCGAAGTGACCGATCTCGATGCACAGATCGGTTGCTGGTTTGTGGCGTATTTTGCACCCAGTTATTTCGGTGATTTTCGATTTCCCGGAATATTTCGCCGGTATCCCAGAAAAGTTTAAAACACCTACAAATCGGATTTGCTTCATGATATTTATATTAGATATTGTAACTCGCTGGCATCTAAATTTACTAAAAAGATCCCATTAAGCCCAGTACTCCGTTCAAAATTGTGAAATATGTTGAGTAACATCAATTATTTTATTAATGAAATTGAGCAACTACTTATAGTTTATCAACAAAGCGTTTTTAAACAAATTGTCGTGTTTATTACTCTAAAGTAAGCAACATTGTCGTATTAGAACAACACATATGTTTTCTTTCTAAATTATTCAAATTAGTCAAATAAAACATTAAATTCTGTGTAAATACTTATTATATCTATACTCGTATATCTATATAGGGTGATCCATCTAGAGGTATTTTTTCAGAATAAAAAATATATAAAAACTCAAATCAAGAGTGGAATCTTTATCGGTAATTTGTAAGGACATTTTATGGCATTTATTTTTTGAAAATAATTACCTTCTGAGAGAAGTTTCCGGTTCTGAGAGAAGTTCTCAAACGTTCTCCGAAGTCGGTGAGGAGTAGTTCGATTTTGGACTATGGAGCTAGTCCAAAATCGAACTACTCATGAAAATCGAACTACTACTCAGATAGACATGATCATTAGAACGCATGTAAAGGGTGTCCTAAGAAGAGCGCAATTTTTAAATTTTAAATAAAACACAGATATTTACGAAAAAATCGTGAAACTTTATTATATCGTAAAGTAGACAGAATGAGGTTATGTATGGAACAATATATCGTGCAGATGGCCGCCGCGGCTTTGCTGGCATGCACGCGATCTTTTAATGAAATTTTCAATGACCGTTTTGCATGAATGCTGCGGTATTTCATTAATGCAGCGTCCAATTTCGTCTTTTAAGGCTTGAGTCGTCGTCGGCTTATTCGCGTAAACCATCGACTTCAAAAAACCCCAAAGAAAAAAATCTAATGGTGTTAAATCGCACGATCTAGACGGCCAATTCTGATCTCCAAAACGCGAAATAACACGACCGGGAAATGACTGATGCAGCAATTGAATTGTTTCTCTGGCTGTATGACATGTGGCGCCGTCTTGTTGGAAACACATGCCCTCCACATTAATTTCTTCAATTCTAGGCAAGAAAAAACTGGTTATCATTTCACGATACCAAACACCATTGACTGTTTGCGCTTGACCTGCCTCATTTTCATAAAAAAAGGTCCAATGATTCCTCCAGCCCAAAAACCACACCACACAGTGACACGTTGAGGATGCATTTGCTTCTCGTGAATCACTCGAGGATTTTCCGCACCCTAAATGCGACAATTCTGCCTATTGACGAAGCCATCAAGATGAAAATGGGCCTCGTCACTGAAGATACCCATTAACGAAATCCCTTTCGTGTAGCGCTCCATTTTTACTAACCTCGTACCTTCTACTAACAAACAATAACAATTGTTCAAATGTCAAACAATGACACTTCGAATGTTGCCAGATTTAAAAATTGCGTTCTTCTTGGGACACCCTTTACAAGCCATCTGTTTATAAATATTTTATTTCAAATTTACCAATCCATTAGTATTGCAAAAACCCTAAGAGTAACATTTATTTCGCAAAACAAAAAAATGTTGTTTTCTTTTTTTGTTTATAAATTTTACCTCCCCATATATAAGTATAAATTCTAAGCTATTCCACTGAAAAACCAAAGGTTATCCGGAATCAAAAAGCGAAAATGGCAAATATGTGCGAAATCTGAGTAAACAAAAGCAAAGCCATTGAAAATAATTCGAGATAAGGAGAACTCGCATCACTTTTTCGCTACAAATTCGTTTAATTTTGATTGAAACGTACTACAGATGCGGATGCAGTGATTACTTTCTCTACTATATTCAGTTGACATTTCGAAGTGATTGATAACAGTTTAATCTATCGTCTCGTGTTGTCTGACATCGTTTACACCTAATATGAAAAGTCTTGAAGTTCCCAAATATTTTCCAAATATATTTCTACTGGTGGCGGTAGTCGTCGGCCAAGTCCAAGCATCGCATCCACCATATGAATACCAGTACGACTATCGCGACGATGTACAAGAGAGACTCTACCAGATATCCATGGACTCTAATGTTCAGCCATGTGAGGATTTCTATCGTTATGCCTGTGGCAATTGGCGATCGGAGTCGACGACAGATTACCAGGACACTCTGACGAGGTTGGACTTTGAGATCAAAGAAGAAATGGAAAAAGTGTTGCCGGGTCTTAGTCATAGTAGTCTCAGAGAAAAGAAATTCGTCCGTGAGGTTCATAACTATTACAAATCATGCAAAGCCACTGAGCAGCCGGAGACGGTGGACTACCTCAAATGGTTGGAGACCCATGAGCGCAGTCTGGTGTGGCCCATTAGTGAGCGTGGCAGTACAACCTACTACTCGCCCAGCTATGATTGGATTAGTATGTTGGCCACTTTGCGCAAGTACGGTTTGAATGATGTGATCATACACGAAATGGCCTCGCCCAAGGAACTTAATCCCAATATTTTGGCCATTGAGCTGGGACGTGCTCAGCAGGATAAGAACAGCCTCAATACTCTGCGGTACGATGTGGTTACGGGAACTTTGCGTTTCTTTATGCAGCAACAGGAGTACCATGCCCTCTGGAATGACATACAGAATATGGATAACCAATTATTGGAGTTGCAGGTGAAGTATGAGCAAGAGGATGAAGTGCTATTCACCACAGTGGCTGGTCTGAGCGATGTGCCATGGCTGCAGCAATATTTGAGCGTCCTTTTGGATAACAGAAACCTGGATCCCAACATGGAATTGGTCATTACCAACATATCCTACCTTAAGGCTGTGATGGACTTCATGCAGCGATATAATGCCAAATTCATTTGTGAATATTTGCAGGTCAAGTTCTTGAGCTACCTGAACCATAAACAATTTACAAACGAATACCGGGATTGTGTTACCAGCACTCGTCTGCTGCTGCCCTTGGCCACGCAGTGGTTGTACGAACAGCAACATCCCGAACTGGAACATGAAATCACCAATATCAGCATGATGTTCTCGAATTTAAAGCAAAGCTTCCTGCGAATCTTAAACAAGAACGTATACAACTTTGATCAGTCCATGCGGAAATTTCTGCGAGCCAAATTGCGCACTCTGCAGCTTAGAATTGGCTTCCTCACTGCACAATCCTTGGACCAATTGTATGCCAACTTAACTCTTGACGGAGCCGATTTCTATGGCAATCGTTTGAAGATCTACAATTACAACTTTAAAGCCTCCCATCGTCATCTCAACACACGCTTGAAACGTAGCGCTTTGGACTTTCTATCCCTAGAAGCGTCTAATACCGCCAACACCTTAATGCCGTATCTTCTATCACGGCAGCGCGCTCTGGTGGTACCGCTCAGTATACTACAGCATCCCTACTATCGGCCCGAAATGCCCACTGCATATCTGTACGGTTCCATTGGATTCCTTATGGCCCGCCAAATCATGTGGGAATTCACTATAGCCGATCTGGAAGTCAGCGCCTATGGTCAAGTGTTTTCGTATATCTTGGATATGCTCATTGAAAATCCACACTTCAAATTGGATTACGATCACATAGAATTCTATCATCGCGGTGAGTCGGAAGTGGTTGACAGCGCCATAAATGGCTTGAAGTTGGCCTATCAGGCCTTTAAGGAAGATCAGCAGAGCGAGAGTATGACGAGATCATTTTTCTTAAATTTCGCCCAAATGCACTGCGGTGAGGCCGAAGCTAGCCATCATCGGCCCTCGCATGAGATAAAAAATCAGAAAATCGTCAACCTGGCAGTGCGACATATTGGAGCCTTCACGCGTACCTTCGGTTGTGAACCGGAAGCTATACATGGCGTCTTGTACTGGGGCAACCAAAATGATGATTAGTAATAAGTGTGTAGTGTGTATCGTATGTATGGAATGGAATTATGACAAAATATATGTTCGGAAAATAAAATAGTATTTTAAGAATTCTTTGTGAATAAATACTCGTATCAATGATTGTCCTAATAAATAATAAAACTAATAATAAAACCTCAAAAGCAACTTCTCCACACACAGGGAATACATTTGTTGTCGACACCGAATGTTGGTGCTGACACCAACATTACAACCGAATGTTGATTGGGTACACGGCAATGTTCAGTAGAGTTACCTCTATCCACTATCGATTTTGGAGACAAACTATCTTGTCATAGATTGTTGATTATATGTACTCTTTAAATTCGGTTGCCATTACCACGGAGATTTGTTTACTGAACTAAACTTGTATGTATTTGCTAATCTGACAAACTAGGGGTTTTTTTTTACTTAATTTTTATATTTAACAATTTTAAAATACTAATTCTGTTGTTTAAATTGTGAGAAGATTTTGAAACAACTTGTTTTTTTTTCAAATTTAATACAGTTTGTATCCACAAGTAGAAATTTCGGTATAGTGGGTCAATAAACTAAATTTTGGGGTTTCAATGGCATATTTCACTCAAATACCTCAGTAAGTTGAAGTTTTACACGCAAATATTTCCGGCTACTTAAGAGTACAGAAAAGAGCTCAAGTCAATAATTAATGCATTGGCTACAAAAATGTGATAACAAATGCGAGGGCTGCTATATATATATTTCTGGCCTAATAATTAAAATGTTAATTTTTGTCATCAAAAATGGTTTTTATTGTTTTTCAAAGTATTCTCCAGCATGATTTATACACGTATGCAAAATACATTCAAACTAATTGTCGCAGCACTTTTTCCACTCCGATTGAGACACCTCCAAAACATGGTTTTTGAACGCTTCAACAGCATCTTCTGGCGACGAAAATCGTTGACCACGAATTTTTTTTCTTGATGTGCGGGAATAAAAAGAAGCCATTGGGTGCCAAAACAAGGCTGTAGGGCGGATGATCCATCAATTCGACGTTTTGACCGGTCAAGAAGGCGCTGGTTTGAGCCGATGTGTGAGAGTTCGCATTGTCATGGTGCACAATGATTCGACTTCTCTTGTTCGTTTTTCAATTTTTTTCGAAGACTTCAGGCAAACAAATTGTGGTGTACCACTCCGAATTGACCGTCCTGCGTTGTTCAAGCGGAACAGTCGCCACAGGACCAGTTTTGCCGAAAAAACAGGCGATTATTTGCTTCGAGGTGCTTCTTCCACTAACAACTTTCGTTGGATTTGGCTCGTCTTCGAAGGCCCACACGGTCGATTGCAGTTTTGTTTCGGGCTCATACGCATAGATCCACGATTCGTCACCTTTGACGATCTGATAAGCGTCTTTGGAAGCACCGCGTTTTTTTCAAAATTTCTTTGGATCCAACAAGAACAAACTTTTTAACAGCTAGGTTTTCATGCAATATCGAATGTATGCAGGAAGAAGAAATGCACAAGGACGCCTGTATCTCACGGTATGTCACATGACGATCTTGCATTATCAGTTCACGCACGGCATCCATGTTCTCTGGCACAACGGCCGTTTTTGGACGACTTCGTCGTTGAACGAGGGTTGGTCACGATTGAATTCATTAAACCAGTTTTTCACAGTGCAAATGGATGGTGCTTCATCGCCGTACAAAGATTTTAGTTTGCACTCTTGTCGTGATCATCCACGTTGAATGTTGTGAATAATGATCGCACGAAAATGTTCACAAGTTAATTCCATTTTTTTTTGCCAAATTGATTTTTTCAAGTCACTGTAAACAACACAAATGATGGTCGTACGTCAGAACATTCTCGGTACGTTTATGCTAAAAAATGTCAAACTTAGCAACCCTCGTATATACTTCCATATCGTCAAATTTTTGAACAGTGATCTAATTTGAAAAAAAAGGTTGGAAAAATATATTTAAAACGCATTGCAATGGGTCAAGAGTTTAGTAAAAGTCTTTTGAGATATTTTCTGATTTATTTGCTTAGCACCCATGTTGTCCCTCATCTGATAAGAATTAGGAAAGGTACTAAACTTGTTATGCCGTTTGCAACACCACTAAATATTAATTAAATAACCTCTCAAGTTTAGTTTATTTTATTGAGACTTTTTTCAAAAACAATGACAGACATATACTAGATCTATGAACAAGAAATTTCTTATGACTATAATGTGTTGTCTAAATTACCAATAACCTACAGCTAACGGCACCAAGCCTTTTCTGTGTATAGAAATATTTTTAATTTGTATAAAGCTCTGAAAAGTGTGTTCGCCCTTGCTGCCGTTGCTAAAGTGGTCTTAGGAGTGAAATATCCTAGAAATTATCTTAAAAGTATACTTATAACTAGCCTAAAATTAGGGGATGAAGGGGAGGGGTTGATTACAAAAAAGGAGAGGATAGGGAAAACAAAAAAAAAAAAAGAAAAAATAAGTAGAAAAAATAAGAGTTTTAACAATATTCGAATCATAAAGATGCTATCCTCTATGTGCACCCGGAACCACTTTTTTGTAGAACTCGGAACGAAAGGAAACCGAGGTATCAAAATCTGCCCAACTTTCATTCAAAAATCCAATCGGAGATAAATAGCAAACATCTGACCAGCTAATGTCCTTCTGGGCATTGTAAATATCGGTTATAATGGAATTCTCGTGAAGGGAAATCCTTGTAATAAATTTATTAATTATGTCACAAATATATAGACCAATAGGAGTAACATCTGACTCCTTATATATATACTTATTCGAATATCGCTTGGAGAACGACTCAAAATTTTTACCAATACAATATCTTAATATCTTTCTCATTACATTAAACCGTATTGGGAACCCATATAAAATGTCCGGGCGTATACTAGTCTTGTACAGTAATAGTTTCGTCTCTACCGGTAAACTCCTATTCCACAGAATTTTCGAAAAACGATCCCATAATCCTATAGCCCTTCTGGAGAACAGACCTAGCATGTCTATTAAATTTCAAAAGTTTATTGAAGTGAATGCCTAAATATTTCATATCATTCCTGAAAGGGACTTCCTCTCCATTAATAACAATTCTCAACTGTTTACTCTCAGGAACCACAAACCTTCTACACTTGCCTGAGGCGTTTCGAATGCAAATAGCCTCGCTCTTGGACGCGTTGATCGTTATACCCCAATAATCATAGAATTCCCTGACAGTGACAAGGTGATCCGCAACTTTCATCAACGCAATATTGGGGGACTCATCGTGCGCATATAAAAGACTGTCATCTGCATATAATAATCCAATCGAATCTGAACTAGTGTGTGGAAAATCGCTCATAAAAATATTGTATAAGTGCGGCGCTAATAATGATCCCTGTGGGCCTCCACACCTTACCTCACCAAACTCCGACATTCTATTATTTAATACAACGCAAAACAATCTGTCCGAAAAATAACTGCGAAACAATTTAATCACTCTGGGGTCAAAGCCTATACGGACCATTTTAAACAAAATGCCAACATGAAAAGTTCTATCGAAAGCTTTTTCCACATCCAGCGAAACCGCAACCGTACAATATTGCCTCCATAAATTTGACACAACGTCGTCCTGAAATTTCAATATGGCCATGTCTGTCCGCCCAAGTGTCTGTTGAAACAACTATATTAGTCAAACGAATTAAACTAGGATCTTGACATTTTGCATATTGATAGCTTATGCTCATAAGCTGTTTGGGATTGAAAATTGGCGAAATCGGGCCGGAGGGAAAAAAGTTTCTTCTTAAGTGACTTAAGGTAGTTCGGTAAAAACTACTTTTTGAGTATGTGCTTAACAAACCATAACTAGGACGGTGAATAGTTAAAATGAGTAATGTTAGTTAGGACGCGAAAAATACAGGGTGGACGTTTTAACATTTAAAACTTGAATCGCTATGAAAAAATTAGTACTGATAATTTTTTAAAATTTCTGGTTTTATTGAAAAGGTTGAACTTTATCGTTTAATAATGCAACACAATATCATTCATATGACTGCCACAACTGGGTCGGCAGTAAATACCTGATCAACCAATTTTTCAGTACATTTCCGATTGTTTCGGGTCGGATCTCTTCAATGGCAACTTCGATTTCATGTTTCAACGTTTCAATTGTCACTGGCTACTTTGCGTAACATTTTTTTTAATGGCTCCCCACAGAAAATAATCCAAAGGGCTCAAATCACAGCTTCGAGGCGGCTAACAGCCTTCACAATGTCGGCTGATTATACGATTTTCAAAAACTGCGAGTAAAATACGAGTATCGACGGTTGCGTTGGCTGTGTGACATGTGGCCCCGTCTTGTTGAAACCAAATGTCGTCCTTGTCATTCCTTGAATTTTTGGAAACAAAAATTCGTTGAGCATGGTGCGGTAGCGCTTACCGTTGACGATAACGGCGGCACCTTGTTCCATTTCCCAATGATGCCGCCCATAGTCACGTGTGGATCCTCTGAACCCCATATTCGGCAATTTTGCATATTGCCATAACCACCGTGATGAAAATTAACTTCATCTGAAAACATGATTTTTCGGTAAAATTTTTCATCTGCCAAACAATCTACGTCGTTCGCCCAATGCCCATTGGGCGAACGACAGCGCATCGAATGGTGTTTCATTACTCGTATTAAATGACAAAGTTCAATTTTTTTCCAATAAAAACAAATTTAAAAAAAATATCAGTACTCTCTTTTTAGGGCCATTCATATTAAAAATTTTAATTGACCCACCCTATATATGCATCTTATTCTCATAGAGGAAACCAACATTTCGGAGAGAACACTTTGGATGAGTGGTTCGGGTATCATTGAGTGTGTGAACAGAGATTAACCGGCTCAAGACCTCTTGCTTCTATACGACGGCGGCTCGGAAAGTTCTTAGCCTATCAATGAAAGAGAATAGTTAGTTTTTCAAAAATATTTTTATTTTTCAATATAATCTCCTGAAACTGTAATTGCATCTTCATTTGAGGTAAAACGCTTGCCAGCAAGGATTTTTTTTAGATTTGGGAACAGGTAAAAGTCACTGGGAGCAAAATCAGGAGAATAAGGTGGGTGGTCAAGCAACTCGTACTTTAATTCGTTGATTTTAGCCATTGTTAAAACACTCTTGTGTGCTGGTGCGTTGTCTTGATGAAAATTTTTTTTTTGTTGTAAGCCAGGACGTTTTTCTCGAATTTGTACATTTAATTGATCTAAAAGGTTGCAATAGTACTCATAATTTATTGTTTTACCCTTTTGCAGATAGTCAATCAATAAAATACCTTTGAAGTCCCAAGAAACCGTTGCCATAACCTTACCAGCCGATTGAATTGTTTTTGCCTTCATTGGGGCACTTCCTCCAGCTTCAGTCCATTGTTTGGATTGTTCTTTTGTCTCTGGAGTATAGTGGTGGATCCATGTCTCATCAACAGTTACGAAACGACGCTTAAAATCCCTTTTATTTCGCTGAAAACGATCCAAACAAGCTTGAGAAATGTTCATTCTTATGCGTTTTTGGTCGACTGTTAACAAGTCCGGCACCCATCTTGCAGAAAGCTTTTTCATCTGTAGTTCTTCATGCAAAATTAAATGGACTCGATCATTTGAGATGCCCATGATATTAGCTATTTCACGCACTTTTATTCGTCGATCATTTAATACCATATCATGCACTTTGGCTACAATTTCTGTTGTTGTTGCTGTTTTTGGACGTCCACTACGTGGTTCATCTGCAATGCTTGTACGACCACGTTTAAATTCAGCAACCCAATTTTTTACTGTTGCGCATGAAGGAGCACTTTCACCTAACACATTCACCATATCATTATGAATTTCTTGTCCTGATAAACCTTTTTTATGTAAATATTTAATGACACCACGCAAATCTAATTTTTCCATTGTAAAAAATCGCGGATGCGTCTTTTGTGAACACCTGTTTCTATATGAAGGAGTTGCCAGATCGAAAATTTAACATGTGTTCATAGCAGAGATGGAAGTTTCCAAAACACTTAACTTTTTTCTGTTTATACCGCGCTTTTTGTGCTAGGCTAAGAAGTTTCCGAACCGCCCTCGTATTTAAATAGAAGACAAGTTGTTAACAAAATGGCAAAGTGACATTGATTTTCGTGGCTGCACACTGCTTTTATCATGATTTCGGGTCGGTAACAACCCTCTTCAGAAAGCTTTGCTGCAATTTTTGAAAGTAAAACCGAACTCTATAAGCCAGGCTCTCTCCAAACGAACCAGAAATACTGTTGTAAACCTTACTTTTCAAGTTATCTTCACACAATTGCCCACGAAAATACAACTTACTCTTGCCACCTCTAAAGAGACTCCACATCGAGAGCCATCAATGTCAATTGTAAATAACACAAACAGTATTAAGAGACTTATCTTAATATTTCCTCTGTCCGATGGTCCATATTTTCAATGACTGAGAGATAATGGAGGTTCAATGTCGTTAATGTGTCGAATTATCTCATCCTTTTTCTTTAAATATCCCCAAAGAAAGAAGTCAAATCACATGATGATGGCGGCCAGTTAACAACGCTATCACAATTTAATTTAACGTGGACGATAACACAGCCATTAAATTCTCGCGAAAAGAGCTATTGTTTAGTTGGCTGTGTGGCAAGAGGCACTATCCCGTTGGAACCACTTATCGTCCAGGTCCATATCCTCAATATCTGGCCACAAGAAATCCAGTATCATTTCGCAATAGCGAATATCATTCACGGTAACTGCTTCGCCGACCCATTTTTTAAGAAGTCAGACTATTAACCCGTTACTGCTTACCCATAGATCGGCTCGTACGATTTTTGTGAAATTTGGAAATTTATGTCCAAAAGACCATAGAAGTTAAAAGAAAAAAGTTAATTCCTCATTTCTATAAAAAAAAAATTACCGCGATATAGCTGTATCAACACTTTCTTGGGTATTTAAATTCCCATTAGGCAGGAATGGGTTAACCGCACCAAACAGTCAATCTTTGTGAATGCATCGGCTTTTCAACAATCACTCGTGGATTCTCATTTGCCCAAATGCGGCAATTCAGCGGATTCACTGCGAACACATTTTGTCGATTATGCTGACCAAATTTTCCATTTTCGTCAAAGGCTTCAACAATCTTAACGCGCTGCTCAATTGTGTGCCTCTCCATGATTGAATTTGTCAAACACGAAAACTAAGAAATGTCAAATAAGGTTGGGCAAAAAACTTGACGTTGAGGTGTGATTCTAAATTAATATCGTGAATTATGGCTGACCACCTTTTAGTTGTATCTACCACACAACATTTTTCTTTTAAATAATTTTTTAAATTAAGCTCTCACTAAATTGTTTAAGAGCATTTGCTATTTTTGAGTTAACACACTCCCTCTTGTAAACCAAGTGTGGTATGTATTTTAGTCTATGTTTGCAAAAAATGGCTTTTTATGAGAAATTTTTATCTCGATTGCCGCTTTAAGTTGTGACAGGTACTACGAGTAGTGTAACCGAAATTTAATTTCGTTTGTAAACTTAAACTAGTAATGAAGAAAATAGTTTTTTTTGGTTCTTTAAAAACGGAGGTAATTAAAACACTCCTTAAGGTAGGCAACAGAACATTGAATCATACAAACATTTTAGTAACCCAGCGCACAACTTTGTAAGAGTTCAAATATTATTTGCCTTGAAGTACTGTAATACTGTTCTTTTGAGTCCTCCTTTTTGATCCTTATGTCCAATGATCATCTGAATCCGAATTGAATGTCGGTTTAGCCCCACTTATAGATATCGTGAACATGAAATTTTTCGGACTTTTTTCATTAATCTGCATAAAACTTCAGCAATTTTTACTTTTGAAAGAGGAATTACTCCACAAGTTAATAAGATCAGTTTTGTTGTTGTTTGTCATAGAGGAAATTTTTTGTTCTCCAGCATGATCTATACACTTTTGCATGCGCTCAAACCAATTGTCGAAGCACTTTTTCCACTCCGATTGAGACACCTCCAAAACATGGTTTCGAACGCTTCAACAGCATCTTCTGGCGACGAAAACTGTTGACCACGCATTTTTTTCTTGATGTGTGGGAATAAAAAGAAGTCATTGGGTGCCAAGTCAGGGCTGTACGGCGGATGACCCATCAATTCGACGTTTTGGAGGTCAACAAGGCGCTGGTTTGAGCCGAGCTCGCATTGTGATGGTGCACAGTGATTCGTTTTCTCTGTTCGTTTTTTCGAATTTCTCCAAAGACTTTTGGCAAACAAATTGTGGTGTACCACTTTGAATTGACCGTCCTACGTTGTTCAAGCGGCACAGTCGCCACATGACCAGTTTTGCCGAAGAAACAGGCGACCATTTGCTTCGAAGTGCTTCTTTCACGAACAACTTTCGTTGGATTTGGCTCGTCTTTGAAGACCCACACGTCTTTTGAAGCACCGCGATCGTATTTTTTCAAAATTTCTTGGCTCCAATCGACAGGAGCCTTTTTTTTGAGCGATTGCCAAATTATGCGGGATCCAACGAAAACAAACCTTTTTTTCGGCCAGTTGTTCTTACAATATCGAATGTATGCTGGTGGAAGAAATGCCAAAGAATGGCTCTAGCTCACGGTATGTCACATGACGATCTTGCATTATCAGTTCACGCACGTCATCGATGTTCTCTGGCACACCGGCCGTTTTATGGACGACCTTCACGAATTTCGTCTTTGAGCGAGCGTCGGCTACGATTGAATTCATTCTTCATCGCCATATTAAGATTTAAGTTCATCGATGCACTTTTGCGGTGATAATCCACGTCGAAAGTTTAGAAAAATGATCGCACGCAAATGTTCACGAGTTAATTCCATTTTATTTTAACAATTGATTTTTTCAAGTCACTGTAAACACTACAAATGATGGCCGTCCGTCAAAACGCTAAAAAAATGCCAAACTTTCCAATGGAAGTGTTAGATGGCGCCAGCCAACACTTAGTGGCCAGAAATATATATATAGAGCAACCCTCGTATCTTTGTAAGATAATATCATAATTACTTAATGACAGAATATATGTAGCAAGTGTTATTGAAACCCTTTCTTAAGCGAAAACAAAAACTGCCGGGTTACCTCAAGAATCGATTCTTTCACCGCTACTATACTCCTTGTACACGTCTGACTTTACACCTTCTCCTAACGTAGGAGCAGCTTACTATGCAGACGACCTAGTCTTAATAACTTCTAGCAAACTCACTATGGCTTTATTAAAAAAAGGAAAAAGGTAGCAAATATTTTCAGAAACGGAAAATAAAAATAAATCCTACCAAAACACAAGCAAAATCTTACTGCTAAAAATCTACATAAAACACTATCCCACCCCTAATGTCCTGTATGGTATTAAGCTGCAAAGACGCATATCAAAAATTAAAAAAATTATACAAAATTACATATAGCCTGTGATGGAGATATTCTACAGACCATCTTCATAGAAGAAGCGGTTACGAAAAAATTCGAGATTTTATGTACAGGCTTCGCCAAAAATTTTATGATAATAACACACATTCTACTTTTCCATTAATAAGATAATGTCGAAATGCTCTTATACGTGATTCTTAAAACAGTCAACACGAAAAACCTACAAAACCTAAATTACGTCGTCCACTCTGCTATTCTAGAGTTATCCGTTATACATACATAACTAGAGTTTTTCACTCTACATAATATCGCGAATACTCTGTAAATGACTGTAAGGGTCCTCTGGCCCTTTATCACGAGGTTTAAGCCAAACCAGGTTTAAAATTCGCAGACATGTGATCCATACCAGTTATATACTATTTTGACCAAATTAATTTAAATTCCTGCCAATAAGCAGAGATCCACATAACAAGAAATCCATACTAGGATTCATTATTGAGTAATACTTAAGATTCGTATACTTATTGTTAGGCTCCTTTGGAGCAGATTCAATAATTCAAATAAAGCATATAAAAAAAGATAATGTAGAGAAGTTTTGCTATAACTATTACGATTGCTATATAACACGTAGTGTTGCCTGGTGTAATCTGACATTTCCATTGGAAAGTTTGACATTTCTTAGCATAAACGTTCTTAGAACGTTTTGACGCACGACCATCAATTGTATTGTTAACAGTGACTTGAAAAAATCAATTGGCAAAAAATGGAATTAACTCGTGAAAATTTTCGTGCGATCATTTTTCACCACGTGGATTTTCACGTGTATCGATGAACTTAAATCTTTGTATGGCCATGAAGCTCCATCCTATAGCACTGTAAAAAACTGGTTTAATGAATTCAATCGTGGCCGACGCTCGCTCAAAGTCGAAGGTCGTGAGGATCGTCCAAAAACGGCCGTTGTGCCAGAGAACATTGTTGCCGTGCGTGAACTGATAATGCAAGATCGTCATGTGACATACGGTGAGATAGAGGCATCCTTGGGCATTTTTTCCACCACCATAATTCGATATTGCATAAACACCTGGCCGTAAAAAAGGTTTGTTCTCGTTGGATCCCGCACAATTTGACAATCGCCAAAAAACGGCTCGTGTTGTCGAGTGGTGCAAATAAATTTTGAAAAATACGATCGCAGTGCTTCTATAGACATTTATAAGATCGTCGCAGGTGACGAATCATGGATCTATGTGTATGAGCCCGAAACAAAACAGCAATCGACCGTATGGGTCTTCGAAGACGAGCCAAATCCAACGAAAGTTGTTAGTGGAAGAAGCACTCCGAAGCAAATGGTCGCCTGTTTGTTCGGCAAAACTGGTCATGTGGCGACTGTTCCTCCTTAGCAACATAGGACGGTCAATTCTGAGTGGTACACCACGTTTTGTTTGCCTAAAGTCTTTGGGAAAATTCGAAAAACGAACAAGAGAAGACGAATCATTGTGCACCATGACTATGCGAGCTCTCACACATCGGCTCAAACCAGCGCCTTTTGGCCGGCCAAAACGTCGAGTTGATGGTTCATCCGCCGTACAGCCCTGACTTAGTAGATAATGGCTTCTTTTTATTCCTGCACATTAAGAATTAAATGCGTGGTCAATGATTTTCTTCTCCAGAAAATGCTGTTGAAGCGTTCAAAAACCAATTTTTGGAGGTTTCTCAATCGGAGTGGAAAAAGTGATTTGACAATTGGTTTGAGCGCATGCAAAGCTGTATAAATTATGCTGGAGAATACGTTGAAAAACAATAAAACCACTTTTGATGACAAATATTCGCATTTTAATTATTAGGCCAGAAATATGTATAGCAGCCCTCGGATCTAAGCCCTCGTAAGTGTACCTTACGCGTTATCGCAGTAGTCCCCAGTGTATCTGCATGCACCCACACGCAGAAAAAAAGTATGGTTGTGATGACAATATTCGAAGAGGATAATACTATTGTTGGGTATATGGTTGTGCTACAACAATATTATGGTCCTCACAACAATAGTATGATTCAAATACAACAATATTATGATCCACACAACCATATTATGATTCACACGCAACCATACTATGATCCCCACAACCATAGTATGATTCACACTCAACCATACTATGATCTCCACAACCATAGTATGGTCCTCACAACCATAGTATGTTTCATATACAACCATAGTATGGTCCTCACAACCATAGTATGATTCACACACAACCATGTTATGATCACACAATTAAACTATGATCCCCAATATTATTTATTAAAATTGGTTTAAGTTGTCAACAACAGATTTGAATTATGAAAATTATTCAAATATACATTAAATTCAAAATAATAGGAGTGATTTATTTTATAGTAGAAAAAATAAGTTTAAATAAACGTAAGCGTTTTTATTAATAATATATCAGTTAAACAAAGCCGAAGCAGCTTGTTTAACAAATTTTAATTTTGATAAAAAAAAGTTCTATTATTGCATTAGATCCGTACCAATAATATTTGTTCTAAAAAGCATATTAAAATGAAGAAAAGTTACAATCATACAGTATGATTGCCGTAAATATATCATTGTTAACATAATACGCAAAACACAATACTTTTGTCGCACTAACCATATTTATATTGTTGCTATAACCATATTTTCATTTTTAAATTTGGTAATAATACTATTGTTACATTTTAACAATATTAATATTACAGCAATAATACTGTTGTCAAAAATAAGTTCAGTAAACAATGCTATGGTTGCGACGAACATACTTTTGTTGTGGATAACATATTTTTATTGCCGTGACCATGTAGTAACCATGTTAACATAAAACGCAAAACACAATACTTTTGTCGCACTAACCATATTTATATTGTTGCTATAACCATATTTTCATTTTTAAATTTGGTAATAATACTATTGTTACATTTTAACAATATTAATATTACAGCAATAATACTATTGTCAAAAATAAGTTCAGTAAACAATGCTATGGTTGCGACGAACATACTTTTGTTGTGGATAACATATTATTATTGCCGTGACCATGTAGTAACCATGTTTTTTCTTTGCGTGCACACACAAGCAAATAATTTTAATATAATTTTAATTTTAAAATACAGAGAATACGTTAAAAATACATACTTTAGTAACGCATCACGTTTATGGGGTCAACCTTTTCCAAAGTATCACTGACTTCTTCAAATCATGCTCTACTTTTTCGTCGAAAAAGATTGATTTCATGTGACGAAGAAACAGTTTTCTGAGATTATTATTTATCTTTTATTTCCGAGTCTTTTGATTTACCGCCCTTCTGTTGTACGAGAGTAAGTTCTGCATGCTGCTACACTCAAGCAGCTCTTTAGATGCAATAAATTTGTCACGAATCAAATTTAATATTTTCACAGAATACTCAAAATCTGGCTTGATGGCAATACAGGTGTTTTATTTGAAATTTCTTATTAAATTGGAATGTATGAATTTGCTTTTACCAATATTGTGAAATTTCGAACAAAAGTGACTCATCTACTTTTTAGCTTAGGCTGTAAACGGGTATGACCTACGCTTAACAGATTTTTTAGATTAAATTAAGCAAAGTTCAGGTCGCTTACTGGTAGTTCCCCATTTACCAGCTAGATTTACATATCGCATGATAAAATGGTTTGGTCGATAGATAAAATGGTAGATAAAATGGTTTGGTGGAACAAAATCATCTTAGATGGGTTTTAAGTGCGATAGAAAAAATACTAGTTTAATTTTAATCAGCCCTGCCTAGGAAGCATTTTAAATTAGATTTTTGTAAATTTCCTTAAGACTTTTTTAATTTTAATCCAATTGGCGTGGATAAGCTTGTTTATAAAGTCCGATGGTCAGAAAGATACTCACTTAACTTTATCGACTCAGTGCATTGTTTTTCGGTAGATTTGAATGTGCTGTCCGATTTACATATGTGACGCGCAAAATAGAAAGGGACCTAAGGTTAAAAACCAGTTTTGTTCAGGAGAGCCATTTTAAAGATTTAAATACGTGTATCTTTGGTGTACCATCATTTTCATAAAACGCGCATATCTCTGGGAGGAAACACTTTTGGGGCATGGGATCGGTCTCATTCGATGCTCAGATGTTGTCCACATCAAAAAAAAAGTGAAAAGTTGATGAAAAGTTTTGTTCAGGAGAGCCATTTTAAAGATTAGGTCCCTTTCTATTTGCGCTTAGAATCGTCGACTTCACTTTCATAAAACGCGCATATCTCTGGGAGGGAACACTTTTGGGGCATGGGACCGGTCTCATCCGATGCTCAGATGTTGTCCACATCAAAAAAGAAAAAAAATGAAAATTGATTTTTTACCCTTAGGTCCCTCCCATTCTCTATGCTTTGTCACATATTCGTATATTCGAACACCTGTTTTAAATACCACAGCACTCTGTGCTATAGGCTGATCAGTGTTTTTGTAACTTAAAACAAAGGGAGAATGTCCCATGTTTAACATACCGATAGATTGAGAATCACTATTGAAGCTATCCGCCAGATTCTTATCAAAGTATATTGGTCTAGACGAAACTATGCAAAATGTTTAGGTGTGCTGTAAGAACCACAGTTTTGGATTTGTTTCATACCGGACAGAACCTACAGCTCAGGAACCTACAGTATACATCCAATTGTTATAAACTTTCGAACGTTACTATCAGTAGTGCAACTTCACACCTAGCCAAAGCTCTCCCCGCGATTTAGGTTTAAACCACAGCCACCACAATACTCCCAGAAGGGCCGCATCTGCTAGCCAGGCCAGAACAACAGTTCTGGGTACCAGACTTTAGTCCCCGGTCAGACCTCGTAGCCGAGCTACTACCAGTTTGCGAACTATACATCGCGGGACTGGTCAGTCTCAGTTAAAGGCACGGTTATGAGATAGTATATATGCAGACATGGACATGGTTTCCTCACCGCTCATATCGAGGCTCTATCTGTACCTCTTCCGTTCGACGACGGTGAACGGCACCCATGTATTAAGGCTAGACCCGACCGTGTACCCAACAAGGCCCGAGGGCCTGTAATGATTAGGTGAAGTCTTGAGAAAACCCCATAAGTCCCATCACCCGTGGTACCGGTTAAGCTCCGATCAGGTTTCGTTACCAAGGTTTCTACCAGTTTCAGTCCCATGTAATCAGGGGACTGGTAGCCCCCCGTAGCAGCAAGCGTCAGGTCAAAAGAGAACCACCGCCGGTTACAGCGGACACGAGATTAGACAACAACTGCGCGACGCCTAGAGAAGGCCTGACAGGCGAACTGGCTCATCCTAGCTTAGCATGCGCTTGTGGCGAGCACCTCACTGGCGTTCCACTGACCGTCAGAGAAAAAACGCCCATGGCGTCAAGGTCCCGTATGTCCTCATTCGCGCAGAACAAGAAGCCAGTCCTCGACGGGCGCCCCGTAACTGCATGCCTGACTATCGCTCAATGTTAATGCAAGAATGCATTAAGAGACCTGTGCACGGTCAACAAGAAACCCAAATAAAGGGCGAAGCCAAAATTCCGGTTACTCGCGACAAACATAACATCCCGAAGGTACCTGTACGTAACCCGACCGGTCTCGCTGGCATCCCATCTAGATGTGACACACTTACGCAAAAGCCCTTTGCGATCCCGCTCGGCGGTACTCCCAACTCCCTCTATCACCAAATCATTAGGCAACATTGCTTAATCTTCTTCGCAACTTATTACCTCAATGTCAAGCGGAGCTACCCCTTACAGCACATGCAGGGCCTCAGTAGAGACCGTGGAAAACACTAGTAGAGACGAAAGCAAGACAACCCACTGACAATACAGAGTCTTATGCAACCCGACAGCCGACCTGTCTGTCTCATACCAGACTGATGATCCATATGTCGCACAGGCAACAAACAGACCACCGTAGATAACGCGTACAGCACGTCTACTAAGACCCCAATCTCAACTTCTCCCACAAGCGGACAAGATTAGGTAGAAAACTCATCCTTTCTCCCATCGTCATGCACAGGTACTTGACTTGCGTCTTGTACAAAAGGCCCTCTCCATCTAACCTAACAATGGGATGCCGGTTCTGTGACCTTGCGCCTTTCAGCAACATTGTCACAGATTTGTCCCTTGCCACCTCAACACCAACAAGCGAACCCCAAGCACTTACAATGTCCATCCTCCTCGGAGCCCAGCTGTTCCATCACTGAACGAGACTGAGATTCCACCAGGATGAGTAATTCATCGGCATAGGCACAAACCTTACACTCTAGACTGAGTTGCCGCAACAACGGGTCATCATGAGGTTCCAAATAAATGGACCACAAATGGAACCCTGCGGACAATATCGATCCAAACATGATCGGAAGCACCAACAGCACACACCCGTCTGCCAGGAAAATAACTCTTCCAGAGTTCAATTTCCTGGCAGCCTACCTCTGTCAGCCGAGCAAGGACACTGGTCCAGCTCAGATAATCAAAGGCACCTTGAAAATCGACAAACACCCCTAAAACGTATTTAACTGGCGACGCCCTAATGCTCTCCTTAACATGCAACCAGGCATCATCTACACTCCGACATCGCTAAAATCCGAACTGCCATTCGCATTCAGTCTCATTCAACCTCTCCTGAATTCTGGTGACCATAATCTTCTCCAGTACTTTGAAGACTGATCCCCCAGGAGAAGACTGATTCCCCTAAAGGAGCGAGGATTGCTCCGCACTCTTTCAGGCGACTTCAGGAGTACTACGACCCTGGCAGTCGCTTGGAAACGTACCCTCCTGTACACATTTTCCTGGCCTCAGGAATAACCTTCCAGATGTTTTACACATCTCTCCAGTCAAACAGTCCATACCTAAGGACCTGCGAGATCTAACTGAAGCCATGCTCTGGCTGATCTCCAATCTTTCCAATTCTGACTTCACAACCGCAACCTCCTGTTGAAGTGGAGTCTGAGACTCCGCCCTTGAAAAGAACTCCTTCATGAGAGCAGCAACACAATCTTTCCATGAAGTTAGGACGGTATCACCGACCCTAATCCCCGAAACATCCATCGACCTACCGTTGGACCTACAGATTCGGTAAAGATGACTCCAGGGGTCATCCCGATTCTGCTCCACAAACTGATGCCAATGATCATCTTTTGTCTTTTGAATCAACTCCTTGTACTCTAGAAGACACTGCCGAAAGGCAGCACTGAGCTGAACCAAATTGAAAGCTCTAGCCCGCTTCCCTCTCTGAAATAGCTTCCGGAGACGTCTGACGGACCTCCGCTTGGTCGTCAACGCAGCGTTCCACCAACGCAACCTCCTGGGATTCTCCTCGCGGATCCCCCCAAGAAACGATATCTATGAAAAACGCAACTTGCTCATCGACCGTCAAACCAGAAAACTCAACAAGGGGGACGTTTAAAAATGCCTCCCTGATGCATGCCTCCCTGATGCACTAACCATAAAATGACCATTTTACCCCACAGGTACGCCATCTCCTAACGTCTATATTTGCGCCCTCAACCTGATCATAAGTGATCACAATTTTTATTTCACTTGTGATCACTTATACCCCACTCATCTGTCAGCTCCCACGCAAATCATTAACGCATGTCACGTCTATATCGCTCGATCCGTTCGCCATACAAAAGGTATACACCTCGCTCGGCTCATTCACTACATGCATGGCCCTGGACAGGCACCACTCGCTTAGCATCTCACCCCTATGGTAGTTCCAATATCCAAGCAAATGCCTGGACATCTTACTGAAGCACATGGGAAAAGATGCAGTCTCGTCTAAGCCGAAGCAGTACCTGAAGCACTACCACTTCATCCATATACCTAAGGTATGGCTCCAACGTCTCGCTGAACTTGCCATACAGACTAACTAGGAATAGCTTCCCAAAAACTCCTGTAACACAAACACCAAAATCACTTGAACTAACAAGAACACAATCTACATTAACAACGCCAACAATGACTGCAGAATTAAGCCTACGATCAGGAAATACACGCATTCCTGCGGGTAGGCTCCTTATAGACGCATAGAGTGTGTAAGGTTCCTGAACTAGTCCAAAACTGCAGCTCCACCGACGCATACACATACCGAACTCGGCCATCACTGCCTTCGCTCCCTGGCAATTAAGCTGCATGGCTTTAAGAGTCATACCTTAAACTTAGAGTTTGCCCTCGCTACCATTCCAGAATACACTGGACAAGCCTCCGACATCATAAGATGCCCAGACGGCTTACACCGGAAAGCACAATTGCCCACCTGACCACAGCGGCGGAAGTCAAAACCGTTGACACGGCAGTCCTTCACCTTATGGTCGATACCCAAACATCGGTAGGAACTTGCAACAACGTGAAATGGTTGCAGCTGGAAGGAGAACCACTTACTGTGGCACCGGCCATTCGAGATCAGTGAATCCGTGATTCGACTGCTTCCCTCCAACACCACATTAGTGGTCTTATTCTTCTCCGCTTTCCATGCACCACCTACCAGACGTACACTCTTCTTAAAGGCTTCCTCGCTAATCAAGTCTTTAAAGTTCAGAGCGAAAAGTTCGCTCATGAACTTATCAGGGGTGATAACCGAGTCGACCCTATGCATTTAGACCTACCTCACCGAACTTCTTGTTCTCTGCTGTCTTAGCGCGCTCAGCGACAGATGGGTTACGAATAATCCACCACCACCACCCCAGATGCGTCTTGACCTCTTGCACCCTTACACCCAAAGTGGACCTTACCTCGGTCACTACCTTCTTCACCACTTCCTTGGAAGCCACATTCTTGTCTTTGGGCTTGACAAGCGCAGCCCACGTCTCAACTGGCTTTACAAGAGGGCTGGCCATCGACGCACTGCCCATAGGGGCCGGCATCGCGGCAGGGCCCCCAGGCACACCGACAACCTGGCCGACTACGCCTCTGTACTGGCTGAGAACATCCAAGCGTCCGAGGCAACTGAAAGCACCTCTCTCGCGACCGAATTCTTGTCCAAAAGAACGCGAAGCAATTCGGATTTATAACGCTTCATGCTCCTAATAGCAGATACAGCCCCAACAAAACTCTCACTACGCAACAAACCACTGCCCATCTTCTTCTCACTCTCTCTGGCAGCCAACAACAACGGCTCGTCGTCACTACTTAAAAAGTCTGACAACCCTACTACTGGCGCAGGTTTAACAAAGACTGCCGCCTGCCCTCCTGTCTCCAACATATCAACGCTAGCGATGCTGTCACCGCTCTTAAATCCGACAGCACCCCCGTTGATCTGGCCGGACTACACATCTTCTTCGCAGAAGCAGGCGGCTCACTTTCGTCGACAGACGAACCGGCAGACATCTCACCACCACTCCTGGCACTACTGCCCTTTGCCTATACCTCTCTCAAACTACCCTGAACAGTCAACGGAACTGAAATTCCTATGTTCAAGGACAAACCAGAAAAACCATCTGTGTGTAGCATCAAAACTACACAGACCCAAAAATTAAAAACATAGAATATTGAAAACACAGAAACAGCCACACTGTGCAGTAAAGAACTACACAGCCTAAACTGTACCAGTTTGTGAAAGAATTTTGTGAATGCTTGATGAAAGCACGATTAAACAAACAATCGATAACAAATAACTAATGATGGCTCATGGCCATAATCTGTTTGGGATTTTACATGGGCGAAATAGGTCCAGTAAGAAAAAAGTTGCCTTTTAACGAAACAAGGCTTAATGTTCCTTGGGAAAATGTTCTGTTTCATTTGATACGAGTACCTTCATTATGGACATAACGGGTGATCAATCTAGAGGTATTTTTTCCAAGGGGATGAGTTGTGTTAAACTTTATTTTTTTCCTTTCATTATTGTTTGCCATTTTAGCAGGGAGGGACTTAAACCGCAACAACGTCTTCAAATTATGCAAATGTATTATGGATAGATCCGCTGAATTTTGTTCAGTGATGAGGCCAATTTCTGGCTCCACGGCAACTTCAATAAACAAAATTGCCCCATTTGGGTTGAAGAGTTACCAGAAGAGGTTCAGGAGGTGTCATTATACTCAGAGAAAACCACGTATTGGTGCGGTGTGTAAGCTGGTGGAATCATCAAAATTGATGATGGCCGGAACGTCACCGTTAATGGTGCTCACTATCGCGCCATGATATCGATCTTTATGCTACATGAAATTGAAGACCATAATCTTGACGACACTTGGTTGCAACAGGACGGTGTCACTTGCCATACAGCTGCTCAAACAATGAATATATTAAGAGGTCATTTCGAAGAGCAGCTAATTTCACGTTTTGGACCGGTGAGTTGGCCTTCTAGATCCTGCGATATCACACCTTTCTTTGGGTTTACGTAAAGTCCAAAGTCTATGCTGACAAACCAGTAACGAGTCAGGGTTAGGAAGCCAACATTACGCATGTCTTTAACGCCATACCGGTCGAAATGCCCGAACGAGTCACCTAAAATTGGACCCCCAGAATGAACACCCTGAGGAGTAGTTGCGGCCAACATTTGAGGGAGGAAAATTTCGTGGGCAATTGTGTGAAGAAAACTTAAAAAGTAAGGTTTACAACAATAGTTCTCATTCGTTTGGGGAGAGCCTGGCCTTATAGAGTTCGGTTTTACTTTCAACAATTGCAGCAGGGCTTTCTGAAGAGGGTTGTCACGGACCCGAAATCATGATAAAAGTAGAGTGCAGCCACGAAAATCAATGTCACTTTGCCATTTTATTAAAAACTTGTTTTCTATTTAAATATAGAAGCAAGAGGTCTGAGCCGGTTAATCCCTGTTCAATGGAGGAAATTATATTCAAAAAATAAATGTCATAAAATATCCTTACCAAGAAAGATTCCACACCTGATTTGAATTTTTATATTTGCATGCTTGAGCAACATCCAGAAATACGGCGCAGCCATATTCTCGCCGTTTAAATGATTTTTCAATGGTTTGGGTCAGACGGTTTACTTGTTCGATGGTGCTGTGACCTTCCCGGAACTGATGGTCTGGTATTATGCTATTTGGCACGAGGAACGGTTTTTTTTCGATAAAAGAACTTTTTCAAATAGTTTGGATAAGCAGGGAAGCAAACTGATCGGCCTGTATGAGGGAGGTATTGATTTGTCCTTTCCTGGCTTTAAAATCATTTGAATCAGAGAAATTTCCCATACTCTAGGAAAGTAACCATATCTCAAAATTGAGTTAAGTAACTTCACAGCAATATAGGGAAGTTCCAAGATCATTTTAGGCGTGATAAGGTCATATCCAGGTGCTTTACCTGGATCCACGGTTTCTTTAATGACATTCAGAACTACATTTGCGTTAAGTTAACAATGGAATTACGGCAGACGTTTTATCATCAGGTGGAAGGAGGTCGCTACTTGCAGGATTTGGGCGAAATATCTGTGACATTGGCTTTTTCCTCTTCTGATATTGCCCACTCGCCATTTGCGTCGCGTATTGGAAATTGCGTTTCGGTGGGCGTACAAGTATTTCTTAATGTTTTCCATAACGAGAATTTGGTTGAAGCTGTTGGAGTTAAACTTGCAATGAAACTAGCATGCTGTCTACTGTCTTCATTTCTAAGTGCGCTTTGCCACCTTTTAGTAGCGTCAGTCAGTCTTAGTCGGGCCGCTGGTGACCTATTTCGCTGCCATTTGCGACGGAACCTCCTTTTTTCATTTACAAGGTGTTCTGTTTCCCGGTTAGTGTAAGTATTTAAACTATTTGTCGCGTTTATTTGTCTGTGTGTAGCGTGAATGGCCGCCTGTTCCAGGACCACGTTCAAGTTTGATACGTTGCTATCGATCTCTTCCGCGTTAAAAATTAGATGATTCGAGTATAAATGGCTGCTAATGTACTTCCAGTTAGTTGTGTATGAAGTAAGCCTTAGTGGCTCGTCTACAAGTACTGTCTTCTCGTAACGAAGAAATATAACTGACGAGTGGTCTGACGATAAGTCAGGGCAGGTACTAGCAGATAAGTTAGATTTACTAACTCCTCTTATTATATCAAGTCTGGCTTTTGTTTAAATCAGAAGGCCAATATGTAGGTTGACTGGGAGATATAAAGTCCAATTTAATTTGACGTCGCATTAGACATTTACACAGCTGGTTTCCCCTATGGTTTGCTAAACGGGATCCCCAGTGCGTATGTTTGGCATTGTACGAGGGCGGTTCGGAAACTTCTTAGCCTAGCACAAAAAGCGCGGTATAAACAGAAAAAGTTAAGTGTTTTGGAAACTTCCATCTCTGCTATGAACACATGTTAAATTTTTGTTCACAAAAGACGCATCCGCGATTTTTTTACAATGGAAAAATTAGAAATGCGTGGTGCCATTAAATATTTACATAAAAAAGGTTTATCTGGACAAGAAATTCATAATGATATGGTGAATGTGTTAGGTGAAAGTGCTCCTTCATATGCAACAGTAAAAAATTGGGTTGCTGAATTTAAACGTGGTCGTACAAGCATTGAAGATGAACCACGTGGTGGACGTCCAAAGACAGCAACAACAACAGAAAGTGTAGCCAAAGTGCATGATATGGTATTAAATGATCGACGAATAAAAGTACGTGAAATAGCTAATATCATGGGCATCTCAAATGATCGAGTCCATTTAATTTAGCATGAAGAACTACAGATGAAGAACAATCCAAACAATGGACTGAAGCTGGAGGAAGTGCCCCAAAGAAGGCAAAAACTTTTCAATCTGCTGGTAAGGTTATGGCAACGGTTTTTTCGGACTTAAAAGGTATTTTATTGATTGACTATCTGCAAAAGGGTAAAACAATAAATTCAGAGTACTATTGCAACCTTTTAGATCAATTTAATGTACAAATTCGAGAAAAACTTCCGGGCTTACAACACAAAAAAATATTTTTTCATCAAGACAACGCACCAGCGCACAAGAGTGTTTTAACAATAGCTAAAATCAACGAAGTTGCTTGACCACCCACCTTAATCTCCTGATTTAGCTCCCAGTGACTTTTACCTGTTCCCAAATCTAACAAATTTCCTTGCTGGCAAGCGTTTTATGCAATTACAGTTGTAAACCACTATTTTGAAGACCTTGGGGGAAACTATTTTAATCAAGGGATAGAATTGCTAGATAAGCGTTGGACTAAGTGTATTGAAGTTTCAGGAGATTATATTGAAAAATAAAAATATTTTTGAAAAACTATTCTCTTTCATTGATAGGCTAATAACTTTCCGAACCGCCCTCGTAGTCACCAGCAGCAATAAAGTTGCGTCCGAGACCATTGAAAAAGTTCAGAAGTATATCTTCTGATATCGGGGGAAATATATTGCTGAAATGGCAAGAAAACTACCTTGAATCTGGATACGAATTGTTGTCGCTTGAAGGTAGTTTTTTGAGACTCCTTCAGCGACTTCATGTTTCATGAGCTGCGGGGTGGTGAGTACCATAAAATCTAAAATTAGGTATCTGAAAATTGTATTTGTAAGATGCGTTTCCGATAGTAGCATTATATCAATATTCTGACGATCTAGGTACTCTGTCAGTTCGTGTCTACGTTGGTTCACACCGTTTGCGTGCCATGTACATATCTTAGGAGGGCCTAGTTTTTGGCAAGTAGAATTTGAATTAACTGATTCTGGTTACGCGTGAATTCTTGCATCATTGTTTGCATAGTTGACATGAACATGTTTATACTCTGGACCAGTTGTTGAATCATTGATTCAGCGTTACCAAGTTGCTGCACTGGGACATTAGGTGTATGCGCCCTTAGAACATTCGCGTATGTTATACCGAATGTTCTAAGGGCGCAGAGTAAACTGGAGTCAGTTGGATGTCGATTATAGGGTTCGGCGCGTTTCGGTTAGAAATGAGTTTACGCTTCTCTTCTAGTTTATGCTTAAGTTCTTTGTAAACCCTACAACCTCTGTAGTTTGCGGTATGTTGTTCCCCGCAATTGCTGCACTTTTTCTGTTCCTGCGATTTTACTTTGCAGACGGATGATTGGTGTAGATACAACTTAAACGGTTGGCAAAGTGCAGTACGATTTTGTGTGTCCCTACTCTTGACAATTGTGGCATTGACCAGGACCATTTCTTTTGTGGGGTTCTTCAACCGTTATTCTTCTATATAACAAATATCAAAGTTTGTATATAGGATGAACTTAATTTTTCTTTAGTTTCCGCGAGTCAGGTTGAAGTTTGACCATGATCATTGGTTGGGGAACCTTTTTATTGTTAAGAACGTTTACCACGAAGTGAACGTTAAAATTCTCTTTTTCCAGTGCTCGTTTTACCTTATCTGGCTCTGCAAATGATTCAATGCCTTTTAAGATTATCGCGATACCCTTACTACTCTTTAGACGATACGTGTAAAAATTTTTATTTCTATCGTTAAAATAACTAGAAATAGCGCGAAAGCCGTTTTCGGTGTATGCCTGAAATTTTGTCTCGTTAATGTTCCCTTTCATTATTGGCACTCTGTTAAAGCCACCACTACCAACAAGTTGGGCAATGATTTTTTCTAGCTCATTTGAGCTACTCTCACGTAGGTATATTTTCAAAAATAAATGCCATAAATGGTCTTTCAAATGACCAATAAAGATTCCACACTTGATTTGAATTTTTATATTTTTTTTTGTTCTGGAAAAATACCTCTAGATGGATTACCTATTAATTGTGCAATTGGAGGTTATCCGCCCGCAGTTCATATAGCCTACATACGAAAATCCCTTTTGGTTTGAAGACCTATCCGATCTTTATTAGATATATCATTTTGATTTATGACTGAACTTTAACCAACCATATTGGTCCTTGTTTAGTCCAGCTTACTGTTTATACCATTCAAGCTTTTCTCGGAGCCAAGTTTTTTTTAGAGTTATGACGGTCTTGCATTAAATATGCGATATGACGCTTATCTATGGTACACACCCTGCTGTGCTTATTTCTGCTTATTTTCATGGACATATACGTACCATTCTAGCTTTTGTCGGAGCCAAGGCTTTAGAGTTATGACGGTCTTGCATAAAATATGCGATATGGCGCTTATCTAAGGTACACACTCGGCTGTGTATTCTGCTTATTTTCGGATTTAAAGCAAACCGGCATAGTGACGCATTTCAGGGCACTTACTCGTTCGTGCCAGTTGTTTAAGAAGTTTTGCCACACATTTGCGTTTCTTAATAAAATTAATTAACATCTTTATTAATATTTGAAGTCTTCTTATTTTCTTTATAATATAAGTTTTTGCGCAATGCGTATTCTATTATATACAGATATACATATATACTTTATATATACTAGCTACAAATACAAACATTTACAAATAGTTTTAAATACTAAAATACTAGGCAATGACAAGATTTCACTTATTTTTTTTATAAATCACATTAAATAATAATTTGTTACTTAAATTATAACTTTGCATTTTTGTAGTAAATCTTTTAGTGGTGGGTTGGGAACAGGACGGGCGGCGGGCGAGTATGTGGACATTTGCTGACAGTGTTTTTTGATGACACTTTTTGGGTTTTACAATAATTTTATTTGTATCGTTACGAGAAACTCCATAGTGGCCTTATATTTTGTCATGCTTAAGTTTATAGCGGCGATTTCAAATCGTTCTAGCAGTGTTTTGGGGGTGTTTGCGGAACTTTGTGTGGTTGGTTCTAAGAATTCTTTTAAGTATCTCTGACGTTCAGCAAGTGTTGTGATGTTTCGCCACATTTTTTTATTGTGGCATTCTGATATTTTTATTTTCCTTTCGGAAATTACAAATTTGGGGTTTTTTTTATTTCTATTTAAAATTATTTTCTCTGATATCATGGGGTTTTTTTTAGTTTTGATTATTAGATAATAAACTTGAGTTGTTGCCTTTTTAAATTCAGTTGCTTTTGCTGTATTGCCCAAAATCCCAGAAACTTGCACGTGCTGTTTTATTGCAATAGCGACATCATTTTATTAATGAAATAATTGCCTTACATTCACTGGCATTTATTTTATTTCCAGAGAAAGTAACTTATTTTTGTTAAATTTTTACAAATAAGCGTCTTTTAGTTAAACGATTTCCGATGACTCATTATTTTTTTTTCTCGCTTTTCTAAGCCAAGCTCATTCATTCAAGCGTTAGTGACCAATATTGACTGTTACTTTTTTTGGCTCAGTTGACGTAGAGACGATTTTTGCGGTTAACCTACAGACATACGTACAATCAAAGTATTGTTAAATATCAAGCGTTTTAAAATACAATTTTAATTGCAATCAATTAAGATGTTTCCAATTGTGTCACTTGGAATTTTTGCTTAATTTTGCTAAGATCTTGCCTAACGTGTTGACCAAGTTTTCTGAGTATCTCCGTATACATCTAATTAACTACACTAGTTTACAGTGATTTTGAGCGGAGAAGTATATGTGTATTTATGTTTATATGTTGATCTTTATTTCATAATAATTGTCTTTAGTACTAAGAGGATAGATAGTTTATATCTTTTCTGCTTTATTATATATTTATGATTTTTTATAATTAGTTTCGAGGCATAAAATTTACTTTTGAAGGAAAATTAAAAAAACAAAAACCTTCGTTAAGAGTAGTATATTATTATGAATTTTTATTTGAACTTTTTATGCTACTTTGGTCGAGATGTAGGTACATAAAGAAATGAAAGGGATTATTTTGTTCGAATGTTGATTGATACAATTTAAACAAAAGACAGAAAAAGCAGAAAAAACTTTACTTATTGAATTTAATCTTTATGGGTTTGTTTGAATGTTTTCCTGGTTACATATTTAAATTATAAGAATACATTTTAATTTTAAAAATTGAATTTATATCTGAACTTAAAATTGAGGACAAGTGTGGCGACAATACGTCATACCTTTTACAAATACATGATTTTTCAATGAATTTAGTATCAGTATTACATTTAGATCAGGCTAACATATATCCTTCCCCAAAGATGATTTATTTTTAAAACCTATATGGCTTAAAGGGTCGTGATTAGATTCAAATTTTACGCCATAAAGTAAATCTCACATTAATATTCATAAGAACAAAGTATCACTATGATTGACTGAAGTATACCTTGTTTAATAAAATCCCCTAATGGGTTCTTTGTGTGCGAGGTACTAGAAAATAATGGCACAATTTTTTTAGGCGATTTCCTGGTGAATGCCAATTATGCTATGCTGTGTGGGTATATTTCTCCCATTAAGTGTGCGGCTGAGAGCCATCCTATCTTTATGGGCCTTAGCGGCTGGTTGATTTGTCCACATCAAGTCAAAACTTCATCTAATAATAGGGTGATCCAAGTAGAGATACTTTTTTCAATAGCCTTTTTTTGACAGATCACGTGTGAGTCGTGTCATGCTGTCATTTTATTTTTGTTTAGGATTGTTTGACATTTCATCATGGAAAGACTTACGCCTGAACAACGTTTACAAATCGTTCAACTTTATTAAGAAAATTAACGTTCTGTGAGGAATGTGTTTCGTGCACTTCGTTCAACTTATGGTCAACATAATCGGCCCATAATCGGCATCTCAAGATGGGTGATGGTGTTGCGAATAGTACGCTCACTATTCGCAACACCATCACCCATCTTGAGACACAGCTTTCATTATTGGATAATATTCCACAGAATGGACCACGTCCAGCAAGCAGCAAAGAAAATGTAGCGGCCTTAGCTGAGGGTGTACACCAAGACCGTGGAGAGTCGATTCGGCGCCGTTCGCAGCAACTCGGACTGTCGTATGGAACAACTAGGCGCATTTTACGTCGCGATCTTAAATTGAAAGCGTACAAAATACAGCTTGTGCAAGAACTGAAGCCGGCTGATGTTCCCAAGCGACATCGCTTCGCTCTATGGGCTCTTGAAAAGTTCCAAGAAGATCCGACGTTTTCGAGCCAAATTTTGTTCAGCGATGAGGCCCATTTCTGGCTCAATGGGTATGTAAACAAGCAAAATTGCCGCATTTGGGACGAAGAGCAACCAGAAGAGGTTCAATAGGTGCCATTAAATCCAGAGAAAACCACGGTTTGGTGCGGTTTATTTGCTGGTGGAATCATCGGTGCATATTTTTTTTCAAAAATGATGATGGTGGGAACGTTACCGTGAATGGTGCTCGATACCGCGCCATGATATCGATCTTTATGCTACCTGAAATTGAAGCCTGTAATCTCGACGACACTTGGTTTCAACAGGACGGTGCCACTTGCCATACAGCTGCTCAAACAATGGAGCTATTGAGAGGTCATTTCGAAAAGATGTTAATGTCACGTTTTGGACAGATTAGTTGGCCGCCTAGATCGAGTGATATCACACCTTTAGACATTTTTCTTTGAGGCTACGTAATGTCCAAAGTCTATGCTGGCAAATCAGCTATGATTCAGATTTTGGGAGCCAACGTTGCGCGTGTTATTAACGCCATACCTGTCGAAATTCTCGAAGGAGTCATCGAAAATTGGACTCAACGGATGGACCATCTGAGACGTAGCCGCGGCCAACATTTGATAGACATAAATCAAAAATGTTTTTCTTTATTTTTATTAAATTCTCTTTGCAATAAAAAACTTGATTTTTTACTCTCCACCGAGGGGTGTATTTTAGAGTTCTGGTTGAGATAAGAGACGGACGCATGGGCCGCCCATAAAACGGACCAGTTTTTTGCACTTTAGTTGCATAGGGGCGATGGAGAGTATGAAGGGCTGGGCCTGGTCAAACTAACCAGTTACTGCCTGCCCATAGATCGGTTTGTACGATTTTTATGAAATTTGGAAATTTATGTCCAAAAGATCATAGAAGTTGAAAGAAAAAATTAATTTAGCCCAATCTTTCCTCTTTTCTATAAAAGAAAAATTACCGCGATATCGCTCACCTGGCCCACGTTAAAATTTTTTTTGTATTAACACTTTCTTGGGTACTTAAATACCCATAAGGCAACATTACTTGTTTATATTTTTTTTTGTGCTTTACACTTCAAACATTCTGGATTTTTCCAGCATTTTTCAATTCAACTCGAGAACATGAATAAAAATAATATTTTTTTAGGACTTGGAACAGTTTTTATTCTGGTTCGAGACCTTAAATGCAATGCAGGACTTTTTTTTTTATTTAATTTGTACAAATATAAGTATTTGACTTAAATTTACTAATTTTATTTTCAGATATTTTCGAATTATTATCCACATACGTATTGTTGTTTTTTTTTTATTTTATATTTATAGTTTATACTTTTTTATGTTAAATATTTGTTTTAATATTCATCTTTTGCTTTGGAAACTCCGAATTCCATTTCAATAAGCTCAACAAAATAAATATCTTATAATATTTGCATCCTTTTATGATATAAATTATTTTTAAAATTTTTAAAACTAACCTTCTGTTGCTGTGGTACAAGCATTTTAAAAAAATAACCCAACAATTTTTTGAGTTTTTCATATGATACTTGTTTGATTTTTGTTTTTAATATTTTATTTTCTTTTTTTTCGTAATATTATTTGGGCCTCTTTTAAATCCGAATACTGGTTTTAATTTTTTTTCTGTTTCCGATAAGTTCTTATCTTTTTAATTTGTGCCTCTTTGAAATCCGAATACTGTTATTTTTTTTCTTTCCGATAAGTTCTTATATTTTACATTTATCTGCCATATATTTTCTTAAAAAAATGCAAAAATTATTTAACATGCCTTAATTAACAATATTTAAATATATTTCAATCTGCTTACTATTTGCATAGCTCTATTATTCAAATAATGTTGGAAATGTCGAAAATGCAACAATGCCACTCCGAAAAAAACTTAATTCAAATAATAATTATTTGTATTATATATTTTTTTAATTTTCGTTCCACGTTGCCTAAAAAAAAAAAATAGTTTTTAATTTGTTCAGAATTTTTTTTTGAAATTTTCCTGTGTTCACATTTTTAATTTTGGAATTTATTTCTCCTATTTTTTTCAGCATTTTCTTTGTTTCTTGAACGTTGTGGTGTACTCAATAAGTAAGTTTAATATTGTTATTTTTCATTTTCAAATATATATTTTTCCTTTTTTGAACATTTTTTATTTAGTATTCAAAACTTGTTCTTATTTTTGGTATTTTCTTTTTATTTTAAAAATTGTATTCCTTGTTGTCTTTGCAGTCTTAAAAATAATACATTATCTATGTTGAACTCGATATTTCTTGCACTTTAATCGCTGTATCTTAAGTTGTAGACTAGTGTTCGTCTCCACTAAATTGATACTTTTTTAATCACTTGAATGAATCTCTGTTGCCTGCGGGTTTCTTCCCATGGCTGCTGCTGGTTTTTTATTTAACCAAATACCGCTTTGAGGCATGGCCAAGATAATCCATAGTGGTAGCTGCCCTTGCCAGTTTGAGTTTCCTTTACCCACCACAGAAAACGAAATTTCTTCCAGCTGCCTCTGCCAGTTTGAGTGTCCTTTACCCACCACAGAAAAAGAAATTTCTTCCAGCTCCTCATTTAGTCACACAAATCACTTCTGGAACATCGCCCATGTATAATGCAGCGGCAATTTTTGCGAACTCGAAAATTCGTGCGGCCGGCAAATGTAATCTTGACCATTTTTTCCTCCATTACGCCATCATCCGATGTCGATGATTGGCCCTCCAGAGGCGCTGAAGTGGTGGATATTGATTTTGGCACATCAAATATATCCAACAACTGTTGCTCCACCGTACTTGGAGACGGTCCACTGGTAGTTGACTCTGCCACGGCTAAGGGTCCATCTGTAATGATGCTTCGGCTAAGCCTTAAGTACAGATTGGGGCTATCCCTTAAAGACTGGCTGTCCATGGCGAAATCAATTTCCTTGGCAATTGGCAAAATACGACTTTGAGTGCAAATAATTGCGAAATTTAATAAGAACAGCACGACCACGAATTTTAACATTTTGTTCTGGTTTTTTAATTTATTTAGTTTAATTTAAAAAAAACAACAACAATATCAAATCTTGTTTTAATTCTTTTTTTAATGCAAATGTGTCTCCGGTGATCTTTTTGATATCAATCCGTTGTGTCTTGTGTTTCACACTGAACTGAAGGGATTTGGAGCTTAAATGTTTGCTTAAATCCAAAATAAAAAATGCACAAGTTCTTCAGGAACACGCGAAATCGCACAAATCGATCGAGTCGTCGATTGCTCTTCTCTTCTTTATAGACACGTTGACCGATGACGGCGACGACGACACACTGACCATAAAATCAGCGTTGTTCATAGTGGTGAATACCCCCATCTGTTTTTGGACGTTGGTGCTGGCCCACCGGTAGCTGGTGATGGAGTAGAGCAAAGATGATGAACATCTATCTCTTGGCTTGTTGGCTGTTGTGTGTGAGCTCGGTTGGTTGGAAGATTTCTCGAGCGCACATTTTTAGTGGTAGAGGAGGGGAGGGGAGGGGTGTTGACTATTCTCTCACAACTTGTTTTGCGTTTTCAAGCAAAACGCTGTTATTGCTGCTGTTTTGTTTGTAAAATATGCAAAAAATCACGTTAAGCTGAGCAAGTGCTAGCGGCGTCTAGGGGTGAGGGAGGAGGGGGCAAGTATGTTTTGCCTCCAAAGTGCGGTCTTGCTAATAATAGATTTCAAACTAGATTTTTACAGTAGTTACGATATTTGTATTATGTTTACGTCCGATATTTCCCAGTCTGTACGCCTGTATGTTTTCCTACGACGGGTTTTGCTACTGTTATTGAGCGCCCGACAGACACTGATTTGTTGACCGTCTAGTTGAGCTAGCACTTGTTAGGAAGTGATTGTTCGAACTTCCATGTTTTGTCGCGTAAAAAACGGGCAGCATGACAGTCAACCCGCTAGCTTGCTATAAACATTCATGTAGGTGGCACATGGTTAAAGTTAAACTCGCACAATTAAATTTTATTCATTCGGCTTTGGATTAGAATATTCATTTGTGCAGTTTAAAGCGACTTAAGAATGTAAGCAGCTCAATGATGTATTTACTATAGACTTACTACATTACTTAAGGTTAGATTATTACGCATGCCTAGATCTAGATATACACAATTTCGATAAGGAGAGATAAAAACGATAGGAAATTAATTTAATGGACCCTATGGTCTATACGTTCAAACCCAAATTTTAAGTGTACATAATATGTACACTTAAAATTATTCTAAAAATACTTGCCTATGTATACTAAAATCTTATTGAATTTAATTAACTTTAAAAGATCGTGCTTTATAATAATGGGTGATCCAAGTAGAGATACTTTTTTCAATTGCACAACTACTACAAATCGTTCAACTTTATGACGAAAATTCCCGTTCTATGTGGAATGTGTTTCTTGCACTTCGCTCATCTTATGATCAACATAATCGGCCTACTGGGCGTACTATTCGTAACACCATCAGCCATCTTTAGAGCCAGCATTCATTATTGGATAATATTCGACGAAATAGACCACGCCCAGCACGCAGTGAAGAAATGTAGCTGAGAGTGTACACCAAGACCGTGGAGAGTAGATTCGGCGCCATTCGCAGCAACTCGGACTGATGTATGAAACGATTCGGCGCATTTTACGTCAAGATCTTAAATTGAAAGAGTACAAAATACAGCTTGTGCAAGAACTCGCTCTATGGCCTCTTGAAAGAAGATCCGACGTTTTCGAGCCAAATTTTGTTCAACGCTGAGGCCCATTTCTGGCTCAATGGGTATGTAAACAACCAAAATTGGAAAGAGCAACCAGAGGAGGTTCAAAAACTGCCATTTCATCCAGAAAAAAACAACGATTTGATGTGGTTTGTGGGCCGCACTGTGGCTGAAATTTTGATTTCGTTGGCCAAAAGTGTAATTTTTTGTCACCGATTTTTAAAACTTTTACCCCTTTTTGTAGCTTATATGTCCAGATTAAGGTAGCCAAAAAAATTAGGTTAAACTATTGCTAATTGTGGGCGTGGCATGCTGTCAAACTCAACTGTTTTTTAATTTCAGAAAAAAATGTTTTTTTTGGTTTATTTTTTTTATCAAAAAAAAATGGTTACTACTCGCAAGCTATTATCGATAATGGCCTGCGGTCTTTTTTATAATGTCGGTAGGATTATAGTCTTTAGTTGTTGTAAGTGGTCATAGCTCTAGCGTTTAATATTAGGGGCGTTATGAAATATTTATGAAACTACTATATTTTTCTCAAATTTAAACTTTAGTGGAATAGCACTTCTAGGCAAGAAAAGGGAACAAAAAACGGGTACCACCCGGAGAAAGGTGAAAGTGTCTAGTTTAACCCTTTATATACTTTTGTACCCGCGACGACCCGCGGGTAGAACACTTTTTACATTTTAATGAAATTACACTAAAAAAAATTCAAATTACGATAATTTAAAGAGCCCTACAACTACTCGTGTACAATGGTGTATTAAATATGTGGCAATACCGCAAGAGGATTCTTTTCAGATCCAGAAACAGCATCTGAAATAACAGGAGTGGACTTAAGCCTTGTTTTCAGATTTAAAATAATCCTAGAAGTTTCTTAGTTTCTTTCGTTATTGATCTGTGACAGGATGATTTAGCTCATCCACAGTTCTTTGATCTTTGGGGTTCCACTCCAGGGCTTTATGAGCCCTTACATTTGCAACCCATTTCAGCTGTATTTTGTGCGCCGTATTCCACTTCTACTTATTTTGTTTCTTGCAAAAAGCGTTTAATTCTTTTTGTCCTAGGCCATCATGTTACGGATAGTTAATGCAGCCATCTGTCCACGTAACAACAGCATAGGCCTTTGTCGCATAAAATGTTTCACTTCATATACGGTATTAGGCGATTAAAGTGTTACCTACACGCAGAGAAAGATATGGTTACAACAGGGTGGGCCATTTATAATTTTAAATTTGAATCGTCTGTAAAAAAAGTACTGATATGTTTTTTCAAATTTCTGTTGGAAAGGTTGAACTTTGTCATTTAGTAATAAAAGACAATATCATTCATATGACTACCACAAATGGCTCGGCCGTACCTTATCCGATCGACCCAATTTTTACTTCATTTTTGATTGTTTCGGGTCGAATGTCTTCATATGAAACTTCGATTTTATGCTTCAACGCTTCAATTGTCTTTGGATGCTTTGCGTAACATTTATCCTTAAGGGCTTCCCACAGAAAATAATCCAAAGGCTCAAATCACAGCTCCGAGGCAGCCAATTGAAATCACTTTTTTGGCTGATTATTCGATTTTCCAGAAAGTACGTGAAATAGCAATGGCTGCGTGAACTCAGATGTCGTCCATGTCATTCTCTTGTACGAGGGCTGCTATATAAACGTCTGGCCTAATAATGAAAACGCGAATATTTATCATCAAAAATTGTTTTTCAAAGTATTCTCCAGCATGATTTATACACTTTTGCATGCGCTCAAACCAATTGTCGAAGCACTTTTTCCACTCCGATTAAGACATCTGCAAAACATGGTTTTTTGAACGCTCCAACAACATCTTCTGGCGACGAAAATCGTTGACCACGCATTTTTTTCTTGATGTGCGGGAATAAAAAGAAGTCATTGGGCGCCAAGTGAGGGCTGTACGGCGGATGGACCCATAAATTCGACGTTTTGCCAGGTCAAAAAGACGCTGGTTTGAGCCGATGTGTGAGAGCTCGCATTGTCATGGTGCACAATGGTTCGTCTTCTCTTGTTAGTTTTTTGAATTTCTCCGAAGACTTTAGGCAAACAAATTGTGGTGTACCACTCAGAATTGACCGTCCTACGTTGCTCAAGCGGAACAGTCGCCACATGACCAGTTTTGCCGAAGAAACAGGCGACTGACTATTTGCTTCGAAGTGCTTCTTCCACGATCAGCTTTCGTTGAATTTGGTTCGACTTCGAAGACCCACACGGTCGAATTCTGTTTTGTTTCGGGCTCATAAGCATAGATCCATGATTCGTCACCTGTGACGATCTTATAAACGTCTTTTGAAGCATCGCAACCGTATTTTTTTTTTAAATATTTCTTTGCACCAATCAAATTGTGCGGGATCCAACGAGAACAAACCTTTTTTACGGCCAGGTGTTCATGCAATATCGAATATATGCTGGTGGAAGAAATGTCCAAGGATGTCTCTATCTCACGGTCACATGACGATCTTGCATTATCATTTCACGCACGGCATCAATGTTCTCTGGCACAACGACCGTTTTTTGGACGACCTTCGTCATTGAGCGAGCGTCGGCCACGATTGAATTCATTAAACCAGTTTTTTACAGTGCTATAGGATGGTGCTTCATCGCCATACAAAGATTTAAGTTCATCGATGCACTCTTGTCCTGATTATCCACGTCGAAAGTTGTGAAAAATGATCGCACGAAAATAATCACGAGTTAATTCCACTTTTTTGCCAAATTGATTTTTTCAAGTCACTGTAAACAACTTAAATGATGGTCGTAAGTCAAGACGTTCTAAGTTCGTTTATGCAAAAAAATGTCAAACCAATGAAAAAGACGACGGCGCCAGGCAACACTTACTGTTGCCTAGGCCAGATATATATATAGCAACCCTCGTATTTTTGAAAAAAAAAATTCGTTAAGTATGGCGCGGTAGAGCTCACCTTTCACGGTAACGGCGGATCCTTGCACATTTTTGAAGAAAATGGCCCAATGATGCCGCCCGCCCAAAATCCACACCAAACAGGGTGTCAATATGACAAAGTTCAACCTTTTCAATAAAACAAGAAATTTAAAAAAATTATCAGTACTTTTTTTACAGCCGATTCAAATTTAAGATTATAAATGGCCCACCCTATACGTTATGATTCGTCGTAAAATTCTAATATGATCTATGTATGCCCGCCTGTCTGTCTTCGGCTCGATTTGTAGTTGCATTGCATCCGGATGCTGTGACCCATAGATCAGCAGAGGTTTTAGATAGGCCTCGACCCCTTACCAAGGGGCAAGTTGTGCCCATATAGCACGCTTCGAATTGGTACCAGTGGGTGGGATTGGCCTTAGGCTCTGGCCGTCGCTTGATAATGGCTCCTGTTGCGATGGCGCACCACGGTTGAAGCTATCACAGCGAGAATCGTGGAAAACGCTCGAACGATGTCTGTCTGTCTGTGCAGGACAAACCGTAGGTCGCACTTTTAATGCTAGGTAGCAAAAATTTAAATGTAACATCTGTTGATGCCAACCCCCCCCCCCCCCCCCTTAAAAATCGCACTTATGGCCAAACTAGAAAACAATAGAGAAGGGAACTTAAAAGGACAAAATATCATAAACTAATAGATACATGACGATGATATTTAAAACTTATGATTTAAGCATAGATAAAAACAGATCCCGGAGGAAATGTGGGCGGTGCCACGCCCCCTTTAACATCGCATTAATGACCAAACTACTAGACCGACCGTTATAAAATTTTTACAGGATGAAAGATATGCCTAGGAAATTTTTATAACCCATGTCGTGGTAAAATTGGACAAGGGGGCGTTGCCCCGCCCATACATCCCAGATCTTTGAAAGGCTACACCTCGGAAACTAATACCGTTCCGATAGTATATATAATGTTTGTAAGGAAAGAAACACACCCTAATATGAAAGAGGCCGGTGCCACACCCCCTTGACAAAATTTCCATATTGGTGACTACGAGTAAGAGACTTATTTCTTAACCATGTACAAATTTCTCTGTAAAATTCATTGGCCATTCGTAGCCGTCTTTAAACAGTAGGCCCCGTTTAGTAAGTAAAGGAATTTAATTATGCACAGTTCACTTATTTGAGAGAAATTTGCCCTTGTTCCTTAATGGAATGTTGTGGGACTTAAGTTAGCATGTAGTGGGACCGGTGTTTAGACCGGAGCACTTTCAGGTGATCAAAGTGTGTTCGCATTTCTAATCCACGACAAACTTCTGAGATGAGTTGTCTCCTTTTTTATGAGAAAGACACCTGAAGAAGTGTAGCAAGTTGGGTAATTAGTTCAAAATTTAACTATTAGGAATTTTTTAAGATGACGTGAAGCCCTTCAGTCCCAGTAAAGCGAAGCAATGACAAAAATCCACCTATCACAGTAATATTGCATTATTTCAATTGGCTGACTGTCATTTTGTTTTTTTTAGGAAATAAGTGACTCACCAAGGTTGCTAATGAATTTCTGTAGTAAAACTAAGCGCATTAATTTGATCTACGCGAAGTCTCCCACTTGTGTGTATGACTTATCAAAATTGCGTTTATGGATGTCTTTATCACACAGACCAAAAACCCAATACAATAAAATAGCGTAATACGATCGATCACATTATTTCATTCATGCTTTTGCGGTTTGACAACTTTTGAAAATAAACCTTGCATTAAGGCAAAGCAAAAAGTGAAATACTTTAAAAACAATGTACACCTCTTATATTGACAAATAAGTGTGTGAACCTATAATTATGATTGAATGCGTCAATAGCCGCCAACCTGCAGACAGACGTAAACTGGAATGTGCTGATAATTTTGTTGCTTCTGCTGCTGCTTTATTATGTGTGCAATGCTATTTCATTCTCGATACATTTTATTTGTCTGCGTCCAAGCCCCGCACAGTTTTGAAGCAAAGGGCGTATGTACGTACAGTAACTTGTATCGAAAAAAGGTGCCTGAGACATGTTTGAAAACAATTTCTGCACTCTTATCCAATTGATGAAGTTTAAAAAACATGCATGACATTCTCTTGGGAGGGAAAATAGGATCAGTGTGGCGTTTTTAGAAACTGTTTGACTTTTTGCCCCAATCCTCTTGTCGCAATTTCACGTTTTATTAGGCCCTTTAACTTGTCTAACACCTATTACCTTTCACCCCATCCGGTTAAATGCGTCGGATTTGTTTGTAAATGCCCTTTAACCAATCCCAAATTTGTACACAAATTGTAACCCCTCTCCCAGACAGCTTTCGTTGAATTTGGCTCGTCTTCGAAGACCCACCCGGTCGATTGCTGTTGTGTTTTGGGCTCATACGCATAGATCCATGATTCGTCACCTGTGACGATCTTATAAACGTCTTTTGAAGCATCGCAACCGTATTTTTTGAGCGATTGTCAAATTGTGCGGAATCCAACGAGAACAAACCTTTTTACGGCCAGGAGTTCATGCAATATCGAATGTATGCTGGTGGAAGAAATGGCCAAGGATGCCTCTATCTCACGGTATGTCACATGACGATCTTGCATTATTTTGTATTGTAATTGTAACACCTCTCCCAGACAGATTTTAATTTCTTCTTTATCCTTTTTTGTCACTTTATAGTTTGTTCTAAGTTTGCTCAAGTGAAAAAAATTATCGCCTAAAAGGGCTCAAAAATGAGGTTTTGTCAACAACAACATTTATGTGAAGTAATAGACATGAACACATTTTCCCATGGAAATCAGCAAAGTTTCTACAAATTGAGCAGCGTTTCAGATGTTGCTCAAACATAATATTCACTACATTTCAATGATTTTTTTATATGGAGTCTGACACATTTTTACTTGAAAAGGTGAACCTAGCACCACGCATTAGTTTCTAATGTTTAGTTTTTGAGAAATATCACTCATTTTGTTCAGCTAACGCCGCCGGAAGCAAGCTTTGTATCCTCTTTTCTATACTCTTTGACCATTACCAAGAACCTACGTGATAATCCTAGTAAGGACCAAGGCAAAATTTCTTTTGAAAATCAGTGAGCAGTGCAGTGGCCCGTGGTTTGGTTGAGTTCTCATCAGTGTCGTTATTGTTTTGTCCGGGAAGTAATTCAGCTTGGGAATATTTCTTATTCTGGGTTGGTTTGACACGTTGAATTGTTCGTCGCCTATTTGTAGGAGCCTCCTAATATATAGGGTGATCCATCTAGAGGTATTTTTTCGGAACAAAAAAAATATAAAAAATCTAATCAAGTGTGGAATCTTTATTGATAATTTGAAAGGACATTTTATGGCATTTATTTATTAAATATAATTTCCTTCAAATGTTGGCCGCAACTACTCCTCAGGGTTTCCATTCTGAGGGTCTAATTTTGGATGACTCGTTCGAGCATTTCGACCGGTATGGCTTAAATGACACGCGTAATGTTGGCTTCCAAAACCTGAATCGTATCTGGTTTGTAAGCATAGACTTTGAACTTTACGTAACCCCAAAGAAAAATGCCTAGAGGTGTGATATCACTCGATCTAGGCGGCCAACTCACCTGTCCTGCCAAACATATGCGGAAGAAATTAATCTTATCCACAGATGTCAGTATGGTTTCAGAGCTCATCATTCGACAACTCATCAGGTGAAAAGAGTTGTAAATATGATAAAATCAAGCAAAAACAGGAGGTTATCCACCGGGGTACTCTTTTTAGATATTGAAAAGGCTTTTGATTCCATTTGGCACGATGGACTTGTATATAAACTTTACAAAATGAACTGCCCGTCATATATAATTAAGCTGATTAAAAATTTCCTTACTGACAGAAGATTTGTTGTTGAAATAGACGGAGAGAAGTCGGCGGTTAAATGTATCCCTGCTGGAGTTCCTCAGGGATCTGTTCTTTCTCCTTTGTTATACTCGCTTTATATTTCGGACTTTAAACCTTCTGTCGGAAATGAGGTAGCTTTTTATGCCGATGACAGCGCATTCATATGCCATGGAAAAGTTTCAAATGCCGTAGTAAAGAAAATGCAAAAAGCTCTAGTTTCCGCAGGCAAATACTATTCCAGATGGAAAATAAAATAAACGAGGAAAAGTCCCAAGCTATTTTATTTACTTTCAATAAATCTCCTAAAAGAATTCCTTCCATAAAACTATTGGTACCGGAAAGAGAAATACCCCTATCAAAATCAATTAAATACCTTGGAATCATTCTGGACCAGAAATTAACTTTTAAGGATCATCTAGAGGAGGTGTGTCTAAAGGCTACAAGATGTGGACGAGCATTATATCCGTTATTAAATAAGAAATCAAAATTACATTCTAAGAACAAACTTCTTTTGTACAATTTATGCATTAAACCAATCCTTACATAAGGCTGCCAGATCTGGAGAGATTGTGCAAAAACACATAGAAAGAAACTTCAAATTATTCAGAACAAAAATCTTAAAATAATTTACGATTTACCTTCAAGATTTCCTACTGCAGAACTTCATAGACTATCCAAACAGAAAATGATCCATAACATAATAAACGACTTGACGCTGACATTTAATGACAAATGCAGAAGGTCAAACTACGCCCATCTAAGAAGTTTGACAATAGCTAATTTACTCTATGTTTTATTATAGAAAAATCTAGTTATTGCTTTTAAATCTTCTTATTATTTTGTGATATTAATCGTAGGTCTTTTTCCCTATAAACTGTTTTTATTTAATAAGTTAGTAATTAATGAAATAATTGTAACTATTTGTTGAAATATCTTTACGATAAAACTCAAAACTCTGTAAATATATAACCCCTGTAGCATTGATAGCGAATAAAATAAAAAAAACCCAGACCCAAGATTCCTAGGAGCTGGAAAAGGTCTCGTTTAATTTGAACACGAATTCAAATACGCACCCTTTTTAAAAATTTCAGTATTATTAGAAACCTCTAGTAGGCTATGGCTTCCGTAGAAATCGCTCTACGGGAGACCTGTTGGCGTTCTTGTCGGAGCGTTGGAGTCGGTCTATCCACCAGTTTGGTGAGAGTAAGGTCGTGGCTCTAGATATCTCCAAGGCCTTTGATAGAGTCTGGCATGGTGCACTCATATCAAAGCTGATCGCTTTTGTAGTCGGTAATACATTTGCTCGGTTTATATCGAGCTTTCTTAGAGATCGCACTATTAGAGTTGTTGTAGATGGGTTCTCATCCAACACACATAGGCTGACCGCAGGTGTACCACAGGGCTCTGTCCTTTCTCCCTCTTTATTTCTTATTTTCATTGACGATCTATTGGGTCAGACCGTGAATCCAATCTACTCTTTCGCAGATGATAGTAACCTCTGTCATTCGTATTCATTCGACCGTAGACCGAGCCTTCAAGATATTGAAGACAAAAGGCGAATTATGGATGAGACACTTGGCCGGGATCTACTGGCCATTTCCGAATGGGGTCGAGTGAATAGAGTAGATTTTAATGCACGTAAGACACAGTGCTGCTTGTTGTCTCACAAGCGATTCGCTGACCCAACAATATCGTCAATTTCTATCGATGGTACGGATATTGAACATTCAGAAGCTCTCGATGTTCTGGGCATGAAAATACAATGTGACGCTCGTTGGGCGAGACATGTATTCGAAGTGTCGAAAGAAGCACTCAAGTGCATAGGCTTTTTAAAGCGGTGCAAGAAATATTTCACTCCTTCTGATCTTTTCAATATCTATACAACTTACATCAGGCCAAAGATGGAATACAACTCCCATATATGGGCAGGTGCTCCAAAATCATCCTTGGAGCTACTTGACCGTGTTCAAAGGAGAGCGATGGTGCTGATAGGTGACAGTAGGGTATCCAACTCTATTGTTTCCCTTGAGCATCGTCGGAATGTGGGTTGCGTGACGCTGTTCTATCGTTACTTTCATGGTGTGTGTTCATCAGACATCCGTCGCCTTATTCCTGACGTGAGGATGTTCGGCAGGGATACGCGACTTTCTAGGAATTCACATCCGTTTGTTATCGATTGGCCAGTTGACCGCACTATACACTACAGATCAAATTCGTTTTTCGCTCGTACAGTCCGTATGTGGAATCGACTTCCGGCAAATGTATTTCCCACTAATTGCTCCCTCTTTCCCCCCTCCGATCCATTAATTTCCACTCGCCAACGCAATGCACCGCATGTATAGGGGGCATCCCCTGAGTGTTGGTTTTAAAAAAAAAAAAAAAAACCGCACCAAACAGTCACTCTGTGCGGCTGCATTGTTTTTTCGACAATCACTTTTGGATTATAATTCGCCCAAATGCGAAAATTGATTTCACTTTCATAATGAGCCTGAATAACTTGAACACGTTGCCCGCTTGTGTATCTTTCCATGGTTCAAATTGAGTTAGTCTGAAATTGAGAAATATCAAATGAAATGCAGAAAAAAACTTGACGCTTTGGTGTGGTTCACATTCAACATAGGCCCTTAAAATTTAACCACCCTTTAGCCTTTATCAGTCTGAAGGCGAAACATAATAGGAATGTGTGTTATAAAATTGTAAAAGCACCTTAACAAATAATATCACTACAGCTACAAGGATCTTGATTTAGTCTCTAAGGATTTAAAAAATGAAGGATCCCGAATGCTCCCATATCCATTTGGACAACCTGTCCCAGCTAGCTCAAACCATTTACTTAGATATGATCCACTACTTTGGTAGCAGCAAAAAGCACAGTTTTCATTCGCTGCCATTTTATAATGCCCGCATTCCCAGAAAATATTTCTTCCTCATAAACGTATTTTAACAAAATTGTAAAAACGAATTTTGTATTGTATTTCACAGCAATTTTATTTCGATACACGTTAATGTACAGATTGTAAACATAAAATCAGCTGAATAAACGTGCGCTGGATTGCTTGTCATGCTTTAGTTTACTCAGCGTTGTTTTTATGTATGGATGCGTGTGTTTCGTGATAGGTTCACTGGCCTAGTGTAAAGACAACGTACCATGTTCGGGGTAAGTCCCCAGACAGGTCTGCCTCATAAGGCCGCTTGCATCTGTGAGCATGTGGCGGCACCAGTATTTCCCCCTCTCATTCGTGTACATTTGTCGCTCAACGATCAATCTATGCTTAAATATTTTTTGTTCTGCTTATGTGATCCCCACAGGTATGTTCCCATATTTGTAAAAGTTAAATTTCGAGTTTTCAATTTCAACAGAGCAAAGCAATTTCTATTTCAATTTTACACTTAAGTTTCAGGGGAACTTTTTTCTTAATGCTTTCAAATTGGCCCATTTAAAGTACCTACCGGACTTCAACTATTTGACTCATACCTAGTAAGTGGGAAGATGCTCCTTTCTCCGTCGTTTAGGTGTTATTGCGATTCATAAAGACGAACGTCGCTAGATCACCTCAGATTGTTCAACCGATTCTGAATTTATACATTGAAATATCCCAACGCTGAAAACGGCACGACAAGCCTCATATGCGTTTCTTGTTAATTGCAAATGTGCGCTGCTGTTCGCGCAGTGCCGGACAAACTTTTGCGAAAATGACTATGCAACGTTAATCGACTTGAGGTAGGCTTTAATAAGCCAAGCACAAAAATACAAACGGCAAACCGTTGCACTGTGGTTGCAAAAAAATAATATTTTGAAAATATTGTGTTTGTCCTTGGTCCTTAAAATTGTACACAGCCGTAGGTAAGGTGCATTTGAGTTTACAGGATTTTTAGACTTCTAGCCAGAATAGGTGTTGTGCAGCACGGCTCCAAAGTTGTAAACAAAACTTAATGCTCACCAAAACCACTCATTATACCCTACACCACACTGTGGTACAGAGTATTATGACTTGGTGCTGAGGTTTGCAACACTTTAAAGTAATGGGGATAGTCCCTAGTATACCGATCGTCTCAGAATTACTATCTGATTCCTACTTTTTTAAAGAAAAAACAGAAATTTCAAATCGAATGGGGAATATGTATTATCATTTGAAAGAACATTCCTTGGCATTTATTTTTTGAAGATTATGTCTAGCAAATGTTGGCCGCGGCTACGTCTCGGAGTCTAATTTTCGACGACTTGTTCGAGCATTTCGACTGGTATCTGACGAATGACACGCGTGATGTTTTGCTCCAAGGCCTGAATCGAAGCGGGTTTGTCCGCATAAACTTTAGACTTTACATATCCCCACAGGAAAGTCTAACGGTGTAATATCACACGATCTTGGTGGCCAATCGACCGGCCCAAAATGTGAAATTATCTGCCCCGCCTTGTTGACAACAAATGTCGCCGAGATCTCGAGCTTCAATTCCAGGCATCAAATAGTCGGTTGTCATGGCACGATAACGGTCGCCATTGACGGTAACGTGCTCACCGGCATCATTTTTGAAGAAATATGGACCGATGATTCCACCGGCCAACAAACCACACCAAGCCGTTGTTTTTTCGGGAGGAAGTGGCAGCTGTTGAACCTTTTCTGGTTGCTTCTTGTCCCAAATGCGGTAATTTTGTTTTTTTACATACCCATTGAGTCAGAAATATGCCTCATCGCTAAACAAAATTTGGCTCGAAAACGTCGGATCTTCTTGGAACTTTTCAACAGCCCATAGAGCGAAGCGATGTCGCTTAGGAACGACGGGCGGTGTCGGTAATACATTTGCTCGGTTTATATGGAGCTTTCTTAGAGATCGCACTATTAGAGTTGTTGTAGATGGGTTCTCATCCAACACACATAGGCTGACCGCAGGTGTACCACAGGGCTCTGTCCTTTCTCCCTCTTTATTTCTTATTTTCATTGACGATCTATTGGGTCAGACCGTGAATCCAATCTACTCTTTCGCAGATGATAGTAACCTCTGTCATTCGTATTCATTCGACCGTAGGCCGAGCCTTCAAGATATTGAAGACAAAAGGCGAATTATGGATAAGACACTTGGCCGGGATCTACTGGCCATTTCCGAATGGGGTCGGGTGAATAGAGTAGATTTTAATGCACGTAAGACACAGTGCTGCTTGTTGTCTCACAAGCGATTCGCTGACCCAACAATATCATCAATCTCTCTCGATGGTACGGATATTGAACAATCAGAAGCTCTCGATGTTCTGGGCATGAAAATACAATGTGACGCTCGTTGGGCGAGACATGTATTCGAAGTGTCGAAAGAAGCACTCAAGTGCATAGGCTTTTTAAAGCGGTGCAAGAAATATTTCACTCCTTCTGATCTTTTCAATATCTATACAACTTACATCAGGCCAAAGATGGAATACAACTCTCATATATGGGCAGGTGCTCCAAAATCATCCTTGGAGCTACTTGACCGTGTTCAAAGGAGAGCGATGGTGCTGATAGGTGACAGTAGGGTATCCAACTCTATTGTTTCCCTTGAGCATCGTCGGAATGTGGGTTGCGTGACGCTGTTCTATCGTTACTTTCATGGTGTGTGTTCATCAGACATCCGTCGCCTTATTCCTGACGTGAGGATGTTCGGCAGGGATACGCGACTTTCTAGGAATTCACACCCGTTTGTTATCGATTGGCCAGTTGACCGCACTATACACTACAGATCAAATTCGTTTTTCGCTCGTACAGTCCGTATGTGGAATCGACTTCCGGCAAATGTATTTCCCACTAATTGCGACATCCAGAAGTTCAAGGCAAGCGTCAACATACATTACTCCCTCTTTCCCCCCTCCGATCCATTAATTTCCACTCGCCAACGCAATGCACCGCATGTATAGGGGGCATCCCCTGAGTGTTGGTTATTTAAAAAAAAAAATGCGCCAAGTCCGTCCATACGTCAGTCAAATCCATAATCCCACGACAGTCGGTTCTATGCGCCGAAGCAGCAATTCTTCTGCCAAGGGCTGTCACCTCGGCACTGTGTGTGTCGCTACAACAACAACAACAACATACGTCAGTCCGTGTTGCTGCGAACGGCGCCGAATTGACTCTCCACGGTCATGGTGTACACTATCAGCTACAACCGCTACATTTTCTTCACTGCGTGATGGACGTGGTCTATTCGGTCGAATATTATCAAATAATGAATGCTGGGTCTCAAGATGGGTGATGGTGTTGCGAATAGTAGGCTCAGTAGGCCGATTATGTTGACCATAAGTTGAACGAAGTGCACGAAACACATTCCTCACAGAACGTGAATTTGTTCAGGCGTAAGTCTTTCCATGATGAAATGCCTAACAATACTGAACAAAAATAACATGGCAGCATGACACGACTCACACGTGATCTGTAATGAACGGTGCCAAATGTCATCAAAGTTAGATGCATTGCGTGGCTAAATTTTAACCGATCTTCATAAAAGTTAGCCTCTGCCCTATAACTTAATTTTGCTGTAAAATAAAAAGTACTGAATGTTTTTTGACCAATATTTTTTGATATATTTATTGATGTATATTGAACCCAAATATAATCTACTTATTCGAAATGTCCGCCTTTTGCCTTTACATACGCCTTACGTCGCACTGGCCAATCGTCATTAGCTGCACAAACCTCGTCCATTTGAAAATTGGCCACAGCTCGAACCAAAGCAGTCTTAAGAGATCCAATGTTGGGGTCATCTTTTGTGACAAACCTTGTCCTCTAAAACCGTCCACAATTTGTAATCCAATGGGTTCAAATCTGGACTGTCTGAGGGACATTCTTCAGAGGAAATGAACGCTGTCAAACTGTTTCGAGGCCAGGCCTGGGACGTTTTAGCCTTATGGGCCGGCGCAGAATCCTGCTGTAAAGTCCATGTCTGGTTTTGGAACAGGAAATTGTTAAGAGGCTTCACAACAGCTTCCATAACGGCTTCAGTGACCCCATCGTAAGAGATACCCCATACCCCACGAAACCATGACTGAAGCAGGGTGATGACCCTTTTCCACACTTGGGATCAGTTCAGATGCTTCCTTAGATGGCCGCGCATGTTTAATTTATCCTGAACGGTAACATTTTTTTCAGCGTTCTTCACCAAAAGACGTTTGCCTTTTTCAATCCTTTTTTTTCTTGAAGCTGCAGTCAATAAATGTCCGGTACGTCGTTTGAAAGCCCCAAGTCCCAAGTCTTTTTCAATGATTCGACTCATGGACTTTTGCGTGATATTCATCTCACGGGCCATGATTTTCTGTTTTCGGAGCGGATTTCTGTGAATTCTTGATTTGAAAAACGCTATTGCAGCGATACGGTTCTCATTATCTGACCACTCCATGATGAAAGTTGAAACAATTTTGAAATCCCCTTACAGAATAACGCTATTGAGGTTAGCTTTCAAAACCCATATGACATTAACGGGGTATGTTCAGTTCTACTATTGAAATGGGTGTGTTCAATGTTGTAACAGTACTTATGTCCCTTCTAAGTAGTAGAACTCTAATTAATAGAGGGAGTTACGTCTTTCTTATAGAGGATTACAGCAAACGATAGAATATTTTTGCAATAAAGATGACCTCAGAATGCTGCTGTCTTAAAAAAAAAGTAACTTAAAAAATTAGTCCTTTTGAGATTTGAAATATTTTAAATTTTATTTCAAAGTTAAATTTTAGGTAAGACAACGTATGGTATAATTCAATAGTGAAACATGACAAAAGATGATTACCCCTTATATGTGACAGCGCAAAGAGAAATGGACCTAAGGGTAAAAAAACAATTATCATTTTTTTTTTTGATGTGGACAACATCGAATGAGACCGATCCCATGCCCCAAAAGTGTTCCCTCCCAGAGATATGCGCGTTTTATGAAAGCAAAGTCGACGATTCTACACCAAAGATACACGTATTTAAATCTTTAAAATGGCTCTCCTGAACAAAACTGGTTTTTACCCTTAGGTCCCTTTCTATTTTGCGCGTCACATATATTGATTAAAAAATATATTTTTAGTAATCTTGTAATTAGCTTTTTTTACCTGCGTTTTTTCTCTTTTTTTATTTTACGAAATTCAGTTTTTTTACACCTGCTGTGTTATTCAACGTTAGACAATTAAATTTTTATAGTTTTTTTAGAGTGTATCCATCGTTGTGCTGATATACTAATGGGCATTTCGCTTCTGTAAAGTAAAATAATATTCTTAATATCGCTCACTCGCTTTAGAACTGATTTATTAGCCAAAGAAAAGTGCATTTTGATGATGTTTCAAAAACGACTTCTTTTCGTGTTGAGTACGTGCTGATTTGTGTGCCGCATTCTTTTTGAAATATTTGTTGTGTTTAGGCGTGCGTGCATGTTTTCCGTACTATCTCGAGGTGGGTTTATTTAAATTAAACTGGCCAACAAAGTTCAAGAAAATTAAAAAGAAAACATTGCCAATTGGCCAGATCTGGAGTGTCCAAAAACGATACCGGAAACCACAATTCCAGTTTTGGAGCCCAAACCCCACAGCCGGTTTCTCAAAAAATAGCTAAAGCCGACATGTCGGTTTTCCCAGGTTTTAATATTGTCGGGTTTTCCGGTTTCTTGTAATATAATTTATTTAAGGTCGAAGTACGTTACTACCAAAGAACGCTAGACCCACCCACCGTTTAGTGTACCGATCGACTCAGAATCACAATTTAATGGGTTTAGGTTATTCTACTATTTGATTCTATTTAAAGATATCTGATCTGTTGCTGTTGTAACAACAATATACATTTTAGTATATATCTGTCTGTCCGTCTGCTGTCTATCCTAAGCTTGTTTTCAAAATACAGTTCGCAGTTTTGGACCGATCTTCATGGCAGAAATAATTTTTTTTTGACAAAGGCTGTTGACTTTTATAAAGGTCTGTTAAAAAGCTCCTACCCATATGTTTGTTTAACCGATTTTACGTCGAGCTCTAATGCTGATGAAATTTGGAACGGTTCAAATAAAATGGGTCATACTGTTCCACGTTTTGATACAGCCCCAGTACAAAGATCTCTCCCGATATAACATACAACAGGTCTTGAACATCCATATTAATTCCGATTTCGGTCAACTTTGGTATGGTATTTAGCGATATATAAGCATGCAATCTGGGACCGCTTTGCGTCATATAGATTTATTTTGATATACGAGGGCTGCTATTTATAATTATGGCCTAATAATGAAAAAGCGAATATTTATCATCAAAAATGGTCTTATTGTTTTTCAAAGTATTCTCCAGCATGATTTATACACTTTTGCATGCGCTCAAACCAATTGTCGAAACACTTTTTCAACTTCGATTGAGACACCTCCTACACATGGTTTTTGAACGCTTCAACAGCATCTTCTGGCGACGAAAATCGTTGACCACGCATTTTTTTCTTGATGTACGTGAATAAATGAAGTCATTGGGTACCAAGTCAGGGCTGTACGGCGGATAACCTATCAATTCGACGTTTTGACCGGTCAAAAAGGCGCTGGCTTGAGCCGATGTGTGAGAGCTCGCATTGTCATGGTGTACGATGATTCGTCTTTTCTTGTTCATTTTTCGAATTTCTCTGAAGACTTCAGGCAAACGCCACATGACCAGTTTTGCCGAAGAAACAAGCAAGCATTTGCTTCGAAGTGCTTCTTCCACAAACAATTTTCGTTGGATTTGGCTCGTCTTCGAAGACCCACACGGTCGATTGCTGTTTTGTTTCGGGCTCATACGCATAGATCCATTATTCGTCACCTGTGACGATCTTATAAAAGTCTTTTGAAGCACCGGGATCGTATTTTTTTTTCAAAATTTCTTTGCACCAATCGACACGAGCATTTTTTTGAGCGATTGTCAAATTGTGCGGGACCCATCGAGAACAAACCTTTTTCACGGCCAGGTGTTTATGCAATATCGTATGTATGCCGGTGGAAGAAATGCCCAAGGATGCCTCTATCTCACGGTATGTCCCATGACGATCTTGCATTATCAGTTCTTCGAAGACCGACACAGTCTAATGCTGTTTTGTTTCGGGCTCATACGCATAGATGCATGATTCGTCACCTGTGACGATCTTTTAAACGTCTTTCGAAGCATCGCGATCTATTTTTTTTTTCAAAATTTCTTTGCACCTATCGACACGAGCCTTTTTTTTGAGCGATTGTAAATTTCTGCGGGATCCAACGAGATCAAACAAACCTTTTTCACGGCCGAAAGTTTGCTGGTGTAAGAAGTGCCCAAGGATGCCTCTATCTCACGGTATGTCACATGACGATCTTGCATTATCAGTTCACGCACGCCATCAATGTTCTCTGGCACAACGGCCGTTTTCGGACGACCTTCGTCTTTGAGCAAGCGTCGGCCACGATTGAATTCATTAAATCAGTTTTTCACAGTGCTATAGGATGGTGCTTGATCGCCATACAAAGATTTAAGTTCATCGTGATAATCTACGTCGAAAGTTGTGATGAATTGATTTTTTCAAGTCACTGTAAACAACACAAATGATGGTAAAAAAGGCAAACTTTCCAATGCAAATGTCCGATGGCGCCACACAACACTAAGTGTCAGAAATATATATAGCAACCCTCGTATTCTCCTTACACATTGTCTGGAGGCCCAAAAAACGCTATCCCATATACATGAACATATGTGACGCGCAAAATAGAAAGGGACCTAAGGTTAAAAACCAGTTTTGTTCAGGAGTGCCATTTTAAAGATTAGGTCCCTTTCTAATTTCGCTTTGAATCGTCGACTTCGCTTTCATAAAAAGCGCACATCTCTGGGAGGGAACACTTTTGGGGCATGGGATCGGTCTCATTCGATGCTCAGATGTTGTCCACATCAAAAAAAAAGTGAAAAATGATTTTTTTTTTACTCTTAGGTTCCTTTCTCTATGCGCTGTCACATATGGTTTTAAAGTGTCTATTAACTTTTCCCCACAAAGCTAAAAATAAAATTATATTTGCAGTTTGGCGAAATTTTGGTGTCGGATCATATGGCCGAAAATCTGACCCTTTTTATCATGGACATATGGGTATTGAAAACGATGCAATTTTCACATAAATTCAAAGGTGACCTTATTTTTAACATCTAGTAAATTTAGAGCCTGTTCTAGGCCACAATTACTTATCTTCTGATTCGGAATATACATACTTCCATTCGTAGCGAACGACCAAAACTGAAATATCGGTTTTTTACTTTTATCGAAAACGATGCAATTTTCACATAAATTCAAAGGTGACCTTATTTTTAATTTAGAGCCTGTTCTAGGCCACAATTACTTATCTTCTGATTTGGAATATACTTCCATTCGTAGCGAACGACCAAAACTGAAATATCGGTTTTTTACTTTTAAATCTGTCATTCGATTTTTTCAAATCACGGTTTAATAAAACCGAAACGCTGGTTTTCTAAAAACCCCGTTTTTTTTGGAAACTAGTCAGATCTCATTTGTTGACACTTTGAAGATTGACTTTATTTTTATACGTGTACACGATGCAAACGAAGTTAGTTTGTGTCTAGTTTTATCTCAAAAATGCTGTAGCATCAAAATGATTTTTTTTAGTAGAATGAAAGCAGTTTTATACAGGTTGGATGGAGCGAGGTTATTTGCTTATTTGGGAATATAATAACAAAATTATGAACCTAAGAAAAATTTATTTTATATTTTAATTGTATTGAGCAGTAAGGGAATTTTTAAATTACATGGTTTTTAATAGAGTATCTGGCAAATGTCGATCTTCGCTATCCACACACTACTGCATACGTTTTCTGAAGTTTTCATGAACTCTAACAAGCATGTCGACTGGTATTCTGCCAAATTCACCCTCAATATTGTTATTCCAAGGTGTTGGGACGGTTGATATACACCTTCGACTTCAGGTAACCCCAAAGGAAAAAATCGCATGGGGCTAAGTCTGGTGAGCCTGCCGGCCAGTTCACATCACCCCTCAAAGAGATAAGCCGTCCAGGAAACAGTTGCCTCAAACAATTCATGGTAACCCTCGCTGTGTGTGCTGTGGCACCATCCTGTTGAAACCATGTATCCTCTAATTGCATTGCCTCAGGAGCCGGCTGAAAAATATCCTTTATCCTAGTCAAATACCGTTCAGTGTTCACAGTGACGGCAAGATGGTTATTCTGGAAAAAGTAAGGGCCAATGATGCCTACTCGTGATATGGCGCACCACACAGTGACGCGGTCCGAATGCATGGACCGTGAATATCTATGGGGACTAGTAAATATCTTTGGGGTTTGTTTCACTCCTGTACCGCATATTTGGGGGAACAGCGAATAGTAAACGACAAGCATGCTGCACTGCAATGATCGAGTGCGCATTTGCAAAATACGCTTCAACACAGAATGAACTCTCCTTACGTTTCCAATGTCTGATGGTAACTGAAAGGCAGACGAATAGAAATCTTCCGTCAGCGACGCACACTCTCCACTTGCTTCGACGAACAGTGCCGCCACAGCCTTCAGTACAAAAAAGCAAATTTTCGCGCTCCATGCTGTACAATAATGCCATCGTTATTTCTTACAAAATCACATGGTTCCGTGCGGCTAATGCATATTGAATGGTTTGTAACTCTTTTTTTATACAAAACCCATCTAATTTTTGGTTGAATGGTTTGAAGTAGAGCTGCCTAGAAGGGAAGAACCCATGCCCTGTGGGTATACACCTAGGCCAGTACACGGCTTGTTGTGAGCTCTCGTTCGAAGATTTGCCATTTTACCTTATTTATGGACGTTCTGTGCTTGCAAAACTTTTGATTCTTTTCCAACAGATCCTCCACATGTATTTTTGTCTTGGCACACTGACAGAAACATCGTGTAGTCTCGATTGTGCAAAAGCAGGGCACATGTTTCATCCGACTCTTCCGATCCAAAAAGATGTGCCTTTAAGTGCTAAATGACCAGTTATTACTAACAGAATTTTCTGAGTGTACGTAAATGAAACCATATTTTTTATCTTTCAAAAGCGTGCCGGGGATTTCCAATCGTTAAGAGGTTTATATGAATTACACGTCTAATATGCGTTTACGTATTACATGATAATTTCAATACTTTTTACTGTATTTACGAGTAATCGTGTTTAAGCACAGGTACAAGTGGCTGACATTAAATTGATTTCATGTAAATGTGAAATATCTCCTTCACTTGAAATTTATTATCGCTTGAGAAATTCTGCTCTGTAATTTATTCATCTTGACAAGTAGTTGATGGTTTCTGGAATTTCTAATTGCTGCCGATTGCTTGCCCTGTATAAAATTAAAAAAAAAAAAAACGAGATCAGGTGGAACCCATTTATGCTATGACTTCCTACAACACTTTGTACACAGACGTCGTGGAATTCACATTTTCAATTGTATCTACACCAACACTTTTTATGTCTATCTTTATAATTGTGACTTTGATGGCCTTTATGTGTACAGTGAACTCAGACGATATTGTTCGGTTGCTCCGCCATGATCATCTTCGCCTGTTCACATATATTACCTTTGGGTTATTCGATTTAATGCGTTTATTACGAATCTTTGCGGCATAGCTCCAGCTCTTCAGAAAATATCAGAAATTCGATTCCCTTTTTAAACTTAATGTACATTCTCTTTTTCAAAAAGTCAATTTCAGTCGGGCAAAAGTTACACCACAAAAAATGCAACATTTAAAAGCTTTTGTCATATTTATCCTTATTTCTGGATTCGTGAGGAATTTGTGTCGGTTTTTTTTGGATTAACCACAGTTGAAGGAGTTCAAATCTTAAATATAAGGTGATCCATCTAGAGATATTTTTTCAATACAAAAAAAATATAAAAATTCAAATCAAGTGTGCAATCCTTTATTGGTAATTTGAAAGGCATTTTAAGGCATTTGTTATTTGAAAATAATTACTTTCAAATGTTGGCAACTGTGTTATGGAAATGAGCGTTCGATGAGAAACGGCAAAATCCGCTGTTTTTGACCAAAATTTTCTTCAGTGATGAGGCCCATTTCTGGCTCAACGGCAGTTAATAAACAAAATTGCCGCATTTGGGCTGAAGAGCAACAAGAAGAGGTTCAAGAGGTGCCATTATACCTAGAGAAAATCATGGCTTGGTGGGGTTATAAGCTGGTGGAATCATCGGTGCACATTTTGTCAAAAATGATGATGGCCGGAACGTAACCGTGAATGGTGCTCGCTATTGCGCCATGATATAGATCTTTATGCTACCTGAAATTGAAGCCCGTAATCTGGACGACACTGGGTTCCAGCAGGACGGTGCCACTTGCTGCTCAAACAATGGATCTATTGAGAGGTCATTTTGAAAATCAGCTGATTTCACGTTTTGGACAGATGTGTTGGCCGCCTAGATCGAGTGATATCACATCTTTAGACATATTTCTTTGGGGTTACGTAACGTCCAAAGTCTATGCTGAGTACAGCTACGATTCAGTTTTTGAAAGCCAACATTACGCGTGTCATTAAAGCCATACCGGTCGAAACGCTCGACCGAGTCATCCAAAATTGGATCCTCAGAATGTAAACCCTGAGGCGTAGTTGCGGCCAACATTTGAATGAAATTGTGTATTGTCATAAAATGTCCTTTCAAATTACCAATTAATTTTCCACACTTGATTTAAATTTTTATATTTTTTTTGTTCTGAAAAATACCTCTAGATGGATCACCCTTTATAAGTACGCATTTGGATTTGTGAGACCATTTCACTGTTTCTGTACTTCCATATGTCTCCGAACATAACGCGATGGCTTTTAGACCAAATGGCACATAGATTACGCCCATAGGTCAAACCCTCTAATTCAGCCAAAATTTTAAAACTTATGTTATCTTCAGAAAAATCAACTGCCTCTGAGTACCCATGTTAGAAATGACCTATTGTTCGCCACCCTAGGGACCTCAGATAAATGGGCCAAGGACTTAAAATTAGTCAATAGTTCAGTAAATATGATGCTTGGATCCTTGATGAAATTTATATGTTTTTTTAATACCCACAAGTCCTTCTTGGAGGCCGAATTTTGGGATTCAACGGCCCATAAGGGCTACTCTGAGCTCCAAATTGGCACAAATAAGATACATATTTAGATTTTTTCTGGATATCTATATCTCCCAAATATCAGGGGACGGTTTTTGGGCCCAAAGGTTTAATGACCACTCCAATTTATGGGAATGTGGAATCTTCTATGCCCATCACTCCCCAAAAATTTGTTCAGGACTTTTTAAGTCCCTCAAATGGCAACTATTTTTCCTTTTACCCTTTCGGTCCATTTTCAATACCAACCGATCGCATTGTATACGATAATATATCTGGTGAGTTGGAATGCTCTACCTGCTTTTTTTGGGCTGAATCGTGCTTTCAACAGACTACGTAACATGGCTAAATCGTCTTAGAATTTTATTACGATCAATAATATTTTATTATATATATTATATGGTCGCAGCGAGGTATTTTAAGATGTTACAAATGGAATAACAAACTTATGTATACGAGGGCTGCTATACATATTTCTGGCCTAATAATGAAAATGCGAATATTTATCACCAAAAATGGTTTTATTGTTTTTCAACGTATTCTTCAGCATGATTTATACACTTTTGCATGCGCTTAAACCAATTGTCGAAGCACTTTTTCCACTCCGACTGAGACACCTCCAAAACAGGGGCTTTGAACGCTTCAACAGCATCTTTTGGCGACGAAAATTGTCGACCACGCATATATTTCTTGATGTGCGGGAATAAAAAGAAGTCATTGGGTGCCAAGTCAGGGCTGTACGGCGGATGACCTATCAATTCGACGTTTCGGCCGGTCAAAAAGGCGCTGGTTCGAGCCGATGTGTGAGAGGTCGCATTGTCATGGTGCACAATGATTCGTCTTCTCTTGTTCGTTTTTCGAAGTTTTCCGAAGACTTCAGGCAAACAAATTGTGGTGTACGACTAAGAATTGACCTCCTACGTTGCTCAAGCGGAACAGTCGCCACATGACCAGTTTTACCGAAGAAACAGGCGACCATTTGCTTCGAAGTGCTTCTGCCACGAACAACTTTCGTTGGATTTGGCTCGTCTTCGAAGACCCACACGGTCGATTGCTGTTTTGTTTCGGGCTCATACGCATAGATCCATGATTCGTTACCTTTGACGATCTTATTAACGTCTTTTGAAGCACCGCGATCGTATTTTTACAAAATTTCTTTGCACCAATCGACACGAGCCTTTTTTTTGAGCGATTGTCAAATTGTGCGGGATCCAACGAGAACAAAACTTTTTTACGGCCAGGTGTTCATGCAATATCGAATGTATGCTGGTGGAAGAAATGCCCAAGGATGCCACATGACGATCTTGCGCTACTGTTTACGCACGGCATCAATGTTCTCTGGCAGACCGGCCGTTTTTGGACGACCTTCGTCTTTGAGCGAGCGTCGGCCACGATTGAATTCTTTAAACCAGTTTTTCACATTGCAATAGGACGGTGCTTCATCGCCATAGAAAGATTTAAGTTCATCGATGCACTCTTGTCCTGATAATCCACGTCGAAAGTTGTGAAAAATGATCGCACGAAAATGTTCACGAGTAAATTCCATTTTTTTGCCAAATTGATTTTTTCAAGTCACTGTAAACAACACAAATGATGGCCGTACGCCAAACGTTCTGAGTACGTTTATGCTAAAAAATGTCAAACTTTTCAATGGAAATGTCAGATGTCGTAGTGTTGCCTAGGCCAGAAATATATAGCAACCCTCGTAGTTTGTATCTATCTATGTTTTAATATAATATAGGTGTTGTCCATTAAGGACATAACATTTTTATATATTAATAAAACACAGAATATTAAGGATGTTGAGTTCAAATTTATTCCAGCTGTAGTGCAAATGTTACATTTTAAGAATGCAATTTGATTTCGGGCATGTGACCACCACGAGCCCGTTTACAGCGATCTCTTCTCTGGGCCCAATTTTCCACCACTTTTGCACACATTTCGACCGGAACGTTGGCAATTTCGCGTTTGATGTTGTCTCTGAGATCGTCTAAAGTTGAAGGCTTGTTGGCATAGACCAATGACTTAATGTGGCCCCATTAAAATAAGACCAATGACGGTTAATCGCATGAGCGAGGTGGCCATTCGAACAACCCATTTCTAGAGAAAACACGTTCACCGACTTTGCCTTTCAGTATATCGATTGTGCTATGTCATCGTCTTGTTAAAATCACATATCGTCGATGTCAAGATCATCCAATTCTTGCCAAAAATAATTTTCTAACACGGCACGATAGCGTTCTCATTGACGGTAACGTGACGTTTGTGTTTATCGACGAAAAAATACGGTCCAATCACACCTCCGGCATTAAAGCACACCAGACAGTAAATTTTTGAAGCACATGTGGGTTTGTTGCTGTTCAGTAACGCATATTTTGTTTATTGACAAAACCACTCCGCCAGAAATGAGCTTAATCGCTGAAGATGATTTTTCGATGAAATTCTAAATTTTCGTGAAACTTTGCCAGAGCCACCGCCTCAGAACTTCGGTAGTACTTTTTAAGGATTTCCAAACGTTGCTCGTAAGTGAGGTTCACCATAATGAAAATGTTGACTGCGACTAACGTTTTGAAATTGAAAGACAGCATTAAAAATGTTTGACGGTGCGCTGACATAAAGATACGATATTGTTATATTCTTATCCGAAAACCCTTATAATATTTTTTAGATTTCAGAGCTAAAAGTTAAATAAGCCACATCTTACATCCGATTCTGGTCAAATTTCGTATAACGCGTAAGAAACGAACACTCTTGTCTAGATACAATTCGACAATATGTATGGGGCCATGCTTTTGAGTAGACCCCACTCAAATGTCCATCTCGATTGTTACTAAAGCTCCACCACAATGGTCCATCTTTTTAATATCGCCCCTATATAAATGAATTATCCGATTTAAAGCTCTGTCTCTTTACATAATACACTTTTAATTCGATCTAGCTAAAATGAAGCATAGCGCGAAAAAAAAATCACAATAACATTTTCCGTGGTCAATATGGACCACGGAAAATGTCAATATGGACCATTTTTTTTTAAAAAAAAAAACTCCGCCCTGAAGTCACATATTTTTTCTGACCTTGATTAAAATCCAACTCAAACTAGTGGCGCAGAATCTGTTTAATAACAGAGTGGTGTCGGGTATCATAGTCGGCTCCGTCAGACTAAGTTTTGTTAATTGTCTTCCTAACACTCATGGTTGCTTCCTTCGTTTATATCCTGTCATGCACTAAGCTTTGCAATCGCCCCAACGTGTTTTATTGATACGAGTGCCATATGATTTCAAGAGTATTTTATTCTCATTTTACCAAGAAAAAACGTTTTTTTTGAACCAAACCCAAGATTCGTGTTTCCACCTTCGACGAACTAAAATATATGACTCACTCTTTTGCCGCTACTATGCAGTATGGGTGAACTTCTCAGGTTTCAAAATTCAGGCTTTAAACATTTTGCTTAAGACTGTGACCAATCTGCCATTCAGTCAACCAACGCAAAGTGTGCGAATATATAATATGTATCGAACTTTTAACGGCGATAGAAATGAATCATCAGCATTGTCGCTTTACGTAGCCATTGATTGTAATCAACGTCGATTGGATCAAGCTTCAAAGTAATACAATGGGTAGACTTTACTGATGATACATTTTTGTGGTAGTTTCAAAAAAAGTAATACATTTTTAACTTGTCCCTACGAAATGTTGTATAAAGTGTCGAAAAAGAAATAAAGAGGTTTTAATAATTTATAATTGCTTCAGTACATTTTTTTGTATAACCCTTTTATTAAAGGGGAATTTGGTAAATTGTACATAGTTTATTTGAACTTTAAATCCCAAGCAACAACCACCCATAATTTTGTGAAATCTTTATGTAGCAGCCAAATAGATTCCATCCTACAGTAGCGGCGCTTCATAAATAAAAAATTGTATGGCTTGAAATGAAGCGTGGGCAATCCTAACAAGCACGCACGGCAAACAACACATACTTCGAGGCGCAACCTAAATAAACCAAACGGTCATTTTTTACAGAACGCACATTATTTAAATATTGCGGTACAATCCGTTACAGAATTGTGTTAAATTGACAGACACTTTAGCCACTTTGGACCAGTGGATTTTGTAACAGGGAGTATTGAAATTTCTCATGTGACTTTCAAAAATTCCATTGTGTGAAACTTACTTTCACAAATTGTTTTTTTTTTTTTTTGGCAATTTTAACCAGTTCATGACACTCGGTTATATTTGCTTGGTTTTTCACAAATCCCATTCACAGCAGGCAATTTAAATGAGACCAGTCGGTATCTTCTTGAAGTTCATAATTCATTGCTCTAGTCCTTTTTATAAATTTAACGAAAAGGTCGTAAGCGAACATTCCGATAGGAACTACTCCGTTGTAAAAATCATTAAATCAATTCGCACACCTTTAGTGTGATTTTTGAATTTTTTTCTTAAAAAGTATCTTTTAATCAAATGTCTGATATTTCCATTACTGAAACGACGACGGCGTTGGAGTTTCTATTAAAAATTTTCCTATTAAAAATTGCCACAATTTTCATATTAAAAGTTGCCACAATATTCCTATTAAAAATTGCCACAAATTTTCTATAAAAAATTGCAGCAAATTTTCTTATTAAAAATTGCCACAATTTTTCTATTAAAAATTGCCTCAATTTTCTAATAAAAATTGCCACAATTTTTCTATTAAAAAAACTATAATTTTCCTATTAAAATTGATACAATTTTCATATAAAAAATTGCCACAATTTTCATATAGAAAATTGCCACAATTTTCATATAAAAAATTGCCACAATTTTCATATAAAAAATTGCCACAATTTTCATATAAAAAATTGCCACAATTTTCATATAAAAAATTGCCACAGTTTTTCTATTAAAAATTGCCATAATTTTTCTATAAAAAATTGCAAAAATTTTCTGTTAAAAATTGTCATAATTTTTCTATTAAAAATTGCAAAAATTTTCTGTTAAAAATTGCCATAATTTTTCTATTAAAAATTGCCACAATTTTTCTGTTAAAAATTGCCATAATTTTTCTATTAAAAATTGCCACAATTTTTCTTTTAAATATTGACACAATTTTAATATAAAAAATTGCCACAATTTTTCTATTAACAATTGCCACAATTTTCTTATTAAACATTGTCACAATTTTTCTATTAAAAATTGCCACAATTTTTCTATTAAAAATTGCCACAATTTTTCTATTAAAAATTGCCACAATTTTTCTATTAAAAATTGCCACAATTTTTCTATTAAAAATTGCCACAATTTTTTTTTTAAAAATTGCCACAATTTTTCTATTAAAAATTGGCAAAATTTTTCTATTAAAAATTGCCACAATTTTTCTATTAAAAATTGCCACAATTTTTCTATTAAAAATTGCCACAATTTTTCTATTAAAAATTGCCACAATTTTTCTATTAAATATTGCCGCAATTTTTCTATTAAAAATTACCACAATTTTTCTTTTACGAATTGCCACAATATTTTTATGAAAAATTGCCACAATTTTTCTTTTAAGTATTGCACAATTTTTCTTTTAAAAATTGCCAATATTTTTCTATTCAAAATCGCCACAATTTTTCTATTAAAAATTGCCACAATTTTTCTATTAAAAATTGCCACAATTTTTCTATTAAAAATTGCCACAATTTTTTTTATTAAAAATTGCCACAATTTTCTTTTAAAAATTGACACAGTAAAAATATAAAGAAAAGCCACAATTTTTCTGTAACAAATTGATATAATTTTTCTTTAACAAAATTGTCATTTTTCTATTCAAAATTTGTCACAGTTTGTATAGGGTGACCCATCTACAGGTATTTTTTTAAAATAAAAATACTAAAATTCAAATCCAGTGTGGAATCTTTATTGTTTATACGAAAGGACATTTTATGCTATTTATTTTTTGAATATACTTAAGTTCCTTCAAATGTTGGCAACTGTAATATGGAAATGTTCGTCCGCGAAAAACAAGAAGATCCGCTGTTTTCGACTAACTAATTGTGTTCAGTGTGGGCCATTTCAACGGCAACGTCAATAAACAAAATTGCCGCATTTGGGCTGAAGGGGAACCAGAAGAGGTTCAAGAGGTGACATTATATCCAGATAAACCACGGTTTGGTGCGGTTAATGGGCTGGTGGAATTTTCGTCTTTTTTTTTTTTGAAAATGATAATGGTCGAAACTTAACTTTCAATGGTGCTCGCTACTGCTCTATCATATCGGTCTTTTTACTACCTGAAATTGAAGCCTGTATTCTTGACGACATTTTGTTTTAACAGGACGGTGCAACTTGCCATGCAGCTGGTCAAACAATGGATCTTGTGAGAGGTTATTTCGATGAGCAGCTAATTTAACATTTTGGACCGGTGAATTGTCCGCCGAAATCGTGTGATATCACATTTTTTTCTTTGGAGCTACGGAAAGTCAAAGTCTATGCTGACAAACCAGCTATGATTCAGGTCAGGGAAGCCAACATTACGCGTGTCATTCACGCCATACCGGTCGAAATGCTCGAATGAGTCATTCAAAATTGCACCCTGAGGCATAGTTGCGGCCAACATTTGAAGGAAGTTATATTCAAAAATACGAGGGCGACCGCAAAACTAACTGGCCTGGCACATTTTCTGTTTTACTAGCAAATTTTTTGTTTGTTTTGTTTATTAAAACCAATCTTTTATAAGCCGTCTGTCAAAATTTCCGAAATATTTAATGATTATTTTCTTTGTTACAGGTGATTGAAGTAAACAAGTTTTATAATTTTTGAAAAATGGAAAATAAAGAGTTTCGTGCGGTAATTAAACACTTTTATATGAAAGGTTATACGCCACAATTAATCAAAGATAAATTGGTTTCTGTTCATGGTGATAATGCACCATCATACTCCACCGTGAAATCCTGGGTTCAACAATTTAAAATGGGTCGTTCAAGTACGGAAGATGAACAACGCTCTGGAAGACCGAAAACTGCTACTACTATTGAAAACATTAGAAAAATATTTAATAAAGTGACTAAAGATAGACGAATAAAGCTCAGAGATATTGCTGATATTGTTAAAATACACGAAAAACAAGTTTGGAGTATTTTTCATGATGAACTCAACATGAAAAAGCTATCCGCAAGATATGTGTAGCGTTTGTTGACTTTGCTCCTCGGACCAATTCCGCTCCTCGGACTAATTCCCAGGAGCTTTTAGCGATTTATCAGCGTAATCCAATATAGTTCTTGCGCCGATTCATAATTGTTGATGAAACATGGATCCATCACTACATCCCAGAATGCAAAGAACAGTCAAAACAATGGATAGAAGCTGGTAAAAGTGGTCCCAAGAAGGCTAAAACTGTTAAGTCAGCAGGAAAAGTAATGGCCACAGTATTTTGGGATGCAAGGGGTATAATATTTATTGATTATCTTGAGAAAGGAAAAACTATAACTAGTGAACATTATTGTGCATTATTGGATCGGTTAAGTGAAGAAATCAAGATAAATCGCATTTAAAAAAAAAGTTCTTTTTCATCAAGATAATGCTCCTTCACACACTGCATTTTTAACTCAACAAAAACTGGCCGAATTACGATTTGAAATTGCTCCGCATCCACCATATAGTCCAGATTTAGCTCCTTCTGATTATTTCTTGTTTCCAAATTTAAAAAACATTTCTCGGTGGCAAAACATGTTCGTCCAATAGCGAGGTTATTGCTGAAACTGAGCCATATTTTGAAGAGCTTGAAAAATCTTATTTTTCGGATGGAATTAAAAAACTTGAAAAACGTTTGATGAAGTGTATTGAGTTGGAAGGAGATTATGTTGAAAAATAAATAATAATAATTCCAAAAAAACGGTTCTTTTTATGTTAGGCCAGTTACTTTTGCGGTCGCCCTCGTAAATGGCATAAAAGAAGATTCCACACTTGATTTGAATTTTAGTATATTTTTTATTTTGAAAAAATACCGCTAGATTGATCACCTAATATAAAATAAGTAGGAAATATTGCTGCAATATTTGGTTACATGAAAAGTTTTGCAATTTTTGTGATGAGCATAAAAGCTGCAATTTTTCTTTCTGGAAAAAACTTAATTTTTTCTTTCTGGAAAAACTTAAATTTTCTTTATAAAACGTATGATGTTTTTTCTTTATATTATTTTATTTTGTTGTGGAAAAAAATACTTTATTTTTTCATCCTATAAAAATAATAATAATGCAAATTTAATTGATAGGATGTTTTTTTTGCAAGTTTGACAAAAAAAATTGCTACAATTTGTCTATAAAAAAATTGCTACATGGTCCGTTTCTTTTTTTTCTTTACGAAAAAAATGATGCAATTTTCTCTAATAAAACTATTGCTGCAATTTTTTCTTTCTAGGAATAAATTTAAATTTTCTTTATAGAAAATGCTGGTTTTTCTTTTTTTGTGTTTTGGCATGTATCGTCTATTAAAACTGTCATTGCTTTGTTCATAATCAATTGAGACCATGTTTTTAGACTGCATTTGAATAACTTTTTGAGTGAAACACACGTCATTCAGTTTTGAGCATTTGTAAGATACTAAATTTTATTTATACAAAAAGTGATTATATCAAATTTTGAAAATATTTCATGTTATCTAGTATAACCTCCAGCAGAGATTACAAATCAAAGCGGAGACCAAATATACAAAACATAATATACAATACACTTTTCAATACTGGTAATTCATCCTAAGTACACGGAAAGTGTCACATTTCTTTTGTGCGCGGGCTGCTCCTACCACTGGCCATTATCACCATGTGGAAAAGTACGATCATGAGCGAGCGTACAAATATTATCTAATGTATACAGTTAACAATTTTATGGGCTGCACTTGAGAATGCAACATTACCCAACACACAATTTAAAACATGTTCAACTTTGAACATTCTGCCAGCGGAAAAGTTCTTAAGGTTTTCTTTATTATTCTTTTCTTAAAACGTGTTCAACTTTGAACACTTTTTGTTTTTCTTTGAACAAATTTATTAAAGAAACATGGTCTCAAATCGGACTATGATAAAAAAGATTTCATTCATTTTGGCTATAGAAATAAATACTGCAGTTTTACGTTATAGATTTTAAAATTTGCGACAATTTTCCTATATCAAAAAGTTGCTGCAATTTTTCGTAATGTTCAAAACTATGGCAGTTTTTCTTCATAAAAGAATTGGTGGTTTTTCTTCAAAAAACTTGTTGTTTTCATATAATAAGTGCTGCGATAGGTCGTGTTTTAGGCTACTTGTAGAGTTCCCTTTTTTGTCTGTAAGCGATTAATTAAGTTGTTTTTTATCCAGTCGTTTTAAATACAATTAAAATGTACATTTACTTTACACGAGTAGTGACGGAAAGTTGTTGCTGGCCAGAACAAAATTAAACACCAGACTTCAAATAAACAGCCTGATGCTAAGGTTGAAATGGAATTATTTAAATTTATGTATGAACAGATCCGCAACAAAGTTATTGCCCACACAACCGTAGCCGAAGTGTAAGTTTACCAGCGTTATGACCTTCTTCCCGTCATCTTTGTCGCGAGCTGAGTTCTTTTTTTCTATCTTTACAATCTAATTTAAGTTTTGCTTGAGAATGATTAAGCTTTAGTTAGTTTTGGTTTGTCTGAAGTTTTATTACAAAATGTAACAACAAGCAATTTGTTATCGGACGATGCAGAAGATTGCAATGATATAATGCTGGTCGTTTGGTGGGGGAAGGGGGCCTAAACGGAGAAGGCAATGGCTATGACAAGGAGATACCCTACTTATGTTTTAAATATTGCGTATATTTGCTGTTGCCTACCGATATCCGGCGAAGAAAAAGGAAGATATCGCCAAAAACAGCCCGCGTTACGGATTTTTGAGGACCAGAGATTTTTTGATTCTGGCTTGGGCTCCTATTTAATTTATATATTGGGTTTAAAGTCCAATCCATATTTGAAATGAATCGTATTAAATGTTTTCCCTGTTAGGAATGATGCGATAAACAGTTCATCAAGTAGACTTTTTTTAAGTAATTTAATAAAGTGTGCCCGACTTTTTCTTCGATCCACCACCACTGGGCCGAGGGACAGGAGTAAAAGGGAATATCAACACATGAACTTTTGCAACACAAACGGCAATAATCCTCTTTACATAAATAATATCTGTGTATACAACTGCCACTTGAAACTTTTCCTATGGAAATTGTAGAAAAGCAAGAAAAAGCAAGGACGAGCAAAATGTAACCGAGTCATAGTGAGAATTTATTACTTTTGCAATGCAACTTAGACAAATTTTGGTATAAATCTTAAAAGAAATTTCTACAAGTACAAATTGTACAAGTGTGTCACCATTAAAGAGAACTTTTCACAATTTATGAAACGTATGAAATTTGCCGAGCATTTTCTAAAGTGATAAAGCACATTCCTTTGGACAAATACAAATTGTACAAATGCGGTTGAATTTGCAATATTCTAAAATATACAAATATTTATTAATTCGTTTATTTGGGCAAAGTGTTAAAATGACATTGAGCCTTTGCTAAGATATCGAACAGCGGATGTGAGACTTCAAGGTCCATTTCTCTTTTATTAAATTGTTTTCCTTTATTTATTTCACTTATGAATAAAGGGATTCTACAAAAGAATTTCACCTCATTTGTATTTTTTTATGTTTTGTCTTGTTTCTATAGATTATTCAAGACTGTTCTTCTCCAGATGTTTTTCTAGGTTTTCTAAGACAGTGGAGAGTGTGCGTGGCTTATAGTCGCTGACGGGAGATTTTTATTCGTCTACCTTTTACGAGGGCGGTTCGGAAAGTTCTTAGCCTATCAATGAAAGAGAATAGTTAGTTTTTCAAAAATATTTTTATTTTTCAATATAATCTCCTGAAACTTCAATACACTTAGTCCAACGCTTATCTAGCAATTCTATCCCTTGATTAAAATAGTTTTCCTCAAGGTCTTCAAAATAGTGGTTTACAACTGTAATTGCATCTTCATTTGAGGTAAAACGCTTGCCAGCAAGGATTTTTTTTAGATTTGGGAACTGGTAAAAGTCACTGGGAGCTAAATCAGGAGAATAAGGTGGGTGGTCAAGCAACTCGTACTTTAATTCGTTGATTTTAGCCATTGTTAAAACACTCTTGTGCGCTGGTGCGTTATCTTGATGAAAAATTATTTTTTTGTGTTGTAAACCAGGACGTTTTTCTCGAATTTGTACATTTAATTGATCTAAAAGGTTGCAATAGTACTCTGAATTTATTGTTTTACCCTTTTGCAGATAGTCAATCAATAAAATACCTTTGAAGTCCCAAAAAACCGTTGCCATAACCATACCAGCCGATTGAATTGTTTTTGCCTTCTTTGGGGCACTTCCTTCAGCTGCAGTCCATTGTTTGGATTGTTCTTTTGTCTCTGGAGTATAGTGGTGGATCCATGTCTCATCAACAGTTATGAAACGACGCTTAAAATCCATTTTATTTCGCTGAAAACGACCCAAACAAGCTTGAGAAATGTTCATTCTTATGCGTTTTTGGTCGACTGTTAACAAGTGCGGCACCCATCTTGCAGAAAGCTTTTTCATATTTAGTTCTTCATGCAAAATTAAATGGACTCGATCATTTGAGATGCCCATGATATTAGCTATTTCACGCACTTTTATTCGTCGATCATTTAATACCATATCATGCACTATGGCTACAATTTCTGTTGTTGTTGCTGTTTTTGGACGTCCACTACGTGGTTCATCTTCAATGCTTGTACGACCACGTTTAAATTCAGCAATCCAATTTTTTACTGTTGCATATGAAGGAGCACTTTCACCTAACACATTCACCATATCATTGTGAAATTTCTGTCCCGATAAACCTTTTTATGTAAATATTTAATGACACCACGCATTTCTAATTATTCCATTGTAAAAAAATCTCGGATGCGTCTTTTGTGAACACCTGTTTCTATATGAAGGAGTTGCCAGATCGAAACAAAATTTAACATGTGTTCATAGCAGAGATGGAAGTTTCCAAAACACTTAACTTTTTTCTGTTTATACCGCGCTTTTTGTGCTAGGCTAAGAAGTTTCCGAACCACCCTCGTAGTTACCATCACGCATTGGACACGTGAGAAGAGGCCATTTTGTGTTGAAGCGTATTTTTCAAATGCGCACTCGATCATTGCAGTGCAGCGTGCTATTCGTTTACGATTCGCTGTTTCCCCACGCGGGCGTGTTCCTGGACCGCTTTCAATTGTAAATTGGGTAACTTCCTTGAGAAAAACAGGGAACGTGTCATGTGTACGAAGGAGACCGGAGAGAAGGATTACAACACCACAAAACGAGAGAGTCAGAGCAGCAGTACTGCAATCTCCGAAACGCTTTGCTCGGAAGCAATCACTTGCTCTTGGCATTTCCAGACGCTCTCTCCATCAGATTCTTCATGATGAACTGAATTTTGACCCGCATAAAATGTGCGTGGTCCAACAATTGTTAGCACGGGACAATTTGACACGGTGGGCCTCTTGTAATGACATTCTTGCAACTACACCTAGTGACGCAATTGTGTTCTTTTCTGATGAGACACATTTTCAGCTCAGTTGGTGTGTAAACAAACAAAATATCCGGTACTGGAGTAAAACAAACTCCAGAGAACTTCAAATGGTGCGCCATATCACGAGCAGGCATCATTGGACCTTACTTCTTCCAGAATAATCGTCTTGCTGTAACTTTGAACTCCGAACGGTATTTGACTAGGATACAGGTTTTTTTCAGCCGGCTCTTGAGGCAATGCAATTAGAGGATACATGTTTCAGGATGGTGCTTCTGCACACACAGCGAAGGCTACCACGAATTGTTTGAGGCAAATGTTAAATGGCTTATCTCTTTGAGGGGTGATGTGAACTGTCCGGAACGCTCACCAGACTTAGCCCTATGCGATTTTTTCCTTTGGGGATACCTGAAGTCGAAGGTGTATATCAACCGTCCCAAAACCTTGAAAGACCTAATTAACAATATTGAGGCTGAAATTGGCAGAATACCAGTCGACATGCTTGTAAGGGTGATGGCAGAGTGCGCGCCGAGCCGAGCTGAAAGCTGATTAATTGGAACACAACTGTTTTGAAGCGTTTTTTCGTGCTGATTGGTGCTGATATTTGATTGTATGTGTAAAGATTTAAGCTGGTTGTGATTTGTAAACGGTTCTTGACGTTTTGATAATCTTGAAATAATTCTCTATTTTTTGTTTGACAAATTTTTCGCATATTGAGCAAAATTATTTAAATTTGTCATTCATAGTCATTATTAACTGATTACTGATAGTTAAGATTAATCTGAAATTTCCCTTATTAAGTAATTATTAATTAATTACATTGTTGATTAACCCAAATTTTGACTAACAAATATCAACTACATAATAACATTCATAAATAAAAAATATTAAAAAAAACACAAAACACACAACAAAAACAGTAAAAACAGGTTCACGAAAAAAAATGGTTACTTTATGGTCACGGTAATAATAATATGTTCTCCGCAATGGAACTATATTTATCGCAACCATAGTTTAGTATTCTGATTTTAACTTTGACAATAGTATGATTGCCACAATATTTACATTGTTGAAATGTAACAGTAGTACGAGTATTATTGTCCAATTTAAAAATGAAAATATGGTTGTAGCAACAATATAAATATGGCTGGTGCGACAAAAGTGTTGTTTTTGGGGTTCATATTAAAAATAATATGATTACAGTAATCATACTGTATGATTGTAATTTTTCTTCATTTGAATATGCTATTTAGAACAATGTTATTGTTACAGATCTAATGCAATAATAGTATTTTTTTAGCTCTGTTGAGCTGTATTTTTAAATAATTTTTATAACTTAAATCTATTGTTGACAACTTTAACCAATTTTAAACAAGTAAGTAAGTGCTATAGTCGGGCGTGGCCGACTCTATGATACCCGCACCACTATAAATGTGATTAAGTCTCCTGTTAATCGAAAGCACTCGTCGCTATTTCTATCTGTACCATACCACTATGTGGTGAGGGTATAACAATTATAGTTGGTCCACATTTTCATACCTTGTTTTCGGACCCTGTGCCCTCCCATGGACGAGATAAATCATTTGGCTTGACATATTTAAAGTCCTGAGGCAATTCCCTGTCATTTGAGGGGTCACACTAAAATCCGGGTAAACCGAAACTTTTGGACCCTCCTAATGGACCCTGGGGCCCAAACAGGTCGAATTTTTTTCTGTATTTAAAATTGTAAGATAATTTCCTTTCATTTAAGGGTCAGACTTATATTTAAAATCATGGGTCCCTTTTTTGGGTTCTGAAGGCCCCGTAGGTCCGAGAGGCGGGTCCAACTATTTTTTTTACATTTTGTGGTCAGTTCTACATCGAATGTCATATTTTTTTAATTTGTTGACCAATACACGCGACATCAACTAGATTTGGACCAAATCCGGGAGTTCCTTTGTATGGGGGGTCTATCAGAAAGTGCTCCGATTTAAACCAAATTCAATAGCGTCCGTCCTTGTCCCAATATATTACCACTTGCCAAGTTTCATGAAGATAAATGCGACCTGTACTTTGATTACAAGAATAGATTGACATCTTTACATCCAGCCAGCCAGCCAGACAGACATGGCTAGATCGACTCAAAATGTAATTCTGAGCAACTTTCTCTCTGGTCCCGGTATTCTAACTCGATTCCTTCGATGTGTTACAAACGCAAGCACTAAGCCATTATACCACATACCACTATGTGGTGCGGGTATAAAAAAAAATATTGGGGATCATAGTAACATTGTTGCGTGTGATTCATACTATGGTTGCGAGAATCATACTATGGTTGTGAGAATCATACTATGGTTGTGAGGATCATAATATAGTTACGTAGATCCCAGTATGGTTGAGTGTGAATCATACTATGGTTGTGGGGATCATAGTATGGTTATATTTGAATCATACTATTGTTGTGAGGATCATAGAATGGTTGTGAGGATCATAGTATGGTTGTATTTGAATTATACTATTGTTGTGAAGATTATAGTATTGTTGTACCCCAACCATATACCCAACAATAGTATGATGCTCTTCGAATTTCTACGCGTACACGAGGGTTGCTATATATATTTCTGGCCTGGGTAAAACTAAGTGTTGCTCGGCGCCATCTGAAATTTCCCTTGGAAAGTTTGACATTTTTTGTGTTTACAGTGACTAAAAAAACAATTTGGCAAAAAAAAAAAATGGAATTAACTTGTGAACGTTTTCGTGTGACCATTTTTCACAACTTTCGACGTGGATTATCACGACAAGAGTGCATCGATGAACTTAAACCCTATAGCACTCTGAAAAACTGGTTTAATGAATTCAATCGTGGCCGACGCAAGCTCATCAACGACGAAGGTCGTCCAAAAACGGCCGTTGTGCCAGAGAACATTGATGCCGTGCTTGTGGATAATGCAAGATCGTCATGTGACCGTCATGTTCCGTGAGAAAGAGGCATCCTTGGGCATTTCTTCCACCAGCATACATTCAATATTGCATGAACACCGTAAAAAAGGTTTGTTCTTGTTGGACCCCGCACAATTTGACAACCGCTCAAAAAAAGGTTCGTGTCGATTGGCGCACAGACATTTTAAAAAAATACGATCGCGGTGCTTCAAAAGGCGTTTTTATGATTGTCACAGGTGTGGAATCATGGATCTATACGTATGAGCCCGAAACAAAAGAGCAATCGACCGTGTGGGTCTTCGAAGACGAGCCAAATCCAACGAAAGTTGTTCGTGGAAGAAGCTTTTCGAAGCAAATGGTCGCCTGTTTCTTCAGCTGGTCATGTGGCGACTCTTCCGCTTGAGCAACGTAGGACAGTCAATTTTGAGTGGTACACCACAATTTGTTTGCCTGAAGTCTTCGGAGAAATTCGAAAAACGAACAAGAAGAAGAGGAAGACGAATCATTGTGCACCCTGACAATGCGAGCTCTCACACATCGGCTCAAACCAGCGCCTTTTTGGCCGGCCAAAACGTCGAATTGATGGGTCATTCGCCGTACATCCCTGACTTGGCACCCAATGACTTCTGTTTATTCCCGCACATCAAGAAAAAATTGCATGGTACTTAAAAAAAATATCATAACGCCTTAAAGAGTTGTTATAATGACAATTTTATTATTAATTAATTTTTTCTAAAAAGATTGCATAAATAGCTATCTAAAACACTTGGGACAAATTTGCTAGGAACAAATGGTTAATAAGTTACTCTAACTCAGAGATTATTTGACCGATCACGTTCATAGTTTGTGTCTATACTACAATCCAATAGGACTAACTTTGGTGCAAGTTTCACCCCGATTAGATTAGATCGGACGCAGGGGCCCTAAAAAACGGCCACTTTTTATATGAAGCTTAGGTGCGGTGGAGGGTATATAATGTTCGGCCTAACCGAACTTATCGACTTTATTACTTGTGTTATTTTATAATTATAAAAAACATCGTTTTAATTTCTAACTTTTATTATATTTTCAGCGATAACTCTAAAACAGAATAACCGGGGTACAACATGATACAGTAGTTTACGCCATACCTTTATTTAAATTGTAAGTATAAAATATATGCAAAGAAAGGATCGACTACATTGATTAAGCTCTAATTAATACCTTCAATCCAGAGTCCTGCCAATAGATGAAATTCTTTAAAGAGACAGTGAGACTTTTTCTTTACTAAACAGATTTTGTACTAATATAGCACTTATTGTAGAGGGCGCATAGGACTTTTTGTTTGTTTTATCTAAAAGGTTAAATACCCACTCTAATACGAACGTCAGCGGATCTGACCTTAAACGTCCGTAATCTTGCCGAATATTTGAGTTTTTATGCCATTTAGGGGGATGTGCCATTTCTTCCAACTCTTGCCACGAATTTTATGTCGTCATAATTAAGTATATTTGAAGATTGTCATGTAGCAGGAACGTAGGACGTATCTATGATGTCCAGCTTGGACGAAAAACATTTGATCAACAGCGCTTTATACAAAGGGCCTTCAAATAAAACGCTCATTTCATTTCGGTAGATTCGCTTAACATTTATTCCCTATGGACGCAATGATGCTAGATTGAACACTTTTGATACTCTCCGGCCAACATTTCCAGTGACCACACGGTCACCCTACACTCTCTGTGTGGTATATGGCCTTAGGTCCTTAAGAGCGTACTTAAGCTTAAACTTGTCTACGGTTCCGCGATTTGCCTGCACTCTAAAGCAATGATAATCATGACGAAATTGTTGTTTTGATATTTACAATTGAGCTGCAATTTCGAATATATTTCTAAGTTATTTCTCCTCTTTCGGCAGGCGTAAACCGATACGAGATAATGACAACACTGATAATGGTTACATTTAAGCATCGTTTTTAGAATCCCTTTTTTTATCCAATCTTGAATCTCAGTACAATCTTTAAAGTAATTTCATATTTGGCTTTGTTTTAATTTTGCACTAATAAAACCCATATTTTTCGGTGGTAGCACTTTTTGACCATAAGAATTATTTTATAGGCCACTTCGGTCCATGAGTTTGACTCTTAACTTAGCCAGAACTTAATAATTCCATATTTGTATTTGTGGTAAAATTTGCTGATGTTTAAGTACCCCTTTGTCTTTTTAGGCTATTGATCGCTCATTTTCACTAAACAGGCCATTTTTTGGCCACAGAGCCAAAAGGCCCCTTAAACGCAACAAGCAGACAAATTAAGTTCGGCCGCGCCGAAACTTATATACCTTCCATTATGGATTACGCGCGTGCCACCGATCAGTTTTCTTTTAGGATGTTTTTTATATGTTCCAAATATAATCTTCATATCTTTAATAGTTCGTAAGATATTGTCTTTTTAAGTTCAGGGTTGTGTGGGCGGTGTCCCGCCTCATTGTCCAATTTAAGCGTAACATAGTTTTTTTAATTCCATAGTCATTTTCATTCTGTTATGATTTTTTAACGATCGGTCTATTAATTTGGCCATAAATGCGTTTTATTAAAAGACACTGCCCGCATATCATCAAGGATGTTGTTCGATCAATGCCAACATCACATGATCCAAATATCATCATATCTCAATAAGTTTATGAGATATTAGCCGTGTTCTAGTAGTACTAGCTTATTAAACAAGTAAATCGTCGCCTAAGCGATAACATTAAAACTTTACGAACATTTTTTAAAATTTCTTTTTATACTACAATGAGAAGAAAAATAACCTTATATAAGGTAAACTTAACTATAAATAAACATGATTTGAATTCTACGTTATATAAGGTTAATTAAACATTTTGTTGTTGACTGTTATTTATTACAATAAAAATTGTTAATTTTAAAATAATAATTGTTGTTTTAACAATGCACTGTTGAGTTTATTAACCATTATAATTGTAATTATTAAAATAATTATTTTTGTTTTAACAATGCATTGTTTTTAACGATGAAAATTGTTAATATTAAAATTTCATAGTTAATTTATTGAAACAATACATGTTCAATTTAACAATCAAATTGTTAATATTATTAACTATGAAGATTGTTACAGAAATCATTTTTATTGTTAAGTTAACTAATTATTGGTTACCTCTTTAAACCAGAAATATATTCGTAGTTACTGTTAAAATTTTTAATATTAAATTAACCTACTAATTATGTTTTTGTTTTGTTTACATTTATTCGGTCTTTTATCATTATTATGGCTTGAACAGTTTTTATTCTGGTTCGAGACCTTTATGTTGTTTCTTCTTCAGAATCAACTAAAAATTGGTGAAATGTATTGGCTACGGTTGCCAGTCAGACTGTTCAGCTGTTTCTAAACTCGCCAATGTTTTTCTACAGCAGTCTTTGGCAACGATTACTTCGGCTACAAATCAAATGACTTATAAGGGAGTCTCATTATGATTAATGAGAATTACCCTTTGCGTATAGTCTTCGAACTGTGCGAAAAGCAATCTTCATAGCGCAGTGATTGTACACCTAGCTTTTGCATTTGGTAAGGCAAAATAAATTGTTTTATGCTCTTTCTCACAATTACATAAGTTTAGAGCAGAAGAAGAAAGGAAAAAGATTGGGGGATAAGACAGTCGCAATCCTTGCAACATCGTGTAACTTAATTCTGAACTTCGTATTACACAAATCAGATCAAAAACTTCGATACAACAGAGCCGAATGATCTTTAAATTTTTGTTTATGTCGCACATTTTTCTGCCTCTCTCTGGAAAAACCAACCTTATTTAATGTAAACTCAACTATTTTGTAGGTATATTTGACCTTATATAAGGTTAATATGTCTTTGTTATCAAACATTTACCATGAAAAATTTAACCAGACACATGGTTAAAGAAATCATTGTATTTTCGGCGCAGTGTAAAACAGATTGGCTTTATGCATCATAAACCGTAAGATTTGAGAAATTTTTTAGTTGTTGATAATTTCAAGAAATGCTATAAGCGAGTAAAAGCCAAGCTCGCTAAAGGTTTTTCTGGAATAAATTTCTTCTCAGAATTTTTAATTTTTAAAAATAATCGGATTTTTTTGTGCAAATTTTGTAGTTTTCTGTAAACGAAATCGTTTTTATATTCTTGTACAATGGTGTTAAGTTATTGCGTTGGCGACCATCTAAGTTTAGGGTTATGTGGGCGGTACCATGCCCTTCCCAATTTAACTATTACATAGTCTCGAATATTGTCTCGTCATTGGTTTCATCCTATTAAGATTTTAATAGGTCGGACCAGTAGTTTAGCCATAATTTGCGATTATTCAAAGGGAGCGTGCCACCGCCTACTTTTCTTCCGGTATGTGTTTCGATTCATGCCAACATTATGTGTTCAAATATCAGCCAGATCTCTCAAATAGATCATGTGATATTGTGTTTTAAGTTTAGGATTGTTGATTTTGTCCAGAGGTTGACCTAGTCCTTGTGGGGGGAAAAATGTTACCTCTGGACCTGGCCCCTTTGCAATACATGCCATTCTGATCCATCAACACATGGTTCTGTAAAATTTTAGCCGTCTAGACTCATAAGTGCTAACTGAAGTTAGCTTTTTACGGACAGCAGGACATGGCTAGATCATCTTAAAAGAGAAGAATTAGAAGAGTATTTCGAGGTGTTGCAAACGAAATGACAAAGTGAATATAACCACAATTCTATGTTGGAGGATAGACTTAATTAATTCGCTTAAGGCACTCTGCCTTAGCTATTTCTCTGTGTAATGAATGCCTGCTGCCCTAGGCATTGAAGATACACATCCGTTACTTAATTGAACTCATTCAGGGCTCAGTGAATAAAGGCCTAACGAACTAACGCCTAAAAAAAAATGAAATAATGCCTAAAAATTGCATCAAAAAATATATAGGAATTAGGCGGTTGTTCATTATGAAAGAATGTCTAATATTTTAGGCATTCCTTCATTAAAATTGTTAGGTGATTTTTCATAATGAAAGAAAGCCTAACAATTAGAAATGAAAAAACGCCTAATTAGATATTTATTCATTTTTGATTGTTAGGCTTTCTTTCATTAATGTTAGGCGATTTTTCATTTTGCTAAAAGTGTGATTTTTATTACTATTATGCGTGAATTCATTGAAAACTAACAGTTGTATTTACGGTTAGACAAATGTTTTTGCAATTTGTTATCAGTTGACGTCATTCGTTAAACTTCTATCACTACGAGCAAGTCATTCATAAGTGTTGGACATTAAAAATTATATTATAATTAAAAATGGATTACGAAATTATTTCTGGCAAGAGGATTAATTCAAAATTACTTTATGTAATATCAGAAAAACAATTGTATAAATTTAAAATGCGATGTGCATAGTGTGTTTGGTTTCGAAGCCAAATATATTACTTTTGCCATGTCGGCATTTAAAAATTTGCTTGAACTGTTGTAATGAACTAAAAGCTAACGCAGGTGAAAATTTTTTCAAATGTCCGCTATGTAGAGCTATAGTTGTTGAAAATTTAACTGTATTTACATAACTTATAGTTAAATATAATTTAAAAATACATTTTTTCCTTTCAAAATATATTTTCAGCATTTTAATTCCAATTGTTAGGTTTTCTTTCATTAGGTGTTAATCCATAATGAAAGAAACCCTAACAATTTAGACTTTCTTTCATTTTTAAAATTAGACTTTCCTTCATTTTTAAAGTTAGACGTTCTTTCACTTTCTTCTTAGGCGTTCTTGTTTAGGCATTCTTTCATTTTGAAAAATTAGGCGTTAGTTCGTTAGGCCTTTATTCACTGAGCCCTCATTCAGATTCTTAGCATGTGGTATTCAAATATAGAATTGGAAAGACGATTACTTGCTGGAAATTAAAGCTAAACTATAATTACACTAGCCTACATTTTAAACATCAACATCAACATGGAAACCATTACCTTAGAACAGTGCAATTTCTTAGCATTTTAAGGAGGCGAAATTCATCACAAGATTTCTGCACTAAGGTCATATGTTAAGCTCCCAATATGTGTGTGTTGAATACCTAAAATTAGACTTTTCGAAATGGCCCCCTATGGATTGTTCACATGGTTGTCTTGCACTTGGGATATTGACTATTAGAAAGATACAATAAAATTCATAAGGATTTGTATCGGTATGTCTTTATATTTTTAGTTAAGGACATGTAATACGCAAACATACATACAATCATTCTTCAAAATATTTAGTTATCTCTCTATTGTTGCATCCTTTTCAAGGACTCTAGCAGTATTACGATGATTGCATGTTGTTAGCCAATGCTCTCAAGAATTTCATAATTTATTAATCCTCTAATAATTTATTCCCTTTGTCAACAAAATGCTGTTATGTGTGTACGTTCGTGTGTGTCGACAAATCATTTACATATGCGAATAGATGCCATGAAAAAGTCGTAACTCAAAAAACTTTATTTAAAAAAATTAGACATTATTCAAATATGCTGTGTGTGCTTTTTCTCAGTTTGGTGAGTGGTGGACCATCCTTTTTCAATGGGCCAATCTTCCTAGTAACACTGCTTTCAATATGAGTCCCACATTGCTAAATCTTGAGTTTCTATGGCTTTCTGAACCGCCGCCTTTTAAGCCAAACTACTAAAAGTTTAAGGCTCACATACTCATGTACACAGGTGATAATTAGGACTATCAAAAATATTATTACATGACTTCCGGATCAGGTCACCTCATTCTCATGCTTTCTTAATCAAGTAACAGAAAGACTCAGTGTTAGGAAGATGTATGAATAACAAGACGATGTACGAGGGCGGTTCGGAAAGTTCTTAGCCTATCAATGAATGAGAAAAGTTAGTTTTTCAAAAATATTTTTATTTTTCAATATAATCTCCTGAAACTTCAAGACACTTACGAGTAGTCCAACGCTTATCTAGCAATTCTACCCATTGATTAAAATAGTTTTCCTCAAGGTCTTCAAAATAGTGGTTTACAACTGTAATTGCATCTTCATTTGAGGTAAAACGCTTGCCAGCAAGGATTTTTTTTTAGATTTGGGAACAGGTAAAAGTCACTGGGAGCTAAATCAGGAGAATAAGGTGGGTGGTCAAGCAACTCGTACTTTAATTCGTTGATTTTAGCCATTGTTAAAACACTCTTGTGCGCTGGTGCGTTGTCTTGATGAAAAATTATTTTTTTGTGTTGTAAGCCAGGACGTTTTTCTCGAATTTGTACATTTAATTGATCTAAAAGGTTGCAATAGTACTCTGAATTTATTGTTTTACCCTTTTGCAGATAGTCAATCAATAAAATACCTTTGAAGTCCCAACAACCGTTGCCATAACCTTACCAGCCGATTGAATTATTTTTGCCTTCTTTGGGGCACTTCCTCCAGCTGCAGTCCATTGTTTGGATTGTTCTTTTGTCTCTGGAGTATAGTAGTGGATCCATGTCTCATGAAACGACGCTTAAAATCCATTTTATTTCACTGAAAACGATCCAAACAAGCTTGAGAAATGTTCATTCTTATGCGTTTTCGGTCGACTGGTAACAAGTCCGGCACCCATTTTGCAGAAAGCTCTTTCATCTGTAGTTCTTCATGCAAAATTAAATGGACTCGATCATTTGTGAACACCTGTTTCTATATGAAGGATTTGCCAGATCAAAACAAAATTTAACATGTGTTCATAGCAGAGATGGAAGTTTAACTTTTTAACACTTAACTTTTTTCTGTTTATACCGCGCTTTTTGTGAAGTTTCCGAACCGCCCTCGTATGTGCGGTCATCTAAGGAAGGGTCCGGAAAAGGGACATCAACCAGCTTCAGTAATGGTTTGGTGGGGTGGCTCTTTCGATGGGGTCACTGTCCTGCATTTCTGCGAACAAGGAGTCAAAACATCGGCCAAAGTTTACCAAGAAACCGTTTTGGAAGCTGTTGTGAAGCCTCTTAACAATTCCCTGTTCCAAAACCAGACATGGACTTTCCAGCAGGATTCTGCGCCAGCCCATAAGGCTAAAACGTCCAGGCTTGGCTTCGAAACAATTTGCCAGCGTTCATTTCCTCTGAAAAAAGATTTGAACCCATTGGATTACAATTGTGGACGGTTTTAGAGAACAAGGTTTGTCACAAAAGATACCCCAACATTGGATCTCTTAAGACTGCTTTGGTTCGAGCTGCGGCAGATTTTCCAATGGACGAGGTTCGTGCAGCTATAGACGATTGGCCAGTACGACTTAAGGCGTGTGTAAAGGCAAAAGGCGGACATTTCGAATAAGTAGATTCTTTTTTGATACAATATACATCAATAAAAATATTAAAAAATATTTGGTCCACAAACATTCAGTACTTTTTATTTTACATCATAAAACGTATGTAACAGTATTTATGTCCCTACTAAGTATATTCATTCGATTTTATGTTAGTAGCTCAAGAAGCCACGTATTATGTTCATTCAATCTTGATGAAATTTGGCATATGTAAGGTTTTAGGACCAAGGATGGAAGCTATTGAAATTTAAAAAAAAAGCTTCAGATTTATATGGGGTGATCCATCTAGAGGTATTTTTTCAGAACAGCAAAAGTTATAAATATTCAAATCAAGCGTTGAATCTTTATTGCTAATTTGAAAGGATATTTTATGGCATTTATTTTTTGAATATAATTTTCTTCTAAAATTTCGAAAAATTTCTCTTCCTTTTGTTTCTAGTTTTCCAAATTTCAAATCATTAACTTAAACATTTAAAAAGTATAAAAAATCCTAGCTTTTCCTATTTTTAGACTTTTTTGCTTCAGTTTGTCGCTTACAAAAGAAATTTGTTAAAATCCGTTCGCTTAGACTGTTCATTTGTCAAAACAGAAATATACGTCCCGTTTTATGCCCTTAAGTTTCCAAAAAATAATTTTTACCGCCAATCTCAATTATAAGAGAGTACCTGAATTTGGTGATTCTAGCTCCAACCTGGCATGCATTAGTCATGTAGTCATAAGGGAAAATTTTGTACCTTTTTATCCCCTCAAATGCGAATTTCGAAAGATCCCTATTCATCTAGCATCTACGTCTGGACCTATCTATACCTACTCACCAAATTTCATGTTCCGAGCTTCAGCCGTTTAGTCTGGGCAGTGATCGGTCAGTCAGTAATGCAACAATTTTAAATGTGTATATAAAGGTTGATCGTCGTAATTTTTAGACGATCTAGACTTGTCCGTCCATGTTTCTGCTAAAAGAACGAGCTAAAAGAAGCAGTGAAACGAATTAAACGCTGTTTGAGATTGAAAATGGGCGAAATCTGCATATGGAGGAAACAGTTTCCCTTAAATGGACTTTTACAACTTTTACATATTTAAATTTATCTTATGTGGGAAGTGGGCGTGGTCAGATTTCTTATTTTTAATTTAATGTTATTGTGGCAAATTAGAGGTATTTGCGAAGTTACGAATTTCTAGCTCGAATTCTTGGAGCTATTGCCGCAGGTTGTATGGAAATATTCCACTGTGCCTTTATCGAATGTAGTGCTGACTTCTTGGAACCACAGCAAAAAATATTCATGTCGTTGACTACAGAATGTAACTTAAAATCGCTCTAGACCGAGAGCCATTGACGGTAGCAATGTTTGTTTTTTTATTATTTGGAAATAATTAATTAATTCTTCTTTCGATTTTTCGGCTCTTCCCATTTTCCAATTATTCAATCCGATCTTTTCCATCCTGCGTTATCCACATCTAATATTCACAATGTCATCCGAAGTAGAAATTTCATTAAACAAAGAAGCCATATTTGTGTAACTGATAACAGCCCAAATTTTCTCTAGACATACAGTGGGTCATTGAAGTGGCCATATACAAGAACTATGTTTTGATTAAGACAAGAAACTTAAAGATTTTGTTATTCACTATTAATTTCTATTAATCTCAATTTGTATTTCTTTCTAAAGTTCATTTTGTAATTTCCCAATTTCAATTTGTGTTTCTCAATTTCAGTTTGAATTTCAATATGCGCTCTCAGTTTCAATTTGTACTTTCTCAATTTCAACTTGTTTCTATCAATTTCAATTTGTATTTTCTCAATTTCAATTTACGTTTCTCAATTTCAATTTGTATTTTGTCAATTTCAATTTGCGTATTTCAATTTCAATTTGCGTTTTTCAATTTTATTTTGGATTGTCTCAATTTCAATTTGCGTTTTTCCATTTTATTTTGGATTTTCTCATTTCCAATTTGTACTATCTAAATTTCAATTTGTATATTCTCAATTTTTATATGTATTTTCTCAATTAAAATTTGCGTTTTTTATTTTAATTTCCATTTCCTCAATTTCAATATGCGTTCTCAATTTCAATTATATTTTCTCAATTTCAACTTGTTTCTTTCAATTTTAATTTGTATTTTCTCAATTTCAATTCACATTTCTCAATTTCAATTTGTATTTGCTCATTTTTTAATTGTTATATTCTCAATTTCAATGTGCGTTTATTAATTTCATTTTGCATTTCCTCAATTTCAATATGCGTTATCAATTTCAATTTGTATTTTCTCAATTTCAAATTGTTTCTTTCAATTTTAATTTGTTTTTCCTCAATTGAAGTTTACGTTTCTCAATTTAAATTTGTATTTTCCTATTTTTAATTTGTGCTTCTCAATTTCAATTTGTACTTTCTCAATTTCAATTTGCGTTTTTAATTTGATTTGAATTAAAACTTTCTCAATTAAAATTTGAATTTTCTCAATTAAAATTTGAATTTTTTCAACTTTAATTGAATTTCATTTGTATATTCTTTATTTCGATTTGCGTTTCTCAATATCAATTTGTATTTTCAATTTTCTCAATTTCAATTCGTATTTTCGCAATTTCAATTTGTAATTTCATAATTTCAATTTGAATTTTCTCAATTTCAATTTGCATTTCTCAATTTCAATCTGCATTTACACAATTTCAATTTGTATTTTTTTAACTTTAATTGGAAAGGATGTAGAGCGGTTTGATTTAAAATCGGGTGGGACACGTTCTACTACTTACGATCCAACCAATATGTGTGTTTTGTTGTTGTTTAGTATTTTGAAAATCCTGCAATAACTCGATTTTGACTTATGCCACTTACTCCGTCAACGATTCAGTTGTGTTCCTTGGCTTGTTCATATAACTGAATAGTAGAGTTCGACAAGTAAAAGTCAAAGGGATACGATATGCAAATTGATGGGTTCATAGAGAGTTGGTATGTTCGAAGAGATTTCTCAAAAAGCCAAGGAAACTAATAAATCCAATATCTTCTCATACGAAACATATGCTGGAAAATCTTAAACGAAGTATAATTGTGCGTGTGTGTGGGTTTTTGTACAATTTTCTTTCAAAATTATATTTTATCAATAGATAATAATAATAAATTATAAATCAAATGAAATCATAAATATGTTTTCTACATATCTTTGCTAAAAATTAAATTGGTTATATCTTTTTATTGAATATACAATAAACAATTGTTTTATTTTGTTCTTATGTAATTGATAATAATGAAGTTGTGACCTGTTATTTGTGTGGTGTGCGTGTGTGTGCTAATTTTTTTTTTCTGATTTCGAACAATGAAACATTTTCAAGGCAAAACAGTGTGGTTCAAAACTACAATACGTAAAACAAAGACTGAGTTGTTTAAAAGGCTAATTTGGAAAAGGTATAAAGATATTTTATTCCTGTGTCACTAGCTTTCGCCAAACCTTTAGAAATGAGTCATAATCTCGATTGAAATTGATGATTAAACAGATGTGCAAATTTGTCTCATCATAGTACACATTTTCATACTCTTCACCATGATATAGACTGTATGTTAAGAGTGACATTTCCTATGTAGCGCGGTAAAAAAGTAATGGGGTATATGTATAAAGACACGCATTTCGCTCAACTTTCCATTTTGGAACACATGGGAAACTTCTCTTCTGGTATCTGGCGTAATCAATTAAAGCAGGTTCCTTTGCTGACAATGTTAAATGTTTCTATTCGGATTTAAACCAGGTTTTATTGTTTGGTTGTAGCTCAAACTATCTACCACCACGTGACGTGCCACTACCCCATAAGTTCCAACATTGCAGTTATGTTTTATAATTCAGCGGGATACATGGTTAGGTCTACTTTTTAGATACGAAGAAAGAAGATTACAAAAGACAAACCGTTAGTCCAGCATCATACGCTGTGACATACGATAAGTACTTCAAAATCTTCCGACTTTTAACACGCTAGGTTTGGCCAGGCTGAACGTTACTCTGAGCCGACAATTCTATGATTTGTTTAACCATGTGTCTGGTTTAATTTTTCATGGTAAATGTTGAATAACGAATACAAAATAACATTATATAAGGTCAAATGTGCATGCAAAATAGTTGAGTTAACATTATATAAGGTTGGCTTTTTCAAGAGAGAAGCAGTAAAAAGTGCGAAAAAAAACAAAAATTTAAACATCCTTCGGCTCTGTTGCATCGAAGTTTTTTATCTGCTTTGTGTAATATGAATTTTAGAGTCTTATCCCCCACTCTTTTTCCTTTCTTCCTCTGCTCTGAACGTTTGTGAGAAATTGTGAGAAAGGTCATGAGACCATTTATCTCGTACTTTTAAAAAACCACCACCAAATGCAAATGCCAGCTGTACAATCTTCATAGCGCAATGATATTAATTGCTATTCACACTTTTTAACGCCTATACGCAAAGGGTAATTCTCATTAATCATAATGTGACTCCAGTATAAGTCATTTGATTTGTAGCCAAAGTAATTGTTGCCAAAAACTGCTGAAGAAAAACCCTGGCGGGTTTAGAAAAAGCTGTACAGTCTGCCTGGCTACCGTAGCCAATACATTTCACCAATTTTTTACTTGATTCTGTAAAAGAAACAACAAAAAGGTCTCAAACCAGAATAAAATCTGTTAAGTCATAATAATGAAAAAAGACCGAATAAATGTGAAGGCTAATTTAATATTAAAAATTGTAACAGTAACTATATTTCTGGTTAAAAGAGGTAACCATTCATAAGTTAACTTAAGAATAAAAATGATTTCTATAAAAATTTTCATAGTTAATAATATTAACAATTTCATTGTTAAATTAAACATGTATTTTAATAAATTAACTATGGAACTTTTATATTAACCATTTTCATGGTTAAAAACAATGCATTGTTAAAACAACAATAATTATTTTAATAATAACAATTTTAATGGTTAAAAAGCTCAACAATGCATTGTTAGAACAACAATAATTTTTTTAAAATTAACAATTTTTATGGTTAAAAAGTTCAACCTTAGAATTAAATTAACTAGTATTATTGTTAAATACCAGTCAACAACAAAATGTTCAAATTAACCTTATATAACGTAGACTCCAAATCATGTTTATTTATACACAAAATGAAGTTTTTTTGGATTAGTTTTAACTAAAGCTGCCACACATACGAGGGCTGCTATATATATTTCTGGCCTAATAATGAGAATCCGATTATTTATCATCAAAAATGGTTTTATTGTTTTTCAAAGTATTCTCCAGCATGATTAATACACTTTTACAAACCAATTGTCGAACCACTTTCTCCACTCCGATTAAGACACCTCCAAAACATAATTAAGACACCTTCAACAGCATCTTTTGGCGACGAAAATCGTTGACCACGCATTTTTTCTTGATGTGCGGGAATAAAATGAAGTAATTGGGTCCCAAGTCAGGGCTGTACGGCGGATGACCCATCATTTCGACTTTTTGGCCGGTCAAAAAGGCGCTGGCTTGAGCCGATGTGTGAGAGCTCGCATTGTCATGGTGCACAATGATTTGTCTTCTCTTGTTCGATTTTCGAATTTCTCCGAAGACTTTAGGCAAACAAATTGTGGTGAACCTCTCAGTATTGACCGTCCTACGTTGCTCAAGCGGAACAGTCGCCACATGACCAGTTTTGCCGAAGAAAGAGGCGACCATTTGCTCGAAGTGCTTCTTCCACGAACAAGTTTCGTTGGATTTGGCTTGTCTTCGAAGACCCACACAGTCGATTGCTGTTGTGTTTCGGGCTCATACGCATAGATCCATGATTCGTCACCTGTGACGATCTTGTAAAAGTCTTTTGAAGCACCGCTACTGTTTTTCTCTCAAAATTTCGTTGCACCACTCGCCACGAGTCTTTTTTTGTAGCGATTGTCAAATTGTGCGGGATGGAACGAGAATAAACCATTTTTACGGCCAGGTGTTCATGCAATATCGAACGCATGCTGGTGGAAGAAATACCCAAGGATGCCTCTATCTCACGGTATGTCACATGACGATCTTGCATTATCAGTTCACGCACGGCATCAATGTTCTCTGGCACAACGGCCGTTTTGGACGACACTCACACCTTCGTCTTTCAGCGAGCGTCGGCCCCGATTGAATTCATTAAACCGGTTTTTCACAGTGCTATAGGATGGTGCTTTATCGTCACAAAAGTTTATCGATGCACTCTTATCCTGATAATCCACGTCGAAAGTTGTGAAAAATTATCGCACGAAAATGTTCACGAGTTAATTCCTTTTTTATTGCCAAATTGAGTTTTTCAAGTCACTGTAAACAACACAAATGAAGGTCGTACGTCAAAACGTTCTGAGTACGTTTATGGTAAAAAATGTCAAACTTTCCAATGGAAAGTATGACATTTTCAGATAGAGCCAGGCAAAACTTAGTGTTGCCTAGGCCAGAAATATATATAGCAACCGTATGTTAATTTTATTTTATGTCCTTAGGTCAAAAAACCACATATTTCCTTTATGAAATTTTGCACAGTTCGTCACTATCGATCAGTAAAACCAGCTTAGATAGGTCACATCGGTCAACGTTTTGCTATAGCCACTGACAAAAGTGCGTCACAATGCATATAGCCGCTCTAGTACACCCATATTAATTCCGATTTCGATCTAATTTGATGTAATATATTTCTATGAATTAACTACCAATCTTAGACCATATAGGTCTAAGATTTTGAAATAGTCCCCATAGAAATAGTCCTCGGTCCAAAAACGGCTTCTAGTAAATATGATGTAGGGGCATCAAATATCAATATTGCCGAACGTAAAATTATTTTTCCTTTTTGGCTAAATTTGTGTGACGGACCAAAGGGCCAAAATTCCGTGTTCTCAAATTCTCTCGGACTGCAATTTGGCGTTATTTTTTAAAGCACGGGTTTCAAAAAAAACCAAAACGCCGGTTTTCGCTTTGGACACTAGTCCAAAGCGATAAAACACGTTTTTATTATTTCACTGAACAAATATTTTTTTATGTTTCTCCAATCCTCAGTGATGTATCTACTTTATATCCTTCAACCATTGAATGAAGGTTACACCAATTTCGTTCGACACTACTCTTTTTTTCTTCAAGAACTGAAAACTTTCATTTTCCTAATACACAAATTGTGTCGAAAGATTACAATACATGTCAGACAATAAAACCGACAATGACAAATGTTTTACTAATCTTAACGAAAGATTCACATGTAAAAATTTGGGAAATTTTGATGTTCATATTTGTATATTCACAAAGTAATTGCGGTTGGAAAATATCCATCTGACATCCTCTGTGCGAATAGCCATTTGTCTGTCTCGGGGTCATGGGCTACATGTGTCTCAAGTCGCCCAGTGTAACTGTGAGTCGGCATCAAAGACATTTCATCATCTGCCGTAACTTCGTCGGTATGTCATATTCATATTTGATTACATGCTTGTAGACTAAGACTTCCATTTCAGTTTATTACTTAGAACAATAATAGTTCGGGATTGGTAAGATGTTAAGGTATATAACGACCATGCGCTACGTTTGGCATTTAGTTAAGCAGGGCCCTCCAAAGGAAAGTAAAATCAGTCAGTTCAACTGTTACTACACGCAGAGAAAGGATATTTTTACTAAATGGTCACCGCAACAATAATATGTTCTCTACAATAAAAGCATGTTCGTCGCAACCATAGTATTGTTTTTTAAATTTCATTTTGACAACAGTATGATTGCGACAATATTGCTATTGTTGAAATGTAACAATAGTATTATTGCCAAATTAAGAAATGAAAATATGGTTGTAGCAACCATATAAACATGGTTGGTGCAACAAAAGTATTGCTGTTAAAAATTTACATTAACAATAATTTGATTACGGCAATCATACAATATGGTTGCGACTATGAACATGACGAAACAGGTTTTTAGAGCATACATGTATGTGTGTGCGTATGCTTTTTTTTTGATATCGATAAATACTCTATTGGTGAAATACTCTAAATATCGGCGAAATACTCTACTACCGACTGGTTCTCGTTTATTTAAAATCTGCCTGCACTTAAGTAACGGGTGGTTGAATTTTAAGGGCCGATCTTGATTTGACGCGCAAAGGAGCCATTGTTTCGTTAGCTGTGTGGCAGGTGGCACTCTCCTGTTGAAACCACATATCGTCCACATCCATATCTTCCAATTCGGGCCATAAAAAGTTACGATATCGAACACCCTTCACAGTAACTACCTGACCGGCCTCGTTTTGGAAAAAATTACGACCCGATTATGCCGCCTGCCCAAAAACCGCTTCAAACAGTCACTCTTTCTGAGAGCATTGTTTTTTCACTCTTGGATTGCCATTCGCCCAAATGCTGCAATTCTACTGATTGACGAATCCACTGAGGTGAAAATGTGCCACTGAAGATGATTTTCTTCGAAAATTTGTTTTCATTTTCATAATAAGCCTAAATAACTTCCACGCGTTGCTCGCTTGTGTATCTTTCCATGGCTCAAATTGAGTTACTCTGAAATTGAGAAATATCAAATGAAATGAAGAAAAAAACTTGACGATTAGGTGTGCTTCACATTAAACATCGGCCCTTAAAATGTAACCACCCTTTAGATAGCCATTGATATGGTTTAATCACATTCGTTACTTGGGGTCTACGGATAGTGAAGTAGCATTCAGCACTGCTGGCAACTAAAAGTATTTTCGACTGCAGTTGGAACATGTGAGTATATTTTTGTTTCTTGAATGAAATTTTCAATAAAACATGGCCTCAAATCTGGCTATGAACTAATTGTAATGCAATTTAAAATAACTTGCTCGATAAAAATCTCTATTTTTGAATAACAACATTACCCAATTCTAATAAATAATTTTGGGGATCATAGTATGGTTGAGTGAATCATACTATAGTTGCAGGTTTTATAGCATGGTTGCGTGTGAATCATACTATGGTTGTGAGGATCATACTTTGGTTGTATAAGAAACATTATACGGTTGTGAGGATAATAATGTGGTTGTGGAGATCATAGTTTGGTTAAGTGTTGTGAGGATAATAGTATGGTTGTGGAGATCATATTATGGTTGAGTGTGAATCATACTATGATTGTGGGGATTATAGTATGGTTATGTGTGAGTTATACTATTGGTTTGAGGATCATAATATTGTTGTGCCACAACCATATACGCAACAATAGTATGATGCTCTTCGAATATGGACACCCCAACCATACTTTTTTGTGCGTACTCCTTTTTTCTGCGTGTACGTATAACTGATGAATTCTGGACGCAGCATATCCAGGAAAAGACTTTCTTTACGTACGCAATTCCCTCATCATTACATTAAGAAATACGGGGGAAACTTATCTTCCTTTTTCCACTGAATGGACCCTACTATTTAACGCCGGCTCTGAATGGCTTATGCATTTTAAGAGAAGTTTTTACATAGCTTAGAGATAACTCTCGCACTCGTAAAACCGTTGGCAATTACGTGATGGAAACCCGCCGTTGAAAATTGTTAGATGTTCCAAATCGAAGTTGAAGCTGCATTTCTTGTATAATGTCGTGAACATTTTCCACTACACCACGGCGGTACACAACACTGTTATAAGTTAATGAACGTAACCAATAATCGCGGCTTGTTTAGATTAAGGCCAAACACGAAGCCATATTCATGGAAAATAAGTTTATCTTAGTCTGGTACCAGAATAGTCTAGATTAGAGATTTTTAAGGAAATCTAACAACAAATGTTATAGATTTAAGTTTAAGTCGAATAGTGCCACTTCTGTGAAATGTATCAGAAGAATCTGGGCATTCCAACTCTTGGTAACAAATTACAGGTTAACTACAAAAACTTGCATGGACCGGCGCATACAATACAAGCCTTCTGTGGATGCTGTCCTCCGCTGGGATACAGTCTATAGTCAGGTGGGAGCGCTTTCTGTGCGATATTTGTTGCTATGTTCTATCTGCATGTCCTTACTGTAGAGCACATGTTCTTTACAGTTTGCAGTTAACCTTCGTGATCTCTTGTCTTCTGTCCGCCAGTTCTTCTGGCCACTGTGCCATTGAAGACACCTTTTGTACGGTATCGTCTGTCGCCCATTCTATTGGCTCGGTGGTGTTGGTGGTTTGATCTCTCTGGTTTTATTTGAGAATTTATTACTGTTCCATATCAAGATTAAATATTGTACTTATGTTGTCCTCATGGTAATATTTCTACATAAATATTGGCGTGTGTGTCTGTGTATCTTGTAAGCCTTCGCATGGATTTGTTATATTTGTCTCTTGCACAGTGGTTGGAAAAATACTCCCAGCGACTGAAATCAAAAATTATGCCTCGATTACGTTTTTGATTTCTTAATCAAGATGTACGTACGCAGTTGCAACAGGTCGTTTGAGTTTTCTTGGTGTTTTAATACAGTCAAAATCTCGGCTTTTTAAAAGTAACAAAATGAATTCAATTAGAATAATATTACTAACTTACTTATACTTCGGCTGGCCATAACCTCTTGTTAGTCCTGGCCCTGTCTCAATAAATGATTTACCAGTACTTCGGCTTCCTTCAGTTTACAATCTTAAGGGTCCTTCCATCGCTCTTCACTTGATCTCTTCACCGAAGCCTCGGTCTTTCCTACATGTGCTCTACGTTGTACGAGGGTTTCTATTTATATTTCTGGCCTTCTAAGTGCGCCTTGCGCCATCCTATTCTATTGGAAAGTTTGCATTTTTTAGCATAAACGTACTCACAAAGTTTTGACGTACGACCATCATTTGTGTTGTTTACAGCGACTTGAAAAAATCAATTTGAATTAACTCGTGAACATTTTCATGCGATCATTTTTCACAACTTTCAACGTGGATTATTACGACAAGAGTGCATCGATGAACTTAAATCTTTGTATGGCGATAAAGCACCATCCTATAGCACTGCAAAAAACTGGTTATATGAATTCAATCGAGGCCGACGCTCGCTCAAAAACGAAGGTCGTCCAAAAACGGCCGTTGTGCCAGAGAACATCGATGCCGTGCGTGAACTGATAATTCAAGATCTTCATGCATTTCTTCCACCAGCATACTTTACATTCGATATTTCATGAACACCTGGCCGTAAAAAAGGTTTGTTCTCCTTGGATCCCGCACAATTTGACATTCGCTCAAAAAAAAAGGCTCGTGTCGATTGGAGCAAAGAAGTTTTGAAAAAATACAATCGCAGTGCTTTACATGACGTTTATAAGATCGCCACAGGTGACGAATCATGGATCTATGCGTATGAGCCCGAAACAAAACAGCAATCGACCGTCTGGATCTTCGAAGATGAGTCAAATCCAAGGAAAGTTGTTCGTGGAAGAAGCACTTCGAAGCAAATGGTCGCCTGTTTCTTCGGCAAAATTGGTCATGTGACGACTGTTTCACTCGAGCAACGTAGGACGGTCAGTTCTGAGTGGTACACCAATATTTATTTGCCTGAAGTCTTTGGAGAAATTCGAATAACGAACCAGAGAATTCGAATCATTGTGCACCATGACAATGCGAGCTCTCACACATCGACTCAAACCAGAGCCTTTTTGACTGGCCATAACGTCGAATTGATGGGTCATCCGCCGTATAGCCCTGACTTGGCACCCAATGACTTCTTTTTATTCCATCACATGAAGAAAAAAATTAATGGTCAACGATTTTCGTCGCTGTTGAAGCATTTAAAAACCATGTTGTGGAGGTGTCTCAATCGGAGTGGAAAAAGTGCAATTGGTTTGAGCGCATGCAAAAGTGTATAAATCAGCTGGAGAATACTTTAAAAAACAATAAAACCTATTTGGATAATAAATACTCGCATTTTCATTACTAGGCCAGAAATATATGTAGCAGCCCTTGTAGTAATCGTTTAATGCCTTTCCGGCTGGAGCGTGTTGTATTTAACTGCTCATAATTAAATTCGTGTCGGGATACAGATCACGGTGTGTCCGATTGTTGTACTTCCCGTCTACGCAGCTGGTGCCGCACAGTGGTCCAGGAGCGATTTCCATCGGCCAAAATTCTATAACTTTTGATCTAGTAAATGTTTTTGAGTTCTGTAAAAAAGGATCCTTTAATGGTGTCACTTGTACCTCTTAATTAATTCATATTTAGGTATAAGAATATCAATATAATGTCAATGTGTACTTGTGAATGAATTGCAGTACTACCTGTGGGTTGTTAACCTGCGGTTATTTGATTTGCTACATATAGGGTGTCCACCGGGAGGGTAAACTACATTGTTTTGCCGTCATTTTTGTAAACATTAGTCTTGACAGTTCATATTTGGCAGTGCTGAAGTAGAGACGTGGCAAATTTATTATGGAAAAATATTCAATGAACCAGCGTGTTTTAATCGTTGAAACTTTTTCTCAAAATCAATCATCGATTACAGTGACGATGAAAAAGTTACGTGCAATTTTTGGGAGACACATCGTGCTAACAAAACGCACTTTTTATCGTGTAGTGAATGATTTCGAAGAAAGAGGGTCTGTAGCTGATAGGCCAAAGCATGGACCCCAACGTACTGCAAGATTGGCTGAAAACATTACTGCTGCCCAGGAAATCAGGAGCTTGGGCTTCAAAAAAAAACTTTGGCCACAATTTTGCAAAGTGATATGCATTTGTTTCCATTTAAGATTCAGTTGACACAAAAGCTTCTTCCACAAGACCTACATATGCCAATAGTATGTTTCAGCTCGCCCATGACTCCCGATTTTCATGAAAAATCATAATGAGTGACGTGGCGCATTTTCATTTGAATGAATATGCCAATAAACACAATAGTCGGTTCAAATTATGCATCAGTCACCTTTGCATCCATTAAAAGTGACAGTCTGGAATTTGGTCAGAAGGAACATTAGACCTTACTTCTATGAAAATAAAAACGTCGTAACGGTAGCAGTCAATGGACATGGATATCGTGACATGATGATTGAAAACTTTTTAACGGCAGAATTGCATACTTTGGGCTTGATTTACATGTGGTATCAACAAGACGGTGCCACATCGCATACAACCAGGATTACAATGGAATTACTGCGAGGCCACTTTCCACAGCAAGCTATTTCAAGAAATGGTGATGTTGAATTGACTGCTCGCGACTTCTTTTTGTGGGGATATCTGCATAACACAAACCAGAAACGCTAGAGCAACTCAAACAAAATATTCGTGATGAAATGAATGAAATTCCGCGTGAAATTTAATTAAATAAAACATTTATCAATATAAGATCTATTCTTTTTCATTTAATCAAATATTATAAAAAAAAAGACAAAGTAGTATACCTTCCCGACGGACACCCTGTATGTAAGGGGTATTTGGGGCATAGCACTGGCAAATGAACTTCGATTGGGATACAATTTAGCATTAGGGAAAAGGATATTTTCTCACCAGTCTAGCTGCGTTCCTAATTTTTAGTTATTAATTATTTTTATTTATTATTTTTAGTTATTAATAAAGTGAGTAATTCGCGTTTTTGTACTTAATTTTTCTCTCTAATTGTACGCGTTCTTCCAAGGGAGCAATTTTGGGCGGGCAAAAGTTTCCCCTAAAAATAGAGAACCTTTCCAAAATGGTACTGCATTATTTAAAGGACTTTAAGGGAAAAAAGTTATTTTGGTCTAAAGTCATATTCTTTTTTTAAAATCGATATTTTTTTTAAAAATAGTGCAATAGCTCTTGAAATGTATGAGAAACAGTTCGACAAGGTCGAAAAATTAAATCTCACTTTTTCAATTTTCAAAACCTGAAAAAAGTCTAAATCGGCAATAAGGAAAAACTTTTTTTTTTGCACTTAATATGAACAATTACTTGCAAATAAGTGAAAAAAAAACACTAAAAAATCGAAAAATACAAAAGTTAGTCAACTTCAGGCTAATTTCTATATACACAATAGCCCGATTTGAAATGTTAAAAGCTCAAAATAATCATGGAGTCCTTGGCACGTTTAACAGAACCGAATGAAATTTTACGCAGAATTTTTTCTCGAAGATTGCCAATTACTTTTCGTTCGCTCTTGATGGTACTTACGAGTATTTATGCTTCGGCGGCATGTTAAAACTCTGGTAGTAGCAGTGCATTGTAAAGTGTAATCCCCGTCTTTCGAGATATGGCTATGTTCTTAAGTTGTTTATAGAGCCCAAAGTAGCACCTATGTGAGAACACAATTCTTCAATTCATTTCTGTTATGGCATAGTTCTTGTGGTTTATGGCTGATCAGAGGTTTACAATAATTACTCTACTACCTCCACGTTGCAACTGCCGGCCATAACGATATCGCCGTATTTCATTGCAGTTACCTTAAATTTGGTCTTGTTATCATTTAGCACCAGACTCATTTTAGACGACTCTAATCCAATCCTTGGAAAAGCTCCATTCTGCTCTCGTTCTATCCTCCCAATATTTATGTCGTCTTCACACGGAGAAGAAAGTTACCCTTTCATTTAAGTACCCATATGTCCATATTGACTATTGGTCGTCTATTTTGATCATGTGGGACGTCTTTTAGACGCCCAGAAACTGAAATATTTAGTGGGTCCCAATTAACAGTACCCATTTGATCCATTGTTCGTCCACAGGAAAGTTGTGATTTATTAAGCAAATACTTGATTTTTTTACTTTTTACCGAAGTACCTTTAGTCCCCTAAAGTCAAACTACTTTCCTCCAGTTCCGATTTCGTCCAATTACAACCCCAAACAGTTTATGGCCAAGCAGTCATCATGCACAATTTCAGGATCCTAGGTTGATTTATTAACATAATCATTATAATATTAAAAATAACTCCTAACATTTTGGTAAATTGACATCAATATGATGTCGGTCCAGTAAAAAAAAATAAAGTCTGTCTGAGTCTAGGGCGCTAGTCAAACAAATCTTAGATCCTTAAGTCGATTCTGGCTTCGATCAATTTTTTTACATAAGTTCAAAAATCGCTCAATGTACGTAATACTGTAATAGCCAGGACAACTAATAAGGTACTAAATTATTAAGAAAGTAGTTGGGTGGGTCTCCAACCACTGTGCATCGGTCATGTTGTAAGGGATTATGTTTACTTAAAGTACAATCATACCACGAGAGTTGCACTCAAAGGTATATAAACACATACATACATACAAACATGTGTACATAAGTATGTACAGTGCAATATTAGTCGGCACAAATCTTTAAAGCTGTTGTCAAGATATTATGATTCTCTTCAGTGTAGGTGTGCATGGCTATGTGCGAGTGTGTGTGTGTGTTTTGCAAAATTAAAACTAGTTTTGCATTTAAGAGATATTTTTATTTAGGCTTCAATCGGTAAAGAAGTGTTAACGGCGGCCAATGCTCCGAATTAATATCACATCTGTATTAGTTCAAAAGATATGGTCTTTTTAAGTTGTTGTTGTAAAGGATGATTAATCTAGAGGTATTTTTTCAGAACAAAAAAATATATAAATTCAAATCATGTGTGGAATCTCTATTGGTAATTTGAAAGGACATTTTATGGCATTTATTTTTTGAAAATAATAACCTTCAAATGTTGGCAACTGTATTATTGAAATAAGCGTTCGCTGAAAAACGGGAAGATCCGCTGTTTTCGACCAAAATTTTGTTCAGTGATAAGGCCCATTTCTGGCAACGGCAAAGTCAATAATCAAAATTGCCGCTTTTGGGCTGAAAAGCAACAAAAAGAGGTTCAAGATGTGCCATTATACCCAGAGAAAACCACGGTTTGCGCGGTTTAGTAGCTGGTGGAATCATCGGTACATATTTTTTAAAAATGGTGATGGCCGGAACGTAACCGTGAATGGTGCTCGCTATCGCGCCAAGATATCGATCTTTGATCTTTGATTGAAGCACGTAATCTGAACGACACTTGGTTTCAACAGGTCGGTGCCACTTGTCATACAGCTGCTCAAATAATGGATCTATTGAGAGGTCATTTCGAAAAGCAGCTAATTCCACCTAATTGAATAGGTGAATTTACCGCCTAGATCGAGTGATATCACATCTTTAGACATTTTTCTTTGGGGTTACGTAAAGCCCAAAGTCTATGCTGACAAACCAGCTACGATTCATGTTTTTGAAGCCAACATTACGCGTGTCATTAAAGCCATACCGGTCGAAATCGCCGTACGAGTCATCCAAAATTGGGCCCTCAGAATGGAAACCCTGAGCCGTAGTTGCGGCCAACATATGAAGGAAATTATATTCTAAAAAATAAATGCCAGAAAATGTCCTTTCAAATTACCAATAAAGATTCCACACTTGATTTGAATTTTTATATTTTTTTTTGTTCTGAAAAAATATCTCTAGATGGATCACCCTATATAAGGGGTGCCACGATCCCTTATCCAATTTTACCATAACATTGTCTAAAATAATTGCCTAGTCATTAGTTTCATCCTGTAAAATTTTATAACGATCAGTCCATTATTTTGGCCATACATTTAATTTCAAGGGGTCTCGTCACAGCCCAGTTATTCTCTGGGATGTGTTTCTACCCATTCCAACATCATCATTCCAAATGTCAGCCTCATGAGATTTGGCGGTTTTAGGCTTAGGATTATTGATTTTTGCAGAGGTGGACCCAGTACTTTTGGGGGAATTCTTTTAACCGTTCAGGTCACTAAACACATGTTTCTGCAAAATTTTAACCACCCAGTGCAACCTGTAGTAGTCTGTCCATAGATAGACGAACATGAATACGAGGATTGTTATATATATATTTCTGGCCTATGCAACACTAAGTGTTGCCTGGCGCCATCTGCCATTTCCATTGGAAAATTTGACATTTTTGAGCATAAACGTACTTAGAATGTTTTGTCGTACGACCATCATTTGTGTTCTTTACAGTGAATTGAAATAATCAATTTGGCAAAAAAAAATGGAATTAACTCTTGAACATTTTGGTGCGATCATTTTTCACAACTTTCGACCCGGATTATCACGACAAGATTGCATCGATGAACTTCAATCTTTGTATGGCGATGAAGCACCATCCTATAGCACTGTGACAAACTGGTTTTATGAATTCAATCGTGGCCGACGCTCGCTCAAAGACGAAGGTCGTCCAAAAGCGGCTGTTGTGCCAGAGAACATTGATGCCGTACGTGAACTGATAATGAATGCAAGATCGTCATGTGACATACAGTGAGATAAAGGTATCCTTAGGCATTTCTTCCACCAGCATACATTCGATATTGCATGAACACCTGGCCATAAAAAAGGTTTGTTCTCGTTGGATACCGCACAATTTGACAATCGCTCAAAAAAAGGCTCGTGTCGATTGATGCAAAGAAGTCTTGAAAAAGGACGATCGCGGTGCTACAAAATTCGTTTATAAGATCGTCACAGGTGACGAATCATGGATCTATGCGTATGAGCCCGAAACAAAACAGCAATCGACCGCGTGGAAGAAGCACTTCGAAGCAAATGGTCGCCTGTTTCTTCGGCAAAACTGGTCATGAGGAGACTGTTCCGCTGGAGCAACGTAGGACGGTCAATTCTGAGTGGTACACCACAATTTGTTTGCCTGAAGTCGTCGGAGGAAAAACGAACAAGAGAAGACGAATCATTGTGCACCATGACAATGCGAGCTCTCACACATCGGCTCAAACCAGCGCCTTTTTGACCGGACAAATCTTTGAATTAATGGGTCATCCTCCGTACAGCCCTGACTTGGCACCCAATGAACTCTTTTTATTCCCGCACATCCAGAAAAAAATGCGTGGTCAATGATTTACGTCGCCAGAAGATGCTGTTGAAGCGTCTAAAAACCATGTTTTGGAGGTGTCTTAAGCGCATGCAAAAGTGTATAAATCATGCTGGAGAACACTTTGAAAAACAATAAAACTATTTTTGATTATAAATAATCGTATTTTCATTATTAGGCCAGAAATATATATAGCTGCACTCGTACATTCATAATATGTGCACTTATGGGGTCTCCGACCAGTATTGCAAGGTGATGCAAACGGAATGACAAAGTAAATATACCCGCACACCTATGATGCAGGGTATATCATCTTAACCAAAAACTTGTTAGTTGTCATTACAATAAAATTACTGCAATACCTTTGGCTGTTGCAACCACCAGTTTTTACATCTAATTCAATTTTACTTATATCATTGATATGACCGACCAATTGGTTGTAAGAACAATACTATGATCATATTTATTATCTTCTCATACTTTGAACCTAATATTTATTACGACTACAAAAGTTGAATGATTGCCAGGGAATTTCTTCTTTTGCAACGGAATTTTTTTAGTTCCAACCGATTTCCAACTTATTTTTTCTCTGTGGGCAACATAATATTGTTGGATGTGAATCTTTCTACAGCGATAATCTACCTCATACTATCATACTAGGAGTTTGTGGGCATTATAACGTGTGGAGCGCGGTATTATGCTTATTTGGAAATAAAATAAAAAAAATTATGGACCTAAGAAAAATTTATTTTATTTTTTAATTATATGGAACTTACTGTTCCAATTTTGAAATTACATGGTTTTAAATAGTGTATCTGGCAAATGTCGACCTTCGCTATATCCACACACTGCTGCATACGTTTTCTGAAGTTTTCATGAACTCCAACAAACATGTCGACTGGTATTCTGACAATTTCAGTCTCAGTATTGTTATTTAGGTCTTCTAAGGTGTTGGAACGATTGATATACACCTTCGGCTTCAAATAACCCCAAAGGAAAAAATCGCATGGGGCTAAGTCTGGTGAGCGTGCCGGCGAGTTCACATCACCCCTCAAAGAGATTTGACTCAAACAATTCATGGCAATACTCACTGTGTGTGTGCAGTTGCTGTTGGAACCATGTATTCTCTAATTGCACTGCCTCAAGAGCCGGCTGAAAAAAATCCTGTATCATAGTCAAGTGCCTTTCGGAGTTCACAGTTAGTTAGTCAGGAAAAAGTAAGAGCCAATGATGCCTACTCGTGATATGGCGCGGTCCGAATGCAAAGGTCTCTGGAGAAGTTGGGGTTTGTTTCCCTACAGTACCGCATATTTTGTTTGTTTACACACCCACTGATGTGAAAATGTGCCTCATCAGAAAAGAACACAATTGCCTCACGGGGTATAGTTGCAATAATGTCTTCACAAGAGGTCAGCCGTGTCAAATAGTCCCGTGCTGACAAATGTTGGACCACGCACATTTTATACGGATGAAAATTCAGTTAATCATGAAGAATGAGAATCCGATGGTGGGAACGTCGGGAAATGCCAAGAGCAAGTGATTGCTGCCGAGCAGAGCGTGTCGGAGATTGCAGTACTGCTGCTCTAACTCTGTCGATGTTTTGTGGTGTTGTAATCCTTCTCTCAGGTCCCCTTCGTACACATGACACATTCCCTACTGTTCTCAATGAAGTTACCCAATTTACAATTAATAGCCGTCCAGACACAGGTCCGCGTGGGGGAACAGCGAATCTTAAACGTAAAGCACGCTATACTGCAATGGTCGAGTGCGCATTTGAAAAATAAACTTCAACACAAAATGACATCTCCTCAAGTGCCTAATGCATGATGTCAACTGAAAGGCAGACAAATACAAATCTCCCGTCAGCCACTATAAGCCATGCACACTCTCCACTCTCTTCGACCAACAGTGTTACCACAGCCTGCAGTGCAAAAAAGCAAATTTCAGCGATCCACCCTGTACTTAGATTAAATTGTGGTTCTGAGTGAGCATACTCGTGTATTGATATTAGCCGTGTTCTCTTGAGGTAGCTAGCTTAGTTACCTATTTAATTTGCAATATGTGACGCGCAAAATAGAAAGGGACCTAAGGTTAAAACCCAGTTTTGTTCAGGAGAGCCATTTTAAAGATTAGGTCCCTTTCTATTTGCGCTTAGAATCGTCGACTTCACTTTCATAAAGCGCGCATATCTCTGGGAGGGAACACTTGGGGCATGGGATCGGTCTCATTCGATGAGACCGATCCCATTTGATTTTTTTTACCCTTAGGTCCCTTTCTCTATGCGCTGTCACATATGTTAATTTTTTTTTTGGAACATCCAGTTTATGTTGATTTGTAGTTTTACTTAACACATCTCGTGCAGATTCATCCAAAACGAATACGCCGATGAGACCTCTTCTTGTTTGATTATTTTAAGGTATGCATAGCAAAAAACATATGTTTTTCTATAGCAGGGAGATCATGATTGATTTTTTTGTAGTAAAACTAAGTGTGGTAGGCCCAACTCGTCTCTGTAGCAGGTTAAGCCAACTCGCTTGTCAACCGAGCAACTTCCATACATATGCTAGTTCATAACAAAACAGCTATTATGTTCACCAAAACCATACTATAATAACAAGTAATGATATGGTTGGCACAACAATAGTATGCTGTCATTTGTTTAAGCGGACTTAACTGTTGTATCTGTCAAAGATATCTTCATTATATTAAATAAAGTTTTTTTAAGGTATGCAAGAAACCTTTTGTCCAAATATTAAGCAAAGTTACTAAGTACCTTAAAAGCGACTTTTCGCCTAAATTTGATGTAAGCCCTTTGTAGTGGCGCCGCCATATATTTAAAGTTTAAAGTATTTTCTTTGTCTCAAATCCATTGTTTTGCAGTTGTGAATTGAAATTCTCGCATTGAAATGAAAGTAAACAATGAAACCATTTGGTGGAAATTCACACGATACTTTACACACCATAAGCGGGGTATAAAACAGAAAACGCTAAGAATGTAATTCACTCCAAGAGCAGTGAAGCCCCTGTGTATGTCTCGCGCTCTTGTTGTGTTTTTGGTAGCTAATGACCCCACAAAATACCAAAAGCTTTTAAAGACTACAAAGTTTAAGTAAGAAAAACAACCACAAGGGCCACTGCACAAACAAACGCATAGAAAAGCAAGTACAAAACGTAGTTAAGTTTAGCCAGGCCGAAACTTATATACCCTCCACGGTAGATTCGCTATTGAAATAGCCGTTATAACAATTTACAGTATGCAAAATTCATATTCGTACACCCACTAAAAATGAAGAATCTACGAAGTATTCAATCCAATAAGCACATTTTACAAAATTTCATATAGATTTATTATTTTTATGGAAAAAAACAAACTAATATATACTTAATTCATAAATCAGCCGCTAGATGGCGGAGTTTTCATATTATGGATGACAAAATCCGTATTCGTACAGAGTCACAAGATCAAAAAAATTAAAGATATTATGCATTCTAATAAAAGTTAATATTTTGTTGGATATCCTTTTTGTTTTATGACCGCACTTAGACGCCTAGGCATGGATTCGACGAGTTTGGAGGTTAACTCGGGTGACATTTGATCCCATTCCGTTTTTAAAGCTATTTTCTTTCAGGTCCTTCACGTTTCTGATGCTATAATGTTTCAAGTTCTTTTCCTAACAATTGACCACAAATTCTAGAATAGAATATAGAATTAAGATCTGGGCTTTGGGGATCATAGCATGGTTGTGCGTTAGTCATACTATGGTTGTGAGGATCATACAATGGTTGTACGTTAAACATACTATGGTTATGAGGATCATAATATGAATGTTGAGATCATAGTATGGTTGAATGTGAATAATAATATGGTTGTGGGGATCATAGTATGGTTGTGTGTGAATAATTCTATTGTTGTGAGGACCATACTATTGTTATGGGGATCATAGTATGGTTGTGTGTGAACCATACTATTGTTGTGATGATCATAATATTGTTATGCCACAACCATATAACCAACAATAGTATGGTGCTCTTTGAATATTGTTACCCCACCATACTTTTTTTCTACGTGCAGGCAGTTGAAAGCCACTTGCAGAAGGATCGATGCGGATTTGATGACGTAGAAATGAACAGTGTCTTTTTGTTAACTTGGAGCGGTTTAAATTTCGTCGCGCTTTTTTAATTGTCCACTTTTTTTTTAACTGTAGAAACACTGCGCTTCATTATTTTTGCAATCTCCCGTAAAGATTTTCCCTCAATGTTCAGATCTATTACAATTTTTCGTTGTTCGTCTGAAAGTTCACTTGATTTTCTACCCATATCGAGTTTCCCGAACTTTTTTTTGTAAAAGTTGCACTGAATTTGATATATTTTGATAACACAGTCCTCAACAATAAACAGGGGAAGCACAGAAATAAAATTATGTTTACATCTCCAATAACAGAAACATAGCGTTGCCATCTGTACGAATACGGTTTTTGTTAGCAATATAATGCAAACAGCGACACCTACCTTTTAATTCACGAAACATTGTGCCACTTTTTTTGTGTCGTTTTTGTTTTTCATATACTAAACAAATCTCATACATTTTTGGATTTTTGAATTACATACCTTGAATTATTAATGATTTTTTTAAGTTTCTCATGGGTGTACGAATATGAATTTTGCATACTGTATATGTTTCTAGTGGCTATATACACCTTTTTGATCTGGAGGAATTCCGGCTACACTTGCTGACTAATCTTAAGATTTATTCCTTTATTGAAAGCGTTGCGAATCTTTCTGTTATTTAAGTATCCATATGTCTATATTCATTAATTGTTGCCTCTTTTGATAATAATGACCGTTTTTGAGGCCCCGTGGTACCATTCGTCCGATCCCAAAGTCTGCTTGTTTTTTTAAAGTAAATCCATATGTAAATTCGTAGTCAAATTCGATTTATTTTGGGTACATTTTTCTTATTTGATGGTGGTAGCCGCTTTTGACCATAAGGACCGCTTTTGAGATTCTTGGGTTAATAAATCTAAATTCAGTCAAATCTTTGTAATAAAATGTTGTAAGTGAATAGTTGACCTTTGGTGTTGTTATTTTATAAAATTATTTTTTGGCTTGAGGTCATTAATTTAAACTCGTTGTTCTACGAGGGCGGTTCGGAAACACATGTTAAATTTTGTTTCGATCTGGCAACTCTTTCATATAGAAACAGGTGTTCACAAAAGACGCATCCGCGATTTTTTTACAATGAAAAAATTAGAAATGCGTGGTGTCATTAAATATTAACATAAAAAAGGTTTATCAGGACAAGAAATTCATAATGATATGGTGAATGTGTTAGGTGAAAGTGCTCCTTCATATGCAACAGTAAAAAATTGGGTTGCTGAATTTAAACGTGTCGTACAAGCATTGAAGATGAACCACGTACTGGACGTCCAAAAACAGCAACAACAACAGAAATTGTAGCCAAAGTGCATGATATGGTATTAAATGATCGACGAATAAAAGTGCGTGAAATAGCTAATATCATGGGCATCAAATGATCGAGTCCATTTCATTTTGCATGAAGAACTACAGATGAAAAAGCTTTCTGCAAGATGGGTGCCGGACTTGTTAACAGTCGACCAAAAACGCATAAGAATGAACATTTCTCAAGCTTGTTTGGATCGTTTTCAGTGAAATAAAATGGATTTTAAGCGTCGTTTCATGAGACATGGATCCACTACTATACTCCAGAGACAAAAGAACAATCCAAACAATGGACTGCAGCTGGAGGAAGTGCCCCAAAGAAGGCAAAAACAATTCAATCGGCTGGTAAGGTTATGGCAACGGTTGTTGGGACTTCAAAGGTATTTTATTGATTGACTATCTGCAAAAGGGTAAAACAATAAATTCAGAGTACTATTGCAACCTTTTAGATCAATTAAATGTACAAATTCGAGAAAAACGTCCTGGCTTACACCAAAAAAAAAAATTTCATCAAGACAACGCACCAGCGCACAAGAGTGTTTTAACAATGGCTAAAATCAACGAATTAAAGTACGAGTTGCTTGACCACACACCTTATTCTCCTGATTTATCTCCCAGTGACTTTTACCTGTTCCCAAATCTAAAAAAATTCCTTGCTGGCAAGCGTTTTACCTCAAATGAAGATGAATTACAGTTGTAAACCACTATTTTGAAGACCTTGAGGAAAACTATTTTAATCAAGGGATAGAATTGCTAGATAAGCGTTGGACTAAGTGTCTTGAAGTTTCAGGAGATTATATTGAAAAATAAAAATATTTTTGAAAAACTAACTATTCTCTTTCATTGATACGCTAAGAACTTTCCGAGCCGCCCTCGTATGTGTTGTATAAATTTTTATTTATCCCAATATTTCGATTGGCTTCGTCAATCATCTTCAGGGGTTGTCAATTAACAAAACAATGTTGTCCGTCAGATTATCACTGCCAACTTATCTTATATGTAATCATAACAATTTTTCTAATGTGCTTAACATATTTACATTATTGATCGCTCGTTTTAAACATACGGGACGTTTTTTGGTCCACATAAGCCAAAAAGTACAGCAACCGTGCCTTTATTTCTTGTATTCATTATGTCTCAACTGACAGTACGCATTTTAACCATTGTCCATTTACAAAAAATTATGATTTGTGTAGAAAATACTCGAAAAAGTGTACATTTTACCTTTATTAAGGTACCTTTAGTACCTTAAGGGGAAACTTTTTTACCCGTGGGCCGATAACGCCCATTTGCAATCCTAAACCGCTTATGACTTTAAGCCATCATCGTGTACAATCGTTGGTTGATTCGTTTGACCACTATCGTTCTTTCGACAGATACACGGAAGGATCGTGTCGATCCTCTGGATGTGCAAAAAAGAAGCCTGTTGAAAACAGGGTTTTGTACCTTGAATAATGTAAGATTTAAATTTGTGAAATTGTTCTCCCGGCAACCAAATTTAGCCAAATTGCAAAAAAAAAATAATTTTTGGATTTATCGGTTTTCGATACCCATATGTCCATGTATACTGGAAGCAGTTTTAGGCCCCAACACCCTTTAAGTGGGTACTATATCAAAACATTGAGCCTATATAGTCCAAATTTTCCCCAGATTGGTTATTTGTCTATCGTTATACACTGTACAAAATTTGATTACAATCGGAATCGAAATGAGTGTTTTAGAGCCGTTGTGTGTAAAATCGGGAAGCACCTTTGTACTGGGGCTATTTTTATCTGTGCTGGTTACTGACTGATCGTAATAAACTGCAACCGATTTTATCAAGATTGAATTTGATTGAATTACTAAGAGAATCTGAGAGGATTTTAAGCAAATTTGAACTCATGTTCTACAATAGCAAAGCCACCGTCTTTGCTTTAAAAAATTACTTCTGCTAAAATTTCATAAAGGTCGGACAAAAAATTGCGACCTGTAGTTTGATTACAAGCTTTTGATTGACATCAGACGGATGGACAAACAGCCTGATATTTTTAAATTAAATCAGCTCATGATTTCGAGTTGATCGCAACACTTACAACTGGGTCTAGCTTAAATAACGGGTTTTCCAATAGGGACATAACAATTTTGTATCTTTATGTCAACGCACCCTCAACCATTTTTACTGATCTTTCAGTGTCAAAACGTTAGTTAAAGTCAAGATTTTCATCATGGTAAAGTTCACTGACGAGCAACGTTTGGAAATCATTCACCCTGATTATGTAAGGCGTAGTTGTGTCGTATTTTAGACGTTTTTTAAAAATGGTATTATGTATGGCGAAAACGACAAAAATACGACTCTGAAATAAAATCTATTGCAAATATTGGTATTATGTATGTCGTAATAAAATGTCAAATTGGGCATTTATTGGCGTTTAAGTTTTTGTGCCCGACAGCTCTGTCGACAGACTGTTTCATAATATTAAAAAAAACTTTAATTATTGTTTTACCCTGTGTTTTTTCAATCTGTTACAAAATCTTTGCTGTCGAAAATTTTACATAATACCAAAAAATTTAAAAAACGACTACGACTACGCCTGCTGTCGGAAAACGACTACGCCTTACATAATCAGGGTGATTAAAAATTACTACCGAAATTCTGAGTCAGTGGTCGCAACTTCAGGAGCGCTTACTCCAATTTTCATCATCTTCAGCGATGAAGCTCCTTTCTGGCTGACTGGTTTTGTTAATAAACAAAATATGCGTTATTAAACATTAACAAACCCACTTGGGCTTCAAGAGACACAATTTCATGCGCAAAAAATTACTTTCTGGTGTGTTTTAATGCCGTAGGGTGATAGGGCCGTAATTTTTCGTCGATGAACACAAACGTCACGTTACCGTCAATGAGAACGCTATCGTGCCGTGTTAGAAAAATATTTTTGGCCAGAATTGGGCGAGCTTGCCATCGGCGAGATATGTGGTTTCAAATAGACGGTGCCACTAGCCACACAGCACGCGTTACAATCGATTTACGGAAAGGCAAATTCAGTGAATGTCTTATCTCAAGAAATAGTTCGATCGAATGACCATCTCGTTCATACGATTTAATGCCATTAGATTTCTTTTTATGGGGCCACATCAAGTCATTGGTCTATGCCAACAAGCCAACAACTTTAGGCGAGCAAGAGTGGTGGAAAATTGGGTTTAAAGAATAGATAGCTGTACGCGGGCTTGCGGTGCTCATATGACCGAAATCGAATTTCATTCTTAAAATGTATAATTTGCACTGGAATAAATTTGAACTCTATATCTTAAATATTCTGTGTTTTATTAATATATAAAATTGTTATGTCCCTAATGGAAACCCCTGTATTTTCGGTAGTTGCAAACATTTGCCATGAAACTAATTGAAATTCTCTGTTTCACAGGGTATTAAAATGCTATTCCGTTCGACCAAATTGTTTGCCCTTAATACACAACTTAAAAAATCGAAAACCGGAAAACCCGACAGCAAAAAAACGGTTAAACAGACATGTCGGGTTTAAGCTATTTTTAAGCTAAACTTGGAATCGAATTGTATTGTTTTTTAGTTAACGTTTCCTAAAACCATAGGTGTCTCCTTTTTGGCTACAACAGCCTAAAGGTCCAGCAACCTCTTATTGGGGTATTTAGTGCCTTTAAGTATGATATAGTGAACTTTAGTCCCTTTTACTTCTTAGGACGATTCTCCATAGAGCTTATGGCAAAAAGCCGCCATCGTAAAAAATGCAGGATCCTACCCTAAGGCGTTCGACTGCTATTGCTCTTTTAACAGTCACACTGATGGATCGACAGACGGATATTGCTAAATCATAGTATACTTTATAGAGTATCCTATTTCTAGGTGTTGCCAACGACATGACAAATGTAGTATACACTAGCTCCTGCCGTAAAGCGTACTAAAAGAAAACAACAACAAAAAACCAAAAAAACAGACACACACACACAAGGAATTGAGCAAAAAAATGACACCTACCAAACAACCAAAGAGCACTTCTTCCATACGGCTGGCAACTTCTCCAACCGGCACCAAGACACATGACAACAACTTCAAAGTTGTTTAGACGCACTTCCACAAAAATGTAGTTCAATTTCACCGACAACACCGAAATCACTTCCCTTCTCCGGGAAATGTTCAAGGAAAACACAAAACGATGAAAATGTACGAGTATATGAAAGTTTAAAGAGGAACGAAAAGACAAAAAATCGTAGTACCTTAAGAAGTCTTAAGTATATGAGGCCGGAGTTCTTAAGAGTTTTTTCTCGTTTTGAATTTTGTTTGCGGGTGCTAACCTCCTCTGCTTACAGACTCCAATGATTGTTTTTTTTCATAAAGGAAAGTCAAATATTGAAAGGAACCGGAGCAGTGGAAGGTGCTAAGGAAGTGTTTCTGCTCCCCCGCTCGCTCCCCGTCCTCTTATAGCATGTCCCTCTAAGCACGGAAGTATTTATTTGTGGTAAGGATTTTTTAAGAAGATTTTTTTGTGTAAATTTAAAGAAGTCAATGTAACCATTGATAACCATGGCAATACATACTCGTATATGTATAAATATAACATCCTTCATTAAATACGAGTATATTAACGCGGAATGTCTACTTAGTAGATCATTTTTGAACCATATGCACTGAGAAGAAAACAACCATAATAATACCATAATAAGCATAAATAAACATTATTTGAAGACTACGTTATAAAAGGTTAATTTGAACACTTTGTTGTTGACTGGTATTCAACAATAAGAATAGTTAATTTAACTATTCTATGGTTGAATTTCTTTTACCATGAAAATTGTAAATTTTAAAACAATTATTGTTCTTTTAATCATTAAAATTGTTTTCTAAAATAATTATTGTTGTTTTGACAATGCATCGTTTTTAACCATGAAAATTGTTAATATTAAAATTTCATAGTTAATTTATTGAAACAATACATGTCCAATTTAACAAAGAAATTGTTAATATTATTAACTACGAAAATAATTATAGAAATAATTTTTTATTGTTAAATTAACTAATTATTGGTTACCTCTTTTAACCCGAAATATAGTTACTGTTGCAATTTTTAATTTAAATACTAATACTAATAATGTTTTTTTTGTTTACATTTATTTGGTCTTTTTTCCTTATTATGAGCTAAATAGTTTTTATTCTGGTTCGAGACCGCTTTGTTTTATCTTTTTTTTTGAATCAACTAAAAAATTAGTGAAATGTATTTGCTACGGTTGCCAGACAGGCTGTACAGCTGTTGCTAAACCAGCCAAGGTTTTTCTTCAGCTGTTTTTGGTAACGATTACTTGGGCTACAAATCAGATCACTTGTACAGGAGTCACATTATGATTAATGAGAATTACCCTATAGTCTTCGAACTGTGCGAAAAGCAAAAAAAAAGATTGTAGAGCTAGCATTTGCATTTGGTGGTGGTTTTTTTTTAAAAGAGCGAGATAAATTATCTTATGATCTTTCTCACAATTAAACACACGCAGAGCAGAAAAAGAGTGGGGCGCAAGACGCAATCGTATAATTTAATTCTGAACTTCGTATAACACAAAGCAGATCAAAACTTTCGATACAACAGAGCCGAATGATCTTTAAATTATTGTTCATGTCGCACATTTTTCTGCCTAGCTCTTGAAAAATCCAACCTTATATAATGTTATCTCAACTATTTTGTATGTACATTTGACCTTATACAACGTTATTTTGTCTTCGTTATCAAACATTTACCATGAAAAAGTTAACCAGGCACATAAGTAATAAAATCATTGTATTTTCGGCTCAGTGTGCTATTTTGCCATTGACTGCTCTTTGCCGCTCGACAGAATGACGATATATTTCTGGAACGAAATGATTCGTTTTATAAACATTTGAATATTATTGAAAGAGTTAATGACCCCACAAACTAGTAAGATCAGGTTTGTTGTTTATCACATGGAGACGGAAAAGGACGTCAGCGAAGTTAAAACAATCACATCTCCGTCTGGTAGACGCACGTTTATAATGATAAATTATTTTTAAAATGTAAGTTTAAAAAAATACGTTTTGTCCGAAATAAGGCACCCATCGCTCCTAGTGTACACAAGATTGTGGTAAATCTTCGTTAAACTTACCGACTGACAAGTGGACAACGCACTTGGTATCTGCCGTCCTTGATTTCGAAATAAGTCTGCATCATTTCCCAATGTTGTTTAAGAAATTATTTTTGTTGCACGGATATCGAGCAGGGCAAGGCTGAAACTATCAAAATTTCATGTGATTCAAAAAGAAACCACTAGATGGTGGACCACCTATGGGTGATTAATAATAAGGTGTTGCCATTTTTCCTCTCGAAATGCTGCCATTTTTCTCCAGCGAAATGACAGCTCGTGAAGGTCCTGTAGTTTTGGGCTGTGACATCGACATCGATGTTTTACAAACATCGATGTTTTCCAAAAATATCGATGTTTTAGTGCCGATGTTTGACCGACATCGATGTATTGTATCGATGTTTTTCTGTCTGACTGTGATTGTGGCCAGTGCTGTAAAAATTAAGTTAGGAATAAAAAGAGACAAAAATACTGAGTAGTACTGAAAGAAAATGAAGAACCTTCTTCAGGGTCTGATGGGCATTCATCTTAAACAAATAGCCCAGGAAAAGCAGCACTTTACAATATATAAAAAAGGATTATAAAAATATGTACTTAGAAGGGACATAAATACTGTTACACACGTTTTATATTGTAAAATAAATAGTACTGAATGTTTTTGGACCAAATATTTTTTAATATATTTATTGATGAAATTTGTATCCAAAAAGAATCTACGTATTCGAAATGTCCGTCTTTTGCCTTTACACACACCTTAAGTCGCACTGGCCAATCGTCAATAGCTGCACGAACCTCGTCCATTGGAATATTGGCCACAGCTCGAACCAAAGTGTTCTTAAAAGATCCAATGTTTGGGTATCTTTTGTGACAAACCTTGTCCTCTAAATCCGTCCACAATTTGTAATCCAATGGGTTCAAATCTGGACTGCCTGAGGGCAATTCTTCAGAGGAAATGAACGCTGGAATATTGTTTCGAAGCCAGTCCTGGGACGCAGAATCTTGCTGGAAAGTCCATGGCTGGTTTTGGAACAGGGAATTATCAAGAGGCTTCACAACAGCTTCCAAAACGGTTTCTTGGTAAACTTTGGCCGATGTTTTGAGATGTAAGAGACATCCCACCAAACCATGACTGTAGTTCAGATGCTTCCTTAGAAGACCGCGCATACACTCTATCATTTTGCTTGTTACCTTTTTTCCTGAACGGTAAAATTTTTTTCATCGGTGAACAAAATTTGTCTGTGCAAGTAATCAGCGTGCTTCACCAAAAGACGTTTGCATTTTTCAATCCTATTATTTTTAAAAGCTGCAGTCAATAAATGTCCGGTACGTCGTTTGAAAGCCCCAAGTGCCAAGTCTTTTTAAATGATTCGACCCATGGATATTGCGTGATATTCATCTTACGGGCCATGATTTTTTGTTTTCGGAGCGCATTTCTGTGTATAATTGATTAAACGGCTTCAATGACATGGGGTGTTCGAACAGAGCGTGGGCGGCCCGACCGTTGGCGGTCTTTTACATCTCCAGTCTCCTCAAACAGTTTTATGCATCGGTAAACGAACTTGCGGCTAATCCCTAGTGTCCGGAGCGTTTTGAAAATATCGTTTTTTTCATTTCACACTTGAAAAGCGCTATTACAGCAATACGGTTCTCATTATCTGAGCACTCCATGATGAAAGTTGAAACAATTTTAAAATCCCGTTACAGACTAACGCTATTAAGGTTAGCTTTCAAAACCCATATGACATTAACGGGGTATGTTCAGTTCTACTATTGAAATGGGTGTGTTCAATGGTTTAACATTATTTATGTCCCTACTAAGTATAAACTGCAAAGTTTGCTCCGATCAGCCTTGCACTCCGATTTTTATTTGTAACTAATTATTTTTGCAAAATACGCCAACTTTTTTTGCTTTGCTTTTAGCTTTGTAGTTTTAGAACGCTGAGAGTGTTTTGTGTCACTATTCTGAAAAAAATTTCAGCTTTATCTGCATTGTGGGTACCCAAGCTCGGCAATACTACCTGAGGTTCTTTATGGCGCATTAACAAAAGTGCTATCAAAAGCGGACCAAAATCTACTGGCAATTTTTGATGGAAAAATCCTTTTTATCATTAACGGCACGGACGAAAAGCAAACAGTATGAGCTCTATCTTACTCTATTAATAAAGTTATGTGCTTCCATAAAAACTATTGCGCTGGCTTGGATATGTTGGTCGATTCGAAACAAACGCTCCAGCCTGAAATGCGTTGGACGATAAATACCATGAAAAGCGCAGACTGGGAAGAATGAGACTCCGGTGGAGAGACAAACTGGGGGATGATGCAAAGATATGGGGTGAACAATCGAGAGATATTTTTTTTCAAAATAAAAAAAATACAAAAATTTTAATCAAGTGTGGAATCTTTATGTTTCATTCGAAAGGACATTTTATGGCATTTATTTTTTAAATATAATTTTCTTTAAATGTTGGCCCTAACTGCTCCTCAGGGTGTCCATTCTAAGGGTCCAATTTAGGATGACTCGCTCGATCATTTCGATCGGTATGGCGTTAATGACACGCGTCGTATTGTACTTTACGTAGCCCCAAGGAAAACGGTCTAAGGGTGTGATATCACACAATCTAGGCTGCCAACTCATCTGTCCAAAACGTGAAATTAGCTGCTCTTGGAAATGACCTCTAAATCCATTGTTTGAGCGGATGTATGGCAAGTGGCTCCGTCCTATTGAAACCTAATGTCGTCAAGACAACGGGTTTCGATTTCAGGTAACAAAAAGTCCGATACCAGGGCTTGCTATCGCGCCATGATATCGTACTTTTTGTTACCTGAAATCGAAACCCGTTGTCCATTCACCATTGACGGTTACGTTCCGGTCATTATTATTTTTGAAAAAATATGGACCCATGATTCCATCAGCCCATTAGCTGCATCAAACCGTGTATTTCTCTGCGTATAATGGCACCTCGTGAGCCTCTTTTAGTTGCTCCTCAGCCCGAATGCGGCAATTTTGTTTATTGATGTTGCCATTCAGATCCAATGTTTTGGTCGAAAACATTGGATCTTCTTCGAGCTTCTGAAGAGGCCAAACACTAAATCGGCAACGGTGTTAGTCTTTTCATGATAAAATGGCAAATAATACTGAAAAATATAGAAAAATAAAGTTTTACACAACTCTGTGGAAAAAAGCCTATTGAAAAATTACCTTAAAAAGGATCACCCTTATTATAGGTTTGGGTACTGCAGCAGGCCAGCCCAAGACCGAAGTGTTTATTAATAGTTTATTGAACAGGTCAAAACCATAGAATAGGTTGTGAACCATCCTATGTATGTAAGTAAGTAAAGTGTCTCATTCTAAAACTTTCCAAGCTATTTCCTAGGCGCCACTAATTGTCTGATTACCTTAATTCCTCGCAGTCACTTCAAACACAACTTGAAGAAATTTAAATTGTTTGCCAACATCTATTGTGCAAATATTAAAATTGTTTCGTCAATGCGAAAAGTCTTGCAAAGACATTTAATTTCTTTTGTTGTTGTTGCAACAGTTTACGGTGTTAACAGCCGTTCAAGCCTTAAATTTACTTACAAAAAGCTTATCGGTGCGATAAACGTTTCAAGGGGATTCCCACCAAACGCACACACTCCCTCAGCCGCCCACCTCCTGTACATTTATCGCTACTTTAAGGCTCAACTAAGCATCACACAAAAATGTGCACGCACACACAAACGTGAATGTGGCGACACACATACTAACGTATTTGACTAGCAAATAAAGGAAACATTTTTTGTAATATTTACTTACACAATCAACGAATTTACGGAAACTTTACTACGAATGTATCTCTCTCTGCCTGCCTGTCTGTCTGTCCGCTCTCGTCTGTTTCCATAGCTTGGTGTTTTTCTTCTTCGCCGCGGCACAGTGGGAGAATTTGGATTTCGTTTAGCAACAACATGGCTTTAAAGCTCAATCCGTTTCTCGTCAAATCAACGAAGATAAACGCCGCTGAATTTCAAATGTTCTTACTCGAAGTCTGAGACTATGACAACACAGTCATCCTAGGATGACGTGAATAGTAGAGACACGCACGCTGTGTTTTTGGGATGTAAAAAAATAAATGTTAGGTTTTTCGCACCTGTTCTATGAAGTCATGCACTAAAGCGATCATGTTTATACTAGAAAGTTTAAAATATATTATCCTCTTTATTTAGGGTTAAATCAGAGTAACTACGACTAACGACTTTACGAAAAGGAGACGATTCTTTAGGTCATGTAAAACCTTCTCCAGAAAAAGCAGGTAAAAAATCTTTAAATAGTTCCTACTAACCAATGCGGCATGCAAAGGACTTATCGCTTCTGTACTTAATTTTACAAAGATCTAATTAAAAATATGCTTCCTAGAGCGACTGTGTCTGTAATTTGGAGGGATATTTTTATGAAAACATGGCCCGATATGGCCCATTTCATCAGTGTTAGTTGTACGATAGGTCGAACATTACTCATTAAGTTTAGAATTTAATGTGTGACTTTTGAGCGACAGGGCCTTATACTATAAGGGTGCTTTGGCATGTGGATACATATACAGTTACGGGCAAAAAAAAATGGCACTTCAAGTTATTTAAAAAAAAAAAACAAATAATTTTTTACAAATCGAATTTTGGATAATTCATTCTATTGTTTCCTTTATATATCTCGAAATTATTCACTCAGAAAATTAAAAAAAACATGAAAAGTTGATTGATTTCGTACGGAAAAGAAAACACGGTCATTTTAAAAGAAGAAATAAATAACATAACTTATCTATACCGATTTGGCTTAAGGCTTTGTTTTTAGTAATACCAGGGCTGCTATATATATATATTTCTGGCCTAATAATAAAAATGCGAATATTTATCACCAAAAAAGGGTTTTAATGTTTTTCAAAGTATTCTCCAGCATGATTTATACACTTTTGCATGCCCTCAAACCAATTGTCGAAGCACTATTTCCACTCCGCTTGAGATACATCCAAAACATGGTTTTTGAACGCTTCAACAGCATCTTCTGGCGAGGAAAATCGTTGACCACGCATTTTTTTCTTGTGCAGAAATAAAAAGAAGTCTTTGGGTCCAAGTCAGGGCTGTACGGCGGATGACCCCATCAATTCGACGTTTTGGCCGGTCAAAAAGGCGCTGGTTTGAGCCGATGTGTGAGAGCTCGCATTGTCATGGTGCACAATGATTCGTCTTCTCTTGTTCGTTTTTCGAATTTCTCCGAAGACAAACAAATTGTGGTGTTCCGATCAGAATTGACCGTCCTACGCTGCACAAGCGAAACAGTCGCCACATGGCCAGTTTTGCCAAAGAAACAGGCGACCATTTGCTTCGAAGTGCTTCTTCCACGAACAACTAATGCTGGATTTGGCTCGTCTTCGAAGGCCATCACGGTCGATTGCTGTTTTCTTTCGAGCTCATACGCATAGATCCATGATTCGTCACCTGTGACGATCTTATAAACGTCTTTTGAAGCACCGTGATCGTATTTTTTCAAAAGTTCTTTGCACCAATCGACACGAGCCTTTTTTTGAGCTATTGTCAAATTGTGTGGGATCCAACGAGAACAAATCTTTTCTACGGCCAGGTGTTAATGCAATATCGAATGAATGCTGGTGGAGGAAATGACCAAGGATGCCTCTATCTCACGGTATGTCAAATGGCGATCTTGCATTATCAGTAAACGCACGGCATCAATGTTCTCTGGCACAACGGCCGTTTTTGGACGACCTTCGTCTTTGAGCGAGCGTCGGCCACGATAGAATTCATTAAACCAGTTTTTCACAGTGTTCATCGATTAACTTTTGATCATCGATGCACTTTAGTCCTGATCGCACGACAATGTTCACGAGTTAATTCCATTCTTTTTGCCAAATTGATTTTTTCAAGTCGCTGTAAACAGCACAAATGATGGTCGTACGTCAGAACGTTCTGAGTACGTGTATCCTAAGAAATGTCAAACTTTCCAAAGGAAATGTCAGAAATATATATAGCAACCCTCGTAAACCTTTATTCAATAAAACACTTTACAACTTGTTGGAATTAGGTCAACGAAATACTGAAAAGTCCTTGTCAAAATAGAATACCATGTGAATTAAATGCTTCGCTCATTATTTGTTTCCTTTTCTCCATTTTATTGGTCCAATTTATTCCTTCACTATATTCGACAATTATTCTAAAGGATTATATATTAAACCTATATGTGACGCGAAAAATAGAAAGGGACCTAAGGTTAAAAACCAGTTTTTTTCAGGAGAGCCATTTTAAAGACTAGGTCCCTTTATATTTGCGCTTAGAATTGTCGACTTTACTTTCATAAAACGCGCATATCTCTGGGAGGAAACACTTTTGGGGCATGGGATCGGTCTCATTCGATGCTCAGATGTTGTCCACATCAAAAAAAGGAAAAAAAATGAAAATTGATTTTTTTACTCTTAGGTGCCTTTCTCTATGCGCTGTCACATATTGTTAATTTTTTTTCTATAGGATTTAGATCAGGGAATTTTACAGAACATGGTGTTAAATGCACGTTTTTATCCCGAAACTGACTATTTTACAAGACTCGTAAGTGTGTTTTTCGTTGTTGACCTGTTGAAATGTTTTTTATAGTGCATTTTCCATTTTGAACGCGTCAGCAAAACTTCGCTTGTCATACGGTAGTACAGAATTGTATCCATATTTCGGTAATCTACTTTATCCCTTATGACTAGAAAAGCACCCCTAATCCTTGATATTGCTTCTTCCATGCGTATAGGTTTCTGCTGTGTAGGCGCAACATAGTTCTTTATTTTTTAGGCCGTCTAACCCACCTTGTTTTATCATATACAATTCAATGTGTTTTAGACTCGTCTTAATTGATTTCAGATTAGACAAGTCTCTAAAATTTTTCCAAGTATTGGACGATCTTAATTTTTAGGAGTTTTCAAATAATATACGATTTTGTCGCCATAATTTTGTTAACTCTAGATATTTGTAAAGATGTTATCGACAAATCGGCATCTCACTGTTATACGAGTAGTGTAAATTTCAAATCCTTGCTCAGTTTTTATCGCTCCGAAAGGCTTAAAAGGGTTCCGAATTGACAAAAGCTTAATGGGGTTATTATTTTTACCTTCTTTACCTGTTGCCGTTTCAGCATCGTTGGCCATGTTTTCTTCGAATTTTCTTTTCTCCTTGGTACCACGAACTAAGGTTGAGATTTTTTGAAAGGATGACTTGCTTCACAAACTAATTAGATCAGATTTGACAGCGAAGTGTGCGGTAATATGTGGCAAGTTGATTTTAAAGCAGGGGTCTGCGTATTTGGATTTACCCAGTCGTTACGCCCTCCATTGAAGTAAGGAGTTTTAACAAAGTTTGTTATTCTTTTTGCATCTCTTCGTAATATGGAACAAAAGCCCCATAAAGTACAGGGTGGCGCAAAACTATCGTTGTGGTTTGAATGTTTAATAACTTTTTTATTTATTGTTTAATTATTATTATTTTTTGTTATATGTGACAGCGCATAGAGAAAGAGGGACCTAAGGGTAAAAAAAAAAATCAATTTTCACTTTTTTTTTGATGTGGACAACATCTGAGCATTGAATGAGACCGATCCCATGCCCCAAAAGTTTTCCCTCCTAGAGATATGCGCGTTTTATGAAAGTGATGGTACACCAAAGATACACGTATTTAAATCTCTAAAATGGCTCTTCTAAACAAAATTGGTTTTTACTCTTAGGCCCCTTTCTATTTTGCGCGTCACATACATATATGGGGAAATTTTTTGGCTTAAGTATGAAAAATGATATCCCGCAAGTGGTGGCCATTCGTGCCCTCTCCGCGATAGCCCCAGTTGTGCCGAACGTTTTTATGTTGATGTTTCTGGACTATCCTGCAAACTATGCACAACACGTTGAATATTTTCGTCCGTCTCTACATGGTCTTCCGGTACATGGAAGGTGTCTTACTGTACCATATTGTCGAAAATTTTAAACAAGCGGTTTAAAGTTGGTTCTGAAGGTCCAGATTATGTCGGACTTAACGTGGTTATCGCCACTATGACCTGAACCAAGGTGTGCCATCACACTGGGGGCCGTTACAATGCCACGGTCAACGCCCCATTGGGTTAATCCCGCTGGTACCAATTTAAAATGACAGATAAGGGCCATAACTTCCCTCTTCGTTAGGGGTCGAGGATTATCTAAACCTCTGCTCTTCTATGGGTCACACCGAGCCGAAGCTCGCCCCGCGATTTGGGTTTAAACCACAGCCACCACTATACTCCCCAAGGGGCCGCACCTTCTAGTCTGGCCAAAACAACAGTTCTGGGGGCTCCTGACAAACCCGTGGTACCAGATTTAAGTCTCCGGTCAGACCTCGTAACCAAAAGGCTACTCCCAGTTTTTGTTCCATACAACATGGGACTGGTCACCCACAGACACCGACATCCTAAAACCAACAATCAACCTCTGCTCTGAAGGTCCAGTACGCACATTAAAAAAGCAACGATAATGCACGCTGCGTATAATCAATTAACTTTTGATTTTTAACATATACAACAATTACTGATTGCTGTTCTGTTGCGTAGTGTACCATTTCAAATTCCCCAAGTTTGCTTCACAAAATTCTGAAACAAAAATAAAAATATAAATTAATTAAAAAAGTTATTAAACATTCAAACCACAATGGAAGTTTTGTGCCACCCTGTATATAAATATGCGAGGGTTGCTATATATATTTTTGGCCTAGGCAACACTAAGTGTTGTTTGGCGCCATCTGACATTTCCATTAGAAAGTTTGACATTTTTTAGCATAAACGTACTCAGAACGTTTTGACGTACGACCATCATTTGTGTTGTTTACAGTGACTTGAAAGAATCATTTTGGCAAAAAAATGGTATTAACTTGTGAATATTTCCGTGCGATTATTTTTCACATCTTTCGACGTGAATTATCACGACAAGAGTGCATCGCTGAACTTAAATCTTTGTATGGCGATGAAGCACCATCCTATAGCACTGTGAAAAACTCGTTTAATGAATTCAATCGTGGCCGACGCCCGCTCAAAGACGAAGGTCGTCCAAGAACGGCCGTTAAGCCAGAGAACATTGATGCCGTGCGTGAACTGATAATGCAAGATCGCCATGTGACATACCGGGAGATAGAGGCATCCTTGGGGATTTCTTCCACCAGCATACATTCGATATTGCATAAACACCTGACCGTAAAAAAGGTTTGTTCTCGTTGGATCCCGCACAATTTGGCAATCGCTCAAAAAAATGCTCGTGTCGATTGGTGCAAAGAAAAAATACGATCGCGGTGCTTCAAAAGGCGTTTATAAGATCGTCATAGGTGACGAATCATGGATCTATGCGTAGGAGCCCGAAACAAAACAGCAATAGACCGTTTGGGTCTTCGAAGACGAGCCAATTCCAACGAAATTTGTTTGTAGAAGAAGCACTTCGAAGCAAATAGTCGCCTGTTTCTTCGGCAAAACTGGTCATGTGGCGACTGTTCCGCTTGAGCAACGTAGGACGGTCAATTCAGAGTTTCCGAGTGTTTCCACAATTTGTTTGCCTGAAGTCTTCGGAGAAATTCGAAAAACGAACACCATGACAATGCGAGCTCTCACACATCGGCTCAAACCAGCGCCTTTTTGCCAAAAAGGCGCCAAAACGTCGATTGACTTGGCACCCAATGACTTCTTTTTATTATCGCACATCAAGAAACAAATGAGTGGTCAACGATTTTCGTCGCCAGAACATGCTGTTGAAGCGTTCAAAAACCATGTTTTGGAGGTGTCTCAATCGGAGTGGAAAAAGTACTTCTACAATTGGTGTGAGCGCATGCAAAAGTGTATAAATCATGTTGGAGAATACTTTGAAAAACAATTAAACCATTTTTGATGATACATATTCTCATTTTCATTATTAGACCAGAAATATATATAGCAGCCGTAGTATGAGGATAGTTCGTATTGTCACCCCAAACATACTTTTCCCCCCCCCGTGTATATATTGAAAGAACGATAGCGGTTGAACGAATTAACCTAAGATTCTGAAATTTTGCACGATCATAGATAATGGTCATAAATTGTTTAGGATCGTATATGGGAAAATCATCCTAAATAAAAATAAGATTTCCCTTAGGGGACTAACAGTTCGCCAAAAAGCGGGACTGTTAGTTGGAACGCACGTAGTACATCAAAAAGAAAAAGTTGTCCTATTTTTCGGCGCATGTGGCCCAACAAGCGCCCTGTATGTTGAAAACAGACGATCAATAGTCAATATGGACATCGTGGGTACTCAAATTAAAATAATTTTTGTTACAAATCGAAGTCTATACTTATTTTGAAGTTTTGGTTGAGATAAGGGTCGGGCTCATGGGCAAAGGAGGCCATGAAACGGTCATTTTTGTATTCATTAACATCGAAGTCTCGGTGTAGAGTACATACGGTTCGACGACGTTTTATTTATTTTAACTACGCCTTGGCTTTCAATAACAAAAAGATATATTTGAGGAAACCGATTTTCGTTTGGCGTCGGGACATTTCTTAATAGAATACAAAATTTTCTTGAAGTCTTAAGTAGCCGGTAATTTTGTGTTCAAACTCCCCCACTGTGAGTCGATTGTTCACCTTTCATGTTTCTGTTTGTCGTATTACTTTCACATGACTTTGTTTGCGCGAATTCAAACGTGATATAATTTTTCCACTTTTATAACTTTAAGGAATTCCTTCCTATCATCTTCTCTGGGCGTTTCATTTTTTTCGTGTGTTATCCTGCCCGTGTCAAACTCTGCGGCTGAAGGAAGAAGACTTATTTTCTCTTTGTTGTCTGTTCATGTTGTTGCTCCTGTCGTTGGCGCAGTTGGTGCCGTACGAGTGCGGTTGTCGTTGGCAGTTATGGCATCGCACACTCGCAGGCATGCACGGATCGTATCTGAGGGTATGTGTGCGAGCGTGCATGTGTGTTCGGTTTTATTTCCGTCTTTTGTGAATGTGCTCACTTCCCTTTCCTATTTACTATTCAAATTTCTTACGTTTTTTCGTCATTACCTTCCACTTTCTGCATATATTTTTCGTTTTGCTGGTTGTGTAGCTGGCATCGTTTGTTTGCTTTTGAAATTTTTGGGGCGAATGTCGTCGTCGTCGTCATCGCCATTGTCGGCGGTGGTGAGGGGTGTGTGGGTTACTGTGGAAATAATGTTTTCATTTCGAATTGATTTGTTTGAATACCGTTTTCTTGTGATTGATTTACCGTAGCATTTCACATAAGTCAGCTGATTAGATATGCGTAAACTTGTACGCTTACAAGAACACACACTCACGCATAAACAGTCGTCGTATCTTGCTCGCATCGTCCTTGTGATGAAAGCGTTTTCCTTTGTGTGTGCCTGGCTGCTGTTGCTGTTACTTTTCCGAATTATGTTATTGACGTAAATGAAATTTTGTTTTTAATTTTCTTCGCTTTGGCTGACAGTTACGGTAAATTAAAGACGAGCTGCTTGCGTACACATACGTACACATGCAGATGTGAGCTTCTTTTTTTTATTGCGCTGTCAGTTATTGATTTGGGCGCATTTGTCGAAAACGTTTTAAAGTTCTTCTATTTGTATTTTGAAACTCGAAATTTGGTTCTACTTATAAATTAAATACCTTACATACGTCTGCACGACTAAATAATCTTGGCGCCCTAAGCAAAACCTAAATGTTTATAAAGTTGAGACAATAAATTTATGGAGCATGATTTTCTGAAAATCGTGGAGAAATTTTTATCTATTACAAATTCCAAAACATTGTTTTTTTTTATTTGAACAAATTGTATTACTTGTATCCATGGTACAATAAACAAGGTATAGCTATTAGAACAACAACAATTAAATAGTTAGCTGTACTGTCAGGTCACTTGAAGAAGAATGACAACAAACTTTTTTGGTGAATGTTTGATATCATCGATTTCGATTTTTGTTGCTGTCGCTTTTAGTACTCCTATTGGTCATACATGTACCCACCAAATCATTTTTCGATATCTTTATTGGTTTGGGATTTAGAAAAAAGGACTATGTCTTTTGTTTGGGATTTAGAAAAAAGGAGTATGTCTTTTGTAGAAATTATAATTTAATTATCGTAGAAGGCCTATGTGGTTTTCTTTACATAGAACTTTTCATTTTCCAAATCAATAATTCTAGTAAGCCTTTTATATATTGCCCGTAAAAACGGCGCTAAATCGGTGGGACCGAATCTGATATACCCTC